>JAQPPZ010003725.1:0-600000 GCA_028583015.1 Wollemia nobilis
GTTAATCCCATATTATAGGTAACACATGCTACAGGAGGCCAATACAAGTATAAAGGGCACATAATAAGTTTTCCTCAAGAGGTGAAAGAAATTGCTAAGGTATTGCCTCATTAAATAAGTGATTTTCCAATCATTATTTTTAGGAGAAAAGATCAACACGGTACAAATTATAATTTTATAGTGAATAAAGAGAGAGTATACAAAGCTCTTAAGTATAAGTTTGAGTATGATAAGTTTTATAAGGATGTACAAATTGATGAAAATGTTTTGAGTGAACTCCCAACAAACACCACTACAAATGTATTTCATAAACTTAATTTTGTCCATATGGAGTTTGATTCTGATATGAATGAATATGTATTTATGGGTCCAATTCTAGAGACTAATGAAGGAAATATAATTGATCACACCACATCAATGGCATCCAAACCACCTAATGCTTCGAGAGAGATGGAACTCATTCGTGCATGGGTAAAAAACCATAATGCGGATCTTGGAACACTTGTTGATTGGCCTGGAATTGGAGCATCTCCTATAAATGAGTATGTTACATAAGGGTTACTGGATATGGCCTTCCCGACATTATTTGTAGATGTAAATTGTGATTGGTTGCAGCCTAGAATGAAAAAACTTCATCTACATGAATTCGTAAAACATCTAATTCGATATAGAGATCATCATTTTGGAAAACATCCAAGATTTAGATATTTCATGATGAACATGATTATGCGACATCGTGCACGGAATTCTTCACAGAGATTTGTAAAGAAGAGTCTTCAAGACTTACCCATTATAATCAATGAACTGCGTGAACATATGGAAAATATCCCTCAATCCCATCTTGTAGATCGCTTAATGCATTTTGGTACATCGTTAAGAGGCACAAGATCTTACTGGACAAAGTGTCGTGATGAGTTAAATGACTTATTACATCAAATTGGGTCACCCACTATTTTCTTCACCTTAAGTGCCACTGATCTATATTGGCCCGACCTACATGCATTGATGCCAGGAACTCCACCAATTGATCCTCATAAAGCACAAAAATGGATAAAATAAAATATTATTGACTATCCTCATATTGTAGCTTATTACATGCATATTCAAAACACCACATTTTGAAAGGAGGTGTTGCAAAGAAAAATGAAATTAAAAGAATTTTGGTGTAGATACGAATGGAAACATAGAGGCTCTCCACATGTCCATGGTTTCTTATGGTTAGAGGGAGCTCCAAATATGGACAATTTAGATTGGAAAAATGAAAATCAACTTAATAATGCACAAAGATATTTTGATAATATTGTGCATGCATGGAATCCTCGAGGAGACCCTCACCAATGAAATATATAGGTAAATATAAATAATTGTTTAGATTTATATTTATATGAGTTTATATTTAGGTTTGTATTTATATAGTTGTGAATTGCAGGTATTACAAATTATCGGACAACATCCATGTTTGAGAAATACATGACAACTTATGCAAATTGATGCAAATCTAGATTACGAAGAGATTCTCAACTTTGTAGAATGCCACACACTATCTAGAGAGGGTACTTGCTTACGAAAAAAATAGGGAAGATGGTTTGCAGGTATGTAGAGGTAATTCAAAGTATTTCAACTATTCCACATATACATAAAAAATTTGTAACTAATACCATTTATCTTATTTCTTTTATTTAGGTACAATGCACCATGGCCTCTCGAATCTAGAAGGTTCAAAATTATACGAAGATCCTGAAACAGGAGATAAGAAGTATGAACCAACAAGAAATGATGAGCGAGTAAACACACATAATCGTTACATTTTACAGTTATGGAGAGAAAATGTAGATTGGCAACTTGTTCTTTCAAAGCATGTAGTTATAAACTATATTTCCAAGTATGCTACGAAAGCTGAAAAAAGTTCAAAAACTTATCAACAAATGTTGATGCAAATAGCAAATATGTAGAATAATGATGATCTAGCAACAAGAGAATATAGACATCTTCTAACAGAAACACTTATAGATAGAGATATAGGAGCACAAGAAACATGTCATATGCTATTAAAGCTTCCATTGATTGAATGCAGTCGAGTATTTTTTCCTCTAAATGTTGGATGGAAAGTATTCAAGGAGGTGGAACATAATGATGAAGATGAGATCGAAAGAGAAGGTAAATATTTAATCCCTATGTGTGAACGAGATATTTGGCAAGTGACTATGTGAGGGTTTCATCTGGGTTGAGTGCAAGCAGCTCCAGAGGTTGGTTTTTAGGGCCTTCGGGCCCTAGCGGCCAATATTTTTGTGGTTTATGCTCAATATTTTAGCAGGAAATGTTGCAGGGGATCCAATATGGGTTAGAAATTTGTCTTTCAATAGATCATACTGTGAACTTGAGTGACAACGGCTTCCAATTTGCTGCACAAAAGAAAAGTGAAAACCATACCTTTCCACGGCGTCTAGGGCAAGGATTAAAGAGATCACGAAACAAGTTTCAAGCAGTTGATCAAAAAATGGCTCATATCTCAAGTGAATCCGGTGCTAAGGTGCACCCACAAAATAATTCTACTGTGAAAACCCCTGTCAAGGGTAAGAATTTTGAAGACTCGACCCCAAAAATGAATTTTAGGGATGCCCTCCATGGTGGACAACCTCAACCCAATGCTAATATCAATCTTAGGGCTTCCCATAAACCTCTAAGAATGCCTAAGATTGATCCCAGGAAAACGGAGTCAGGATGTCTTAAAGCAGCTGATGGAACTCCTATTGTTAAGCTTGATATGGGTAACATTCAGACTGGCATTGAAGATTTGGAAAAAAGAGGACTAATTTGTCGGTTCGTGGGTTTTCGTTCGAGTCTATCTCGCTTTCAAAGTCTGGGCTGCAAAAAGCTAGAAAACTAAAGGTGAGTTACAAATCTCTATTTATCCAAATGGTTATTTTCTTGTTTTATTTGCTAATAATGAAGATAGAGAGAAAACTTTTCAAGGGGGTCCTTGGTTTTTTGGAAGGGCAGGGCTTTTCATGAAGCCCTGGCATACTAAATTTAAAGCCGAAGAAGAGATGCCTTCTATAGCTCCCGTGTGGGTTAGACTCTTTGGCCTCCCTATTGAATTTTGGAATCCTACTATTTTTTCTTCAATTGGAAACTCTTTAGGAACTTTTATGATGACTGCTGATTGTACTCAAAATTTTGAACATATTATTTATGCTCGGATTTGTGTTTTAATGGATTTTGACAAACCCCTACCTAAAAATATCACATTACAATTTGGGGAAGACACTTGGGAGCAAGTAGTGGACTATGAGAACATTCCTTTTCGTTGTAGAATTTGCCATGAATATGGTCATTTGGCCAATGCTTGCCCAAATAAAATTCCTGATCAAAAGAAAGAAGATATAAACTCAAGCAGGTTTCCAAATACCTAAGAAGAAGAACACTCTAAAAAAAACAGTTATGAAGGATCAATCAAAGTCATCCGCTAATATGTTTGAAATCCTTTCCACAAATGATGTCCCAAGTGAGGAAGAGGAAATAATGGAAACTGAAATCTTAGAAACACAATTTAAATATGAAGGGAAGAACTCAGAGACAAACCAACAAATCAAAGGTTTTCAACAAAAAAAAGGGAGAAAATTTACACAAGAAAAACAATCTTTCAAATGTCAAAACTTCAAATAATGCAAGTCCCAATATAGACTCCGTTGAACCATCTAGTAAAATTTTGGCTGTGTACGAGCATTCTTCAAGGTTAGAAGCCATCTCAGATTCAATTGGAATAAGTCAAGAAACAGGGAAAAAAAATTGAAGATGGATTCTAATCAAAAAGTAGGTCGCAAGACCAATCAATATCATATGGTAAAAGAAGGTGAAAAGCTTGTAGAGGAAGGTAAGATTAATGCCCTTCCCAAATTTTTTAGCCCTGGTATTAATGAAGATCATCACTTGGAATATTAGAGGACTCAAAGGGAGTCTTTCAAAACAAAATGAAATTAGAAGAATGATTCAGATAAATCATCCACATCTTGTTTTCCTTCAAGAAACAAAGATGTCAATGGAGGATATGGACTCAATTGCCAGTAAAATTTGGCCAGCTAGAAAAGTGGTTTCCCTCAGTTCCCAAGGGACTTCGGGTGGCATTGCTTGTCTTTGGGACCCAAAAGAGGTAGTTATTCACCATATGGTTGGCAGTTGGGGTTTGTTGGCTATAGCTATTCAAAGTAGACATTCCAACCAAATTATGCTCTGCATTACTATTTATGCTCCGACTTCTTTGGAGGAAAAAAGAAGACAATGGAAGGATATTACTCATATTATCTCTCATTTTCCTAAAGCTTGGATCTTGATCGGAGGAGATTTCAATACCATCCTCTCTCTGGATGAGAAAAGGGGGGAAATAGAAATTTGGACAAAAGCACTGACCTCATGAGCGAATATATTGCAAACCTCCATCTTGTGGATATCCAACTAGATAATGGCCTTATGACTTGGTCTAACATAAGGCAAGGCTTAGCTTGTATAATGGAGAGATTGGATAGGTTTTTGCTCTCTAAAAATTTCTTAATCCATGGTCACATTCCTAAAGTGAAGACTCTTAATAATGTTGGTTCGGATCATTGGCCAGCCATGGTGGAAATGTGGAAAACCAATGTGAGTTTCTCTCCTTTTCGTTTTCAATTAATGTGGCTTAGAGACATTTCCTTCAGACCTCATGTGCAACAATGGTGGAAGGAAGGTAAACCTAGGCATGGGACTAAGATGTTCTGTTTTGCCAAAATACTGCAATACATTAAATCCAAAATCAAGACTTGGAACTGGAAAGAGTTTGGGGATGTTCATAAAAAAAACATGAAGTTATTGCTCATATTGAAAATTTGAATAAGAAAATCCATTTAGATGGCCTCACAGAGAAGAGAAGTGCAGATGAAATTAAACTCACAACTCAGTTAGAGGAATGGGAAAAAAGAGAAGAAATCTTATGGAAGCAAAAATCTAGAATTCAATGGCTCAAAGAAGGAGATCGAAACACAAATTTCTTCCACAAATCTCTTCTAGCTCGAAGATCTCACAACTTTATTTCTTCCTTAAAATCAGATTCTGGAGATGTTGTTTATACTTGGGATGGCATGAACTCTATTGTTGTTGATTACTTTTCCAATATTTTTGCTGCTACTCCTCTTGACTCAACTTCACAACAAAATGTTCTTCAAGCAATCCCTTCTCTTATCACTTCTGAGGAGAACTCTATTTTGACTGCTCCTATTACTATCAATGAGCTTCAACAAGTAGTTTTTAAAATGCAAAAAGGGAAAACCCCGAGTCCCGATGGTTTTCCCATTGAGTTCTACCAAGAGTTCTGGGATATCCTTCATGTTGATTTATTAGAGGTGGTGGAAGAAGCCAGGAAAGCCAAAGAAATTTTGAAGGTTATCAATAAAACTTATATTACTCTTGTTCCAAAAGCTCAAGAGGTTGATCATATCTCAGCTTTTAGACCTATTGCTTTATGTAATGTTCTTCTCAAAATCATTACTAAAATCATGGCAGAAAGGTTGAAGCCTCTTTTGCATAAGATTATTTCCCTAGAGCAAGGGGGTTATGTGGAAGGACGTCAAATAGTAGATGAGATAGTTCTTGCTCAGGAAGCCATCCATTCCATGGATATGCAAAAATCTCCTTCCATGTTCATTCGGTTAGACTTATCCAAAGCTTATGACAGAGTGGATTGGCACTTCCTTATCAAAGTTTTGAGGCAATTTGGTTTCTCTAAGGATTGGATGGATTGGATTATGGGATGTATCTCTTCAGTTTCCTACTTAGTTCTTATCAATGGCAGGCCTTCTCAGTCATTCCCAGCTTCCAGAGGTATTAGGCAAGGTGACCCGCTATCCCCTTATTTATTCATCATTCTTGTTGAATGCTTGGGTAGGACTATAACCAAAAAGAGGGAAAACAAAACCCTTGAGGGAGTTACCATTGCTCATGGAGCTAGACCTATCTCTCATCTTCAATTTGTGGATGACTCTACTCTTTTAGGTAAAGCTACAGTTAAGGAAGCTTCTAATATTAAGCAAATCATTAGCTTGTTTTTCTAAGGCTATCGGGCAGTTGATCAATGAAGACAAATCTAAAGTTATTTTCTTTCACTGCTTTGCTAGACAGGAATCCATGGTCTTGGATAAATTAAGATATAAGAAGACCTCCCTTCCAATCACTTATTTAGGTATTCCCATAAATATTCAAAGGCAAAAAAATAAATATTGGAATTGGTTGTTGGACAAAGTCAAGAAGAAAATTGGAAAGTGGACCAACAAGTGGCTTTCTTCTGGGGGTAGAATCACCTTGGTAAAATCAGTCCTTCAAGCTATTCCTATTTATGTTTCTTCCATTTTGAATATCCCAAAGGCTGTTCTTCGAGAATTGGATCAAATCAGTCATCGTTTCCTTTGGAGTGGTACTAAGGAGAAAAGAAAATGGGCCTTGGTGAAATGGGATACTTTATGTCTTCCTAAGAGTGAAGGGGGGTTAGGATTCCGGTCTTCTATTAATAACAACAAAGCTTTAGCCGCTAAATTATATTGGAGGATGTTGCATAACCCCAATGCTCTTTGGGCCAATAATCTCCATGCTAAATATGCTGAGAACAAAAGTCCTAAAGACCTTGTTCGCTATCAACTTCCTACCAAAGGTTCTCCCATTTTAGCAGTTCTTAAGACTCGGTGAGGATTTGATAAAGAAAAAATTATTTTGGATCATTCATAATGGTCAACATGCAAATTTTTGGACAGATTCTTGGGATGGTCACAAGCCTTTGATAACTCAGTTTCCCGATTGGAGGCCTTGGATGGAGGAGCTTCACCGAGCTAATTGGATAAAGGTGGCTAATTACTATCGGTACCATACTGGTAATTCAAAGGTTGGTAGATATTGGATCCCTATTGAGGACTCGGCCTATTCAAATCCCAGAAAGGCAAAGACAAGATATCCAAGGCATCCTTCATATGAGATCCCTCTCTTGGTCCCATGAAAAAGATTGTTTTGGATGGAACAACACTACTAAGGGTGAGTATTCAGTTGCTCAAGGTTATTTGACCTTATGCCATAATAATCCCAACCATTCTTCCGACATATTTTCTCGATTGTGGGCTCAAAAGCTCTGGCCTAAGGTGAGGTTCTTTAATTGGCTTTTATTGCATCGTAGGGTGCTTACCGGTGAGCAACTTATGAAGCATGGTTTTCATGGCCCTTTTAGATGTGAAATGTGTGAAGAGAATGTAGAAACTCTCAACCATATTTTTATTGAGTGTACTTTAGCCTCTGAGCTATGGAGGAGAATGGCCACTTTACTTGGCTTACAAGTGGTCCAATTTTTTTACTTTTGAACAGCTTTGGAGGGATTGGCCTAATCAAGAGGGTGTTGATCATTTTATTAGGCACTTAGTTTGGATGGGTTCTACCATTCTTCTTTGGAATATTTGGAATGAAAGGAACAACCAAATTTTTAATCAAGATAGGAAGGATATTCACTATATTTGGCAAAAGACCATAGCCAACTTAGTTGAATCAGTCCATCAACTCCTTAATCACCCCCAAAACTCCCACCAAAGATGGGATCAAGTGATGCAAATATTGAAGATTAAATCTTCTAAGGGCAACCAACTTAAAGGGAATGTGAGTATTAGTAAGATGGATAGGACAAGAAATTGGCAACCTCCTCCTAAGGATTTTGGAAAAGTCAATACCGATGGAGCCTCTAGAGGGAACCCTGGAAAAGCCAGTGTGGGAGGAATTGGTAGACTTTCGATTATGGGTCTCCCTGGTTTTTACTTTTGCCTAGAATTTGGGTATTCTTTCCAATAACCTTGATGCCGGGGTATGGTATCCTCAGAGGCCTTCAAGAGGCTACTAAGGTTGGATGGGAAAAGGTGTGTAGTTGAGTTTCGACTCTCAACTTATGATTAATCTCTTGAAGACTCCTTCTAAGAATCATAAGGTGGATTGGAGAATAAAAATAATTATTGAGAAGATTCAATTAATCCAGATGGGATTTTTGAAAGTTGATTACAATCATGTGGTCAGAGATCAAAACAAGAGTGTTGATGCTTTAGCTAATTGGGCTTTGGACAAAGGTGATCTTACTTGTTATGGCCACCCTCCTAGATGGTGGGCTTCTCAAATTAGGGAAGCTCTTCTTTCTATCATTTCTTTGGATGGCTCCAGTTCTGAAGGTACCTAGTTTCTTCTTGCTTTTTTTTTTGCTTCTCTTTGGTTCATTCACTTTTTTTTTAGTTCCCTAGCTCATTCTATTCTTTATTTTGTTTCCTCTGTTGATTCTTGCCTTAATAGTCTTCTGGTCTAGATAGGTCATTGTTATGTTCAATTTTTTTTCTTTTTTCTTTTTTTGTTTAGTTTTTTAAGGTGGGTGGGTTCTTTTGTTTTGTTTTGTTTTGTTTTTGTGTTCTTTGTGTTGTTTTTTGTTGTTCTTGTGTTTTTGTTGTTTTGTGTTTTTTTTTTTATGTTTTTTGTTATTGTTCTTGTGTTTTTTTCATTCTTGTTCTTGGGTTTCTCTTTGTTTGTGTTAATTCGTGTTTTTATGTGTGAGTGTTTTCTATGTTTTTTGTTTTTTGTTTATTGTCTGTTGTTGGTTGTTTTTTATTTTTATTTTTATTTTTTAATTTTTTAGGTTTTGGTTGTGTTTATTTTTCATGTTTTTTTTGGGTTATGTCTTTGTAGTGTTCTTGTTGTTTTTGTCTTGTTTGTGTTTTGTTATGTGGTTCTTGTGTTTTTCTATGTGGTTCGTGTTGTGGTTTCTTTTATCTTATTGTGCGTGTTTGGTTGTGCTTTTGTTTTTGACACACTCAAGGAGCATGTTTTTTATTTTATTTTATTATTTTTGTTGTTATTTACTTATTTTTTAAATTGGTTTTGTGTGTTTGTTTGCTCCTTGAGTATGTCAAAGGTGGTAGGCCAGGTCCGAGTCCTGGGCATTTTTGGCGGAATGGATACCCCTGCCTCCTTGGGTCTTACCCGAAAGTGGCATCCCTTTTGGGATGTTTTCCACAAAAAAAAATATAATATATACATTTCGATAAATCAATGAAATCGTAGAAATTAATAATATAGTATTATAATGTATATAATAATATAATATACTAATTCAATTCTAGTATAAAATGTTTTGAGCAGTATCAAAGGTTTTTAGTATCGATTGTGTGCATTTTTAATTTCAATGATGTCAAGAATTTCCAATTATGCTACCTGGCACCATCTGCAGGATTACATTTTTGCACTTGCCCAACTAAATAACGTTGGTGAATGTAACTCTATATCATTGTTCAAACCTTTATAGAAGCAGTCCCGAATGAATTTCTCACTATTCGTAATTTATAGAAGCAGTTCGAAATCAATTGCACTGTGGATTTTTTTTGGTATATTGCAATGGATGTTCATGTATTTATATAATATTTTATTAAACAATTGCAACGGTTGGTTAGTCGGCTGTTTTAGTTTAAATATTTAAAATATTTGCAATGGTTGGTTAGTCGGTTTTTTTAGTTTAAATATTTTAAATGTTTTTGTTAATGTCGACTTTTTTAATAAATAAAAAAAATTGTTTACGGCGTGACATGTATGACCTCTTTTCCTTCCACCCCCATGTCTGCAATTATAGGAACACCTCTCGGTGTAAATATCTTTGAGTGAGATGAAAATGCTCAAGTGATAAAAAATCTGAATCCCAATAGGCGGTGTTGATAAACACCTTATTATTTCAAATATTGATGTTGATAAACACCTTATTATTTCATAGATTGGCTAGAGCCAATCATTTAAGCTCCAAAGACTTGAGTCGCTCTTCTTCTTCCTTTCTCTTAACAACTCCTTTTCCCAACTTCAGCTTTTCATATCGATCATATGAAAAGGGTGGTATTATTCTAAGTCCTTCCAATGCCTTAAATCTTGAGATGGCAACAAAATTTAAACCTTGTCTTTCTGTTTGTCCTATGTCAATTATTGCTTTATTCAGTTTCAATTAGAACAATTCAAGGAGATGTATCATCAAATAGCATCCCTGTGTAGTTATCGAACTCCACAAAAATATATTTTGGTTGATCTAGTGGAGACCTTCCAGGTTTATAGACTATATTTCGAATATAGCCTAATGCACCATTAACAAGTCTAGCTTCAGTCCATAAGTTGGTTGTTAACATAACTCTTGCATTTTTTGCAATTAGTAACTCAACTTCAAGTTCTTCATTATCACATCCTCCTGGATTAGTTATTCCCCCTTTTGTTGCAATACTACGTGCCACAAGATATTTTAATTTTAACAATTGTCTCTTGTTATGATTATGCACATTCTCATTCGTGGCAAATATATGGAAGCTATTGTCAGTCGTGTTTGGATATAATTTCCCATTCATGTTCAGTCGTGTTTTGTTGTATCACTCCAACATCATCATCTTCAGATTCACGATAATGTTCTTCTGTATTGTTTTGCCTAATTATCCTTTCAACATGCCATGGGTTGTAATTGAATGACTCCCAATTTGAAATGATATTTCCTTTATCAAGTCTGATATCTCTCTCTATATTTTTGAATGGTTTGTAAAGTAGCAGCTCTGACCAACAAAACTCAACAAATTTTTTTGATTGTCATTAAGGAATGGTGATAAATCATGGAAATACCCTTACAATAACTGCTTCTTTTCTAGTTTTCCATTTGAAGTCATTTTTCTCTTAGGATTATATATCCAAGATTTAGCTACATTTATAAGTGAAACACTTTACATGTTATAAGGTCGTTGCATATATCCATCAATTAAATATTTACCTTCTATTTCGGTTTCATATTCATCATTATGTTCCACCTCCTTGAATACTTTTTGTCCAATGTTTAGAGGAACAAATACTCGACTGCATTCAACCAATGGAAGCTCTAATAGCATATGACATATTTCTTGTGCTCCTATATCTCTCTATAAGTGTTTCTGTTAGAAGATGTCTATATGCTCTTGTTGCTGGATCATCATTATTCTACATATTTGCTATTTGCATCAACATTTGTTGATAAGTTTTTAATTTTTTTTTAGCTTTCACAGCATACTTGCCAATATATTTTATAACTACATGCTTTGAAATAATAGGTTGCCAATCTACATTTGCTCTTCATAACTATAAAATTTAACGATTATTTGTGTTTATTCGCTCATCGTTTCTTGTTGGTTCATACTTCTTATCTCCTGTTTCAAGATCTTCGTATAATTTTGAACCTTCTAGATTCAGAGGCCATGGTCCATTGTACCTAAATAAAAGAAATAAGATAAATGGTATTAGTTACAAATTTTTTATGTATATGTGGAATAGTTGAAATACTTTGAATTACCTCTACATACCTGCAAACCATCTTCCCTCTTTTTTTTCTTAAGCAAGCACCCTCTCTATATAGGGTGTGGTGCTCTACATAGTTGAGAATATTTTTGTAATCTATATTTGCATCAATTTGCATAAGTTGTGTATTTCTCAAACATGGATGTTGATCGAAACTTTGTAATACCTGCAATTCACAACTATATAAATATAAACCTAAATATAAACTCATATAAATATAAATCTAAACAAATATTTATATTTACCTATATATTTCGTTGGTGAGGGTCTCCTCGAGGATTCCATGCATGCACAATATTATCAAAATATCTTTGTGCATTTTTAACTTGATTTTCATTTTCCAATATAAATTGTCCATATTTGGAGCTCCCTCTAACCATAAGAAACCATGGACATGTGGAGAGCCTCTATGTTGCCATTCGCATCTACACCAAAATTCTTTTACTTTAATTTTTTTTTGCAACACCTCCTTTATAAATATGGTGTTTCAAATATGCATTTAATAATCTACAATATGAGGATAGTCAATAATATTTTGTTTTCTCCATTTTTGTGGTTCATGAGGATCAATTAGTGGAGTTCTTGGCATCAATGCATGTAGGTCGAGCAAATACAGATCAGTTGCACTTAAGGTGAAGAAAATAGTGGGTGACCCAATTTGACGTAATAAGTCATTTAACTCAGCACGACACTTTGTCCAGTAAGATCTTGTGCCTCTTAATGATGTACCAAAACACATTAAGTGATCTTTAAGATGGTATTGAGGGATATTTTCCATATGTTCACGCAATTCATTGATTTTAATGGGTAAGTCTTGAAGACTCTTCTTTACAAATACTACTGAAGAATTCTATGCACGATTTCACATAATCATGTTCATCATGAAATATCTAAATCTTGGATGTTTTCCAAAATTATGATCTCTATATCAAATTAGATGTTTTACAAATCCATGTAGATGAAGTTTTTTCATTCTATGCTGCAACCAATCACAATTTCCATCTGCAAATAATTTCGGGAAGGCCATATCCAGTAACCCTTCTATAACATACTCATTTATAGGAGATTCTCAAATTCCATGCCAATCTTTAAGTGTTCCAGGGTCCACATTAGGGTTGTTTACCCATGCATGAATGAGTTCCATCTACCTCAGAGAATTAGGCAGTTTGGAGTCCATTGATGTGGTGTGATCAATTATATTTCCTTCATTAATCTCTAGAATTGGACCCATAAATACATATTCATTCATATCAGAATCGAACTCCATATGGACAGAATTAAGTTTATGAAAGACATTTGTAGTGGTGTCTATTGGGAGTTCACTCAAAACATTTTCATCAATTTGTACATCCTTATAAAACTTATCATGCTCAACCTTATACTTAAGAGCTTTGTATACTCTCTCTTTATTCACTGTAAAATTATAATTTGTACCATGTTGATCTTTTCTCCTAACAATAATTATTGGAAAATCACTTATTGAATGAGGCAATACCTTAGCAATTTCTTTCATCTCTTGAGGAAAACTTATTGTGTGCCCTTTATACTTGTATTGGCCTCCCGTAGCATGTGTTACTTGTAATATGGGATTAACACGGCCTATCAACATTTCTTCAATTTGTGTCAAATTCATAAATTTAGGTGGTTGTAGTCCAGGATCCATATTATTCTCTACAAAAAATTGATTAGGACCTTTTTCTTGTCGACACCTATTACATATTGGACCTTTGTCTGTCAAACGCACCTTTATTCCAGGATAGTATTCATCACAAATATAACACATCGATGGTGATGCAAGACTATCTAATTGATGTCGAAATATAGTCTATGATTCATTGAAATCCACATCATATGTTGGAATTTGTTGTATATTTATTGTTATACCTTCAATATTTCCTTCTCTTTGAGGTTGCGATGTCCTTTCTTGATGCATCTCCATGTTAATCTCATTGCATCCACTTTGTGTCTGTTGAACGATAACTATATTTAAAGCATTTCTTCTAAGAAAAGAACATGCTTTAGATGCATCCACCTGTCGTACTACTTCATTATTTTCAATATTTTCTCCATTACCCTGTTGCCTTTGTCTGTCTTGGTTAGATCGTCTAATTCTCTCAACTGTTTGATGGAGGATTTGAAGTTCATTATTCACCTCGTTATTTGTGTCTATCATCTGTTGGTGCTCTCTTATGTCTTGTTCCTATGTCGTTTGTGAAAGAGACATTCTTTTTTGTTTTGTTTATTTTTCTCTTTCTTCTTGTATCTTTTCAACTGTTGATTCTGCCTTGCGTTTTGCACAATTTTGTCTTTATTTGTCATTTTCTCTTTCTCTTTGGCTAACTATCATTTGTGCATGTCTCTGTCTCTGATATTCTCTTTGATATGCCAAATGTTGTTGCTTCTTTTCCTCCTCTGATATATTTATTTTTGGTGTATTTTTCATTTGTTCTTGTAAAACAATATTTTAAATATTATTAGTTTAAATTAATAAATATTAAAATAGTACAATATATATATAAAAACTGATATTAGTATTCTATAATAATAATATACATTATCATAATAATATTATAATAGTATATTATATAATACTATAATATATATATTATAATATTATAATACTATAATATATAATATTAATCTTATATTAATAATACTATAGTTATCATACATTCCGATAAATCAATGAAACCCTAGAAATTAATAATATAGTATTATAATATATATAATAATATAATATACTAAGTCAATTCTAGTATAAAATATTTTGAGAAGTATCAAAGGTTTTTAGTATCGATTGTGTACATTTTCAATTTCAATGATGTCAAAAAATTTCCAATTATGCTACCTGGCACCATCTGTAGGATTACATCTTTGCATATGCCAAACTAAATAACGCTGGTGAATGTAACTCTATATCATTGTTCAAACCTTTACAGAAGTAGTCCCGAATGACTTTCTCTCTATTCGCAATTTACAGAAGCAGTTCGAAATCAATTGTGCTATGGATTGTTTTTGGTATATTGAAATTGTTCATGTATTTATACAATATTTTATTAAACAGTTGCAACGGTTGGTTAGTCGACTGTTTTAGTTTAAATATTTTAAATGTTTGCAACGATTGGTTAGTCGGTTGTTTTAGTTTAAATATTTTAAATGTTTTTGTTAATGTCGATTTTTTAATAAAAAAAAATTGTTTACGACGTGACATGTATGACCTCTTTGCCTCCCACCCCCATATCTTCCATTGTAGGAACGCCTATCGGCATAAATAGCTTTGAGTGAGATTAAAATGCTCAAGTGATAACAAATCTAAATCCCAATAGGCGGTGTTGATAAACACTATTATTTCAAAGATTGATGTTGATAAACACCTTATTATTTCATAGATTGGCTAGAGCCAATCATTTAAGCTCCAAAGACTTGAGTCGCTCTTCTTCTTCCTTTCTCTTAACAACTCCTTTCCCGACTTCAGCTTTTCATATCGATCATATGAAAAGGGTGGTATTATTCTAATTCCTTCCAATGCCTTAACTCTTGAGATGGCAACAAAAGTTAAACCTTGTCTTTATGTCTGTCCTATGTCAATTATTGCTTTATTTAGTGTCAAACCTTGTGACTTAGGAATTATCAATCCCAAGCTAATTTTAATGGAATTTTTCTTATCTTTCCCTTTTCTACTAGTGTAATTGGAACAATTTGAGGATATGTTTCATCAAATAGCATCCCTATGTAGTTATCGAACTCCACCAAAACATATGTTGGTGATCTGGTGGAGACCTTCTAGGTTTATAGACTATATTTCAAATATAGCCTAATGCACCATTAACAAGTCCAGATTCAGTCCATAAGTTGGCTGTTAACATAACTCTTGCATTTTTTGGAATTATTTACTCAAATTCAAGTTCTTCATTATCACGTCCTCCTAGATTAGTTCTTCCCCCTTTTGTTGCAATACTACGTGCCACAAGATATTTTGATTTTAACAATTGTCTCATGTTATGATTATGCACATTCTCATTCGTGGCAAATAGATGGAAGCTATTGTCAAATTCTTCTATTGTAGTTGCATCTAATGATGTATTGGTCCTTCTCATAAATAATTTCTAGTCATCAATAGTTCGATTTGCATCTCTGATATTTGTAAGAAGTTGATGAAATCTTTTTTGTTCTTCACTATCTCCTTCCTATTGGAATACCTTATCCAATATTATGATTGTTGAAAATTCTTGCCATAATAATATTGCATACTTATCGCTGGCATATGGTGGGCTATCCATCACAGGTGGTAACTTTCCTAAATCACCGACCAAAATGATTGACCTTCCTCTAAAGCATATGTTAGAATACTATGGAAATGCTTGACAAAGACATGAATCTATTTGTTCCAATAATTTTTGGCCTATGAAGCTCATCTCATCAATCAATATATATTTTATATGTTGTAAATATTCTTGAAAACTTGTTAATCTAGTTCCTTCAAATTTTTCAAAATCTACAACAGGAATTCGCAGAGTTCCATGTATAGTAGTTGCACCTATGTTAAATGCAGTGACTCTAGTTGGTGCAAGTAGTAATAGGGGACAACGTTCTAGAGATGATAAATTTTCAAGTAATTGATGAATTGCACCTATAAAATAAGATTTTCCTGTTCCATCTGTTCCTTGTATTATCATGTGCAATGGAGGTACATTTTGACCTTCATTATAGTGTTCCTTGATTATATCAAAAGCTTTTTTTTGTTTGATGCTTAAGCTTTCATATGGATAATTCTAAGTGGTATCATCAGGAATGAGCAAGCCATTTTCCTTCATGAAGGTTATATGTTGTATTGCTTTTTTTGTGTAATATTCTCCTTGATATTCTATATTCCATGGTGCAAGTTTATCAAAATCTCTTCTTCCAAGCATATCTATTTCACTTACGTCCATGAGTTACCCATGGTATAGTTTGGATATAATTTCCCATTCATGTTCAGTCGTGTTTTGTTGTACCACTCCAACATCATCATCTTCAGATTCAGTATAATGTTCTTCTATATTGTTTTGCCTACTTATCCTTTCAATATGCCATGGGTTTTAATTGAATGACTCCCAATTGGAAATTATATTTCCATCATCAATTCTGATATCTCTCTCTATATTTTTGAATGGTTTGTAAAGTAGCAGCTCTAACCAATAAAACTCAACAAATTTTTCTTACTGTCAATCAGAAATGGTGATAAATCATGGAAATACCCTGATAATAGTTGCTTCTTTTCTAGCTTTATATTTGAAGTCATCTTTTCTCTTAGGATTATATATCCAAGATTTAGCCACATTTATAAGTGAAACACTTTCCATGTTATAAGGTCATTGCATATATCCGTCAATTAAATATTTACCTTCTCTTTCGGTCTGATCTTCATCATTATGTTCCACCTCCTTGAATACTTTTCGTCCAACATTTAGAGGAACAAATACTCGACTGCACTCAACCAATGGAAGCTCTAATAGCATAAGATATGTTTCTTGTGCTCCTATATCTCTCTCTATAAGTGTTTTTTTTTAGAAGACATCTATATGCTCTTGTTGCTGGATCATCATTATTCTGCATATTTGCTATTCGCATCAACATTTGTTGATAAGTTTCTGAGTTTTTTTCAGCTTTCATAGCATACTTGGCAATATAGTTTATAACTGCATGCTTTGAAAGAATAGGTTGTCAATCTACATTTGCTCTCCATAACTATAAAATGTAACGATTATGTGTGTTTACTCGCTCATCATTTCTTGTTGGTTCATAATTCTTATCTCCTGTTTCAGGATCTTCGTATAATTTTGAACCTTCTAGATTCAGAGGCCATGGTGCATTGTACCTAAATAAAAGAAATAAGATAAATGGTTTTATGTTATAATTTTTTATGTATATGTGGAATAGTTGAAATACTTTGAATTACCTCTACATATCTGCAAACCATCTTCCCTCTTTTTTTTCGTAAGCAAGAACCCTCTCTATATAGCATGTGGTGCTCTACACAGTTGATAATCTCTTTGTAATCTAGATTTGCATCAATTTGCATAAGTTGTCGTGTATTTCTCAAACATTGATGTTGACCGAAACTTTGTAATACCTGCAATTCACAACTATATAAATACAAACCTAAATATAAACTCATATAAATATAAATCTAAATAGTTATTTATATTTACCTGTATATTTCATTGGTGAGGGTCTCCTCGAGGATTCCATGCATGCACAATATTATCAAAATATCTTTGTGCATTTTTAACTTGATTTTCATTTTTCCAATCTAAATTGTCCATATTCGGAGCTCCCTCTAACCATAAGAAACCATGGACATGTGGAGAGCCTCTATGTTGTCATTCGTATCTACACAAAAATTCTTTTACTTTCATTTTTTTTGCAACATCTCCTTTCAAAATGTGGTATTTTGAATATGCATGTACTAAGCTACAATATGAGGATAGTCAATAATATTTTTTTTTCTCCATTTTTGTGCTTCATGAGGATCAATTGGTGGAGTTCCTGGTATCAATGCATGTAGGTCGGGCCAATACAGATCAGTTGCACTTAAGGTGAAGAAAATAGTGGATGACCCTGTTGTAAGTGTGAAGAAGGTGACAAACCAAGTAGCCTAGAAATATCTATATTTCTGGCTACAATGTGAACGTAAATAAAGTTTGTCGGAAAATTTTTTGACGGTACAATTTTTATTAAAACCTCCTCTTCTACATTATTTCCACCTTCTTCGTACCCCTGTTCTCCCTATTTTCTCACCACATTTTCCTCCTTATCCCTCCGTATTTTCCTCTCCTCCTCCATGTCTTTCCCTCATACTCTTATCACTTCATCTCTTCTTCCTCTACTATTTCCTATTTAAACCTATGTGTTCCAAACTTGTAATAGGAGTTGGAGCTACGTAATATTAAAGTTTTGTTTATTTAATTATTTTATTCCCACCTAGTAATTTGACCATCACTAGCATCAGAGTCAAGGCCAGGGGCTCAAAAATTGAGGTGAAAGAAGCCAAGAGTTTGGACCATTTTTTGAGGCAGACCAATATGAGGAAGCTGTCAGAAGATGGAGGCAAGATCTGGGGTCTATTTTTTGAGGCGGTTGGAAATCGAGAAGAACACGTAGATGGCAAAGCAGAGCACAATTTTTGAGACACACGTGGGGAAGCAGACCAAGGAGCGCTGGACTAGGAGGTGCAAATTTCAAGGTGACACATGGTATATCTCTAGAGGACACATGGACAACTAACGTGGAGGGCACATAGCTCGAGGAGCTAAGCTGGAAATGATGTGGTGGTAGTAACATGAGGTGGCAAAAAGAGAGCATGTGGAACAATGTCCTAGAAATATTTTAGTGAAAGCTAGCAGCTTGGAAAGGTAAACTTCTATCGCAAGCGGCGAAGGCCACCCTCTCAAGATCAACCCTCCAAAGCATTCTCATTTACTTCATGTCAGTTTTCACACTCCCCAAGTCATTTTGCAAACGAATTGAACACATCCAGAAAATATTCCTATGGTCGGGGTCCGAAGACAAATCTAGGATTCCCCTAGTGGCATGGGACAGAGTTTGCAAAAGTAAATAGCAGGGGGGGCTTGGCAACAAAAAATTGTCCGAAATGAATTTAGCCTTGTTGGGAAAACATGCTTGGAGGATCATCTCTAAAGACCCAGCTGAGTGGATCCAATTTGTGTCAAAGAAATATATGGGCAACCGCTCCTTACTTGAGTCAATCAACCACCCCAATGGCTCAACATTTTGGAAAGCAGTGATCCACACCAAAACGCTAGTTCAAAAAGGTCTCCGATGGATTCTCGAGGATGGATGTAGCATTGAATTTTGGAGCGACATATGGCTAACAGATGAACCCCTAGGTGACAGGGCAAATCTTTCAGGGCTACAAGCGATTTTTGATACAAATAGGGGAAGGAAGGTGTCTAGTTTCATTGAATGGGAGGGTGGCCAACCCTAGTGGAGGATCCTCTATGGTAGCAGCCCTGAGATTTCTTCCCTTAACCTCATGCTTCAAGCGATCACTATTCCCTCTGAGCGAAGGGTTGATAAACCAACCTGGGCTATGTTGGACAAGGGCTTTTTCACCGTCAAGTTTGCTTACTCCCTTCTCACCCCTCACCTTGTATCATCCTCCCACATTGTCTGGAAAAAGCACCTCATCCCAAAAATTGCTTTCTTTTCTTGGCTAGCCTTCCAAAACAAAGCTCTTACCACCGAGAACCTCATTAAAAGAGGCATTCCCCTTCCTAACAGATGCTTCCTGTGCCAAGCCAATTGGGAATCCACCGATCACCTCTTCCTCCATTGTGACTTCACCTCGACTGCATTTAGCTTCATCCTCTCTACCTTTCAGATCCAATGGGCTCCCCCAAGTCCTTGTGCGAAGCTTTCCTCCAATGGCCCCAACCTTTTTTTAACCATAAGCTCCGGTTCCTCTAGGACATATGCCTTCACCACTTGGTCTGGAAAGTCTGGCTTGAGCGTAATAGCAAAGTATTTGGGACTTCTATCCGGGATCCTCCTTCGGTCACCACTAGAGCCCTTGCCTTCGCTTCTGAGAATGCCGACCTCATTCACTGCTCCAGTCCTCTTTCGACATCCCGAGAAGGCCTTATCCTCAATTTTCTCAATATCTTGAGCGAACCCTCCTTGGAGACCTCCTTGCCTCACCCCTGGGCTCTTACTCGGTGGAATCCTCCCCCCCATGATTATACTCGGTGCTGGAGGCACTGTCAGGGACCATCGAGGAGTGGTTTTACTTGCTTTCTTTGAAGATTTGGGTCATCAGACCAATCATGTTGCAGAAGCCAGAGCCCTTTGGAAAGGACTAGTTCTCATTAAGGAGGATCCTCGGGTAGTCATCATAGAAGGCGACTCCATGAACATCATAAATTATTTGACTAAGGCTAAGAACCCTGCATGGTAGGTTTTCAACACCATCCAGGAAGCCCAACGAATCCTCCGAAGTAAGACCCACAGATGCCAACACATCTTCAGGGAAGGGAATTCACTGGCCGACCTCCTGGCCAACAAAGGATCCTCCTCCTACAATCTCACCATTTGGGATCATGAGATCCCACAAGATATCTTTGACGTGGCAGCATCAGACCAAAAAAATGTTTAATGACCCGTGTCAGATCCTCAAGCAAGACCACGTCAGTCAATTTCTTCCAGCCAATCGGGCTTCCTTTGGCCTTATCAGCATCGAATCATCGACCTCCATCCATTGCTATCATGGGCATAATCTCCGAACGCCTCACCAAAAGTGTGTGTTCCCTAGGCGAAGCCTTCCGAACCAAAGCAACGCAGGAAAAAAGTGTTGGGTGAGTGAGGGATGGTGGTGGCAGTTGCTCCTCGAGAACTGGTGACCTCTACCTTCGTCAAATCGATGCCACCTCAGATGGTCGCACAAACCCCTCTAGATCCAATAGTTTTTCTCTGCCACCTCACGTTCATAAGTTCCCATGCATGCGAAGCTTTCAAATCGACGTCCTCTGCTCTGGGTAGGCGAACGGTCCTTAAATCTCCTGTCGATGCCCCACATAGAACCATCTTCTCCTACCCTTGTCAGGACCTTGGTTGCAGACATCCCTCTCCTCCATAGTAGCCAAATCAGCACCCTTTTCCCATAATTCCCTCTGCTCTCTCCATGGCTGTGCCCTATGTCGAACCAGAGATCTCCTCTCTGTCCAAAGAGGAAAAAGTGTTTATGAAAGCCCTCGGGCTCATTTCGTTCCTCAGTAAATTCTAGGGTACTGACAATGAAATCACCAAGGATTTCATGGAAACTTGGCATACAGTAGAGGTCCATGTCAAAGGTGTCCATTTGAAGGTCAATTTAGACCTCATGCTTGAGATCACGGGGCTACAATCTTCTAGGCGCCTCATCTGCTATGACAAGCACAACTGGAAAGAGGAACTGGAATAGTTCCACGACAAAGGGAGGAACCTGGGGTGGGATAAGTTTGCTCTATACCGAAGCACTCTGGATGAGCCGTGGAGTTGGGCCATGAGGCCCCTAATGCAGTTCATCTGCTACGATGACCCAGATAAACCCCTCCGAAGCTACCACATCAGCTTCGTCAACCACTTGCGCTCTTCCAAGAAACTTTGCATTCCCGATTTCCTCAATTACTCCCTATGCTACTCTGTTGAGTCTGCCCTCAAGTCTAAAACCAAGCATCGACACCAGGGCCTAATGGTTGTCATTTTCCATCATGTTATCACCATCAAGCCTCCCTCGAAGGATGTCCCTCCCCTTGCCTCCAACCCCCCTGAGTCCCTGGACCCTGAAGCTCCTCAGACTGAGCCTCCTAGCCCTCCCAAGCAGTCCCATCCCAAGAGCGATTCCTCCAAGTGCTGTCACAGGTGGGCCCAAGCGACTCCTCCAATCATGAGAGCTTCAAGGTGGATCAAGCAACCAAAGGTTGAGGTCGAAGTCGATCCTCCGCTCCACCTAAGCTTAGACTCGAAATCAGAGCAGAAAAAGGTGTCGCTGAACTTGCTGCTCGATTTGGCCATTGATGCCATGGGAAACATCACCAAAGCTACTGAATCGGTAATTCACTACCTTTGAAAACTCAAGGAGCACACGGGAGGATCCTTAGGCGGTCAGGAGGATCCCAAGGAAAACTAAATTCGATGGCGAGTCCTGAAATTCTGCTCGAATCAGGGGTTTTGATTCTGCTGTGTTTTTGCTGGAAATGTTTTTTGGGATTTACTGATGTTGGGTTTGTGGTTAAGATATTTTTTGTAAATTGGTTTGAGACTAGCTCTTCGGTCTCAATCTTGCGGCCTTAAAGGTGTTTCTTTTTTTGTAATAAGGTTTTGGTATCCTCTTAAAAAACCCGCTATGTATATATTGCTACTTAACAAATAATAATAATAATAATAATAATAATGTAAATTTTGTAATAATGTGTGGCTTTGAATTGTTTTTCTGCACACATCTTTGAGTTAGGACTCTTTTGGCATGTGCCAAATTAGGACATTGCAGAATTTTTCAGGCTTAGACTTTATTGATATGAAGCAAGGTAATTCATACACACGCTTACATATACACTCCCACTTTTATCAATCACACGACCTTCATGATGTTATTTTTGGAGTTCTATACTGTATTTTTGTTTCCTGGTTTTCTGCTCTTCTTCTTCCCAGTTGCACAAATCTTTGGGGCATGATCCGTCTATAAGTAGCTAGGGTTTATACGTGATTCAGGGCATTCTGCTTAAGTATAGATTGGAATTACAAACTGCATCATTTGGAATATTCGCAAATATACAAAATGTTAATTGGAGGGTCCATGCCATATTGTTGTGTCAAAAACATACAACGCGGGGATTCTACATAGCCATTATACAGTTTTTGCCCGTTTCCATGTTTTTTTTTTTTAAAAGATAAATTATTATTTTATAACGAATTAGTTATCCTGTTAATTCTTGAAACTTCCGAGTTTTTAATGGACTTGGTCAGAAATTGAATTTTGACCCTTTCTGAAATGCAGGGAGTAAATTCTTTTGTGAGGGAGACGAGAAAGGCCGTAACTCGATAGCTGGTTCACCTGCAAGAGGCTGTAGATGCGATGATTGTAGGCAAGACTATGGCAGAAACGAACATCGAAACTTCGAGAATCTAGCTGGAGAGGATGAGTGTCTTAATCTTGAGGAAAATGCTTCAACAAAAGAAATCAAAGAAGAGGGTTTGGCAGACCAAGTGGAGGGGGCACCTGCAAATAAAAGCGAGGCAAATCCAACTGATGTACAAGAAGAGGAATCTCTACCATCTCAAATGCAAGATATGCAAATTGAAGGTTCTAGTATCGAATATCTCTTAGAGGGTACAGACAAAAATAATGGATTAGAAAAACTCGATGATAGCTTTTTGGGGGCTAGGCAGAATGTGTCTAAACCTGAGGAATGCTTAACTGCTGATGGTGGTGAAGATGCAAAAAAATTGAAAGAGAACAATTTTGGAAATTAGGTCTTGGAGCACGATATATCCCACAGCCCCCCTCTATAGAGGAAGATGCTGCAACAAGAAATCAAATGGACGATGAAAAATCTTTTGAACCTCTAGATTCGTCCAAGGCAGAGACAACTCAAGACACCGGGAGGGGCTGTTAGAAATATTAACCCAGATTTCATGCCTCCGCCAGACTGTGCTCCGAATATGGGCAAAGCTGGACTACGCTTGTGCAGTTGGGGATCCCAAAAAAAAGGTCTAACATGACGTTGCACCTACCCTCTGATAGATGTGATGTCTAACAGATCTGATCACCATAGAAGTTAATGTCAGTTTGATGATTTAATGCTAGTTCGATGATTGGTAAGAAACCCTAGTTGAGGGGCTGTCAGAACCTGTCAGAGAATAAGCCCTATCCTCCTCTCCCCACAGCTATATAAAGCAGTTCAGGTCTTCAAATGAAAAAGAGGCAGAGCAATAGAGCAAATAAGAGTGAGGAGAAGAAGAGTATCTCAGTGAGCAGTGTGGCTGATCTGATTAATGTCCGAGCAGCCAACTTGACATTTTGTCTTTTATTTTATCCTGCAGCCTGGCCTGTAGATGTTATTTCCTCAGTTGAGGATCTCTGTAACCCCTGTTTCATATAAATAAAGTTTGCTATTGTTTTAGGCATCTTTAGGGTTTGTAGTCATTTGCGTGTGTTAAAGCTTGTTGCTCTCTATACAAATCACCTTAGAGCGATTGTGTTCGGGTTCTAATAGTTATAGCTCAGATCCGAAACTCAGATCACAGTTTCGATGTTTCTCTCCTCCCAGCCAAGCAAGTAGTTGTCGTAGCCACACAAGCATTTCGAAGTAGAAAATATTGCAGAGCCAGATTTGGCTAAGTTCGAAAGAGTCTTCTGAGTTCGCTGTCGCAACCCGACTGCACTCGAGATCCGAGCACAGCCTGAGTGCGCAAGCAAAGCGCGAGTCACCCCACTTCGCTAGGTGCAATCCGCACTTCGCCCCCGAAGTGCACACTTCACCCATTTTTGGGTGAAGTTCGTCGGTGCCCCCGAAGTGCAAACTTTGCCCATTTTTTGGTGAAGTCCGTCGGTGCCCCCGATGTTCAAACTTCACCCATTTTTGGGTGAAGTCCATCAGTGCCCCCGACGTTTGCACTCACCCATTTTTAGGCAAAGTCCATCAGCACCCCTGACGTCCAGACTTTGATGACGAGAAAAAGAAATTTAAATTCTTCAAATTGGTATCAAAGCTACTGATCCCTTGATGCGGAGACCGAAGTAGAATGGCTTCCACTAGCAACAACTTGCAGTTGTAGATCTTGCGCTTCAACGGGAAAAATTATGATTATTGGAGCATCTAGATGAAGATCCTGTTTGGATCTTAGGAGCTATGGGAGTTAGTCAAGAACGACTACCCAGAATCGGTAGATGTAGCAGCACTGGCCACCCTCTCTCAAGCAGATAAGGACCTATTGAAAGAGAACAAGAAGAAGGACCAGAAGGCCATCTTCTACATCATGCAAGCGGTCAAGGATACCATCTTCCTGCGGATCGCATCAGCCACCAAAGTGAAGCAGGCCTGGGAGATTCTGGCCAGCTCGTACTAGGGAACCAACAAGGTAAAGTTGGTGAAGCTATAGATGCTCAAGAGGGAGTTTGAAAATCTGTAGATGAGTGAGTCCGAGTCCATGAGTGATTTCTTCACTCGAACGATGGATATTATCAACCAGATGTGGTTGAACGAAGAAATCATGCAGAGCTAGAGAATCATGGAGAAGATTCTTAGAAGTTTGCCTACTAAGTTTGACTCGATTATGATAGCAATCGAAGAGTCGAGGGATCTGACAATCCTCTCGACAGATGAACTCATGGGTTCATTGTAGACCCATGAACAGAGGTTGAGTCGTTCATCTCAGACCTCTCTAGAGCAAGCATTCCAAGCTCAGGTATCATTTTGAGATAATGGCAGACAAGACTCCCACCAAGGTGCTTCTAGTTCTCAAGCTGGAAGAGGCAGAAGCAGGCATGGGAGAAGCAATAAGCAAGGAGGAAGGTCAAACCCTAGAGAAGGGGAGACCAACTGTAATTTCCATAAGTAAGGTGGAAGAGGTAGTTCAAGAAATCAACAAGCTATATCTGGTCAGAAGAAGGACATGTCAAAGGTCCAGTGCTATTTCTGTAAGAAGTTCAATCATTACATCTCACAGTGCAGAAAATGGATGGCCACAAAGAACCAGTAGCAAGCCCATTACACGAATGAAACCAAAAATGTTAGAAACTGAAGCATTACCTTGCTCTTCATATTCATGGTAAATTTATAAGACTTACAAGGAACTCCGTTGAGGTAGTTTCTCAACTATGCTGGGCAGTTTCCCATAACTGAAATAGTTAAAAACATTTAATGTAATATACGATATACTAAAATATTCTAACATCCCCCCTTATTACATTAATGTTGACTACACATAGCATTGCGGAACAATTCAAATTTGACTCGAGCAAGCGCTTTGGTGAAGATGTCCGCTATTTGCTCATCTGTGGGAATGTAGTGGAGCTGAATATGATGCTTTGGAACCTCATCTCGAATGAAATGACACCTAGTGTCAATGTGTTTGGTTCGATCATGGAAGATAGGATTCTTGACGAGATTCAGAACACCTTGATTGTCGTAGAATAAATGTAAAGGAAGGTTCTTTGGAAGGCCCATATTTATGAGGATGCGACGTAACCATATGATCTCGCAGACTGCTCCACTAGCTGCTCGATATTCTGCCTCAGTAGAAGAGATAGCAACAACATGTTGCTTCTTGCTATGCCAAGAGACAGGACCAGATCCAAGGTGAAAGATATAACCTGCAGTTGATTTTCGGTCATCTATGGATCCAGCATAATCAGAATCTGTGTACCCTTGAAGATAGAACTTGTTGTTCTTTTTGTATTCCAGGCCGATATATGTCGTACCACGAACATAGTGAAGGACTCTTTTTGCTGCTTTCCAGTGGCTAACTTTAGGATCTTGCATGAATCGTGAAAGATAACCCACAAGCAAAACTAAGATCCGCCTCGGTGTTTGTGAGATAGATGAGACTCCCAATCAGCTGACGATAGAGAGTACTATCTTTTGTAGGAGATTCATCAAATCGGGATAACTTAAGTCCTGCTTCCATTGGTGTGGCTTTGGGCTTGCAGTCAGTCATCCGATACTTTTCAATTAGAGTCATGGCATATTTCTTTTGAGTAACTTGTATGCAATGCTTGTATTGAGTTACTTCTAGACCAAGACAATAGTGGAGAAGTCCAAGATCTGTCATTTCAAAAGAGGTATTAAGATCTTTCTTAACTATTTTTATCATACTCTCTGAACTGCCTGTTATGATCAGATCATCCACATATAGTACTAGAATTACTATGTTAGAACCATTGTTCTTGATATATAGATTAGGATCTGCAGGACTCCTTCTAAACCCATGTTGCACTAGGTGACTATCAATTTTGATATACCAAGCTCGAGGAGCTTGTTTAAGTCCATATAGAGATTTGATCAGCTTACAGACTTTCTGTTCTTGCCCTTGAACTATAAAACCTTCAGGTTGAGACATATAGACCTCTTCTTGTAGGTCACCATTTAAGAAAGCACTTTTTACATCCATCTGATGTAGCTGCCAACCAAATTGAGCCGCCATTGCACACATAACTCGAATAGTGGTCATTTTAGCAAGTGGGAGCAAATGTCTCTTCATAGTCTATGCCTTCTTTTTGTGCATAGCCCTTTGCAACAAGTCGGGCTTTATATTTATCTATTGCACCATTTGCCTTATATTTGATCTTGAATACCCATTTGCAACCAATGGGTTTCTTTCCTGAAGGCAAATTCACTAACTTCCAAGTTTGATTTTTCATTAGAGATGTATGTTCTCCATCCATAGCAGTTTTCCATTGATCTTTACTGAGTGCATCTGAGACTGATGTGGGTTCTTTTTCATCTAGTTTTGTCAGATAGACTTTTTCATCTTCCATATCTATATCCTCATCATCTTCTATATTTACAGATAAATCATCAAAATGTTGACAAAGATCATCTACATCTGTTATTGCTGCTGCATCATCTGCTCTTTTGTGTTGAGTCATACTGCGAGTAGCGGGTCGATCTAGAGTTAGATCTGGAAGTGATGTCAATTTTGAATCTTGCAATGTACTAGTATACCACTTAGGAACCTTCTTTTGAGGAGGTGCTGCTTCTTTCTTAGGTTCATCTTCATTAAGATATACAAGTGTATTATTTGATGTGAAAGTTTCATCAAATACTACATCTCTGCTGATGTGTGTTTTCTTGGTTATAGGATCAATCAACCGATATCCTTTTGAATTTTCATCATAACCAAGAAATATACATTTTTGAGTTTTCTCATCTAGTTTCCTTCTTTTCTCGTTTAGGAATATGCATAAAAGCTTGGCATCCAAAAACTCTTAGGTGAGAAATTGAGGGTTTCTTACCACTCCAGGCTTCTTGTGGAGTTTTTCCTTGTAGAGCCCTTGTAGGTGCTCTATTTAGTAGGTAAGATGTTGTATTTACTGCTTCTGCCCAGTATTGTTTTTCTAAGTTTGCTCCTTTTAACATACACCGACTCATTTCTACTATGGAGCGATTTTTCCTTTCTGCAACTCCATTTTGCTGCGGTGTATATGCTGTAGTGAGTTGTCTCTTAATCCCATGTTTTTCCAGAAATGCTGAAAATTCCTTGGAAGTGTATTCCCCCCCTCGATCTGAGCGGAGAGTTTTGATGGAACAACTTGTTTCCTTCTCAACTTGTCTTTTGAACTGACGAAAGTAGTGAAGAGCTTCTGACTTGAGTGCAAGGAAGGAGACCCATATTTTTCGAGAGTAGTCATCAACAAATAGCTGAAAATACCGCTTTCCACCATGACTGGTTGGGAAAGGACCGCACAGATCTGCGTGGATTAACTCCAAGGGTTTTTTAGAGCGAGAAGAACTAGTCTCAAAAGGAACTCGATGTTGTTTCCCTGCGAGACAATCGGAGCATACTGGGAGAACGGATGAAAGCTGAGGAAGCCCCTTGACCATGTCATATTTGCTTAATTCGAGTAAATACCCGAAACTGAGGTGCCCGTATCTTTTATGCCATAAGGAAGTTGTTGCTTGTGTAGTGGCAATGAGGGCAGTATGGGATGTAGAAACTGTATCCAAGATGAATAAGCCATGTTTGTAGGAGCCAGTGGCAATGTGTTGACCTTGGTGACTGATGAAACATCTCTTTTTGCCTTTTTCAACTTGGAAAACAACATCCATATTGCGATCTAACATCTGTGGAACAGATAAGAGATTGTTGGCAAGGCCAGGAACATAGAGAACTTTCTCTATGGCACAGTCTCCATCAGGGAGAGTGACTGTAACATCCCCTTCACCTTGTACTTGATAGACCTGATTGTCTGCAATAGTGACAGGTTTGCCTTCTCTGGCATGAAAGGTTTGAAACCAGGACTTGTTCCCAATCATATGTTTGCTTGCTCCATAATCAATATACCATACAACATCTGATTTGGAAGAGGCAGTATGGGTCATGAGCACCTTGTGTGCTCTTTCGGAGTCATTATCTGAAGAAGAATTTGAATGATCTGAATGGGAATCGGCATAAGCAACATGACCTTTTTGTTGGTTACGATGCTGGGGATATTTTTGCTTCCCTTTGCTTTTCTTATGTTGTGAGGGATCATTCTGTTGTTTGTTTTTGAACCAACATCGGTTGGTATCATGATTGTTCATATCACAGATCTTGCAATATTTATCTCGCTGGAGATTGGGCTTGCCTTTGCCCTTGGAAGAAGACCCTCCCTTCTGGAATTGTCCTTGTTTGGGCCCTTTTTGATGAGTGGAAAGAGCAGTGGCAGGTTCCTCATCTTTCTGTACTTGATTGGCTTCTTCAGTTTGAAGCAAGTTAACCAATTCAACAAAAGTTAATGTTCTGCCAGAAACATTGAGTGAAGTGATAAAACTTTTGTAAGATGGTGGGAGTGCCCTCAAAATAACAGATGTCAAAAGATCATCAGCGATGGGTTTTCCCATAGTATTGAGTTTAGCTTTTAATTCTGCCACTTTGCAGAGAAACAATTCAACAGTCTCCCCTGAATGCATTGTGAGATTGTGAAGCTGGGTTTGTAGGTGAAGAATTGTGGAATTATTCTTTCCTTCATACACAATAATCAAAGCCGCCCAAGCATCTTTACTGCTCGTGGCATCACAAATATGAGGTTGGACCTCATCTGTTATGGCAAGTAATAAAAACATAAGACCTTTTCTGTCCTGATCATCAAATGTATCTTGATCTGTCCCTGCTGTGGTGGGACGAGAGGTAGTGCCACTAACGACATCCCATAATTTTTCAACTTGAAGAATGGCTTTCATTTTATGCTTCCATGGCACAAAATTGGTGCCTTTGAGCAATTGGGCATCTGAAAGATACTTGTGCACTGTAGCCATTGTTTAAGGTTCCTTATAGCGCCAAATGGTCCCCTTTTCGATATACCGTTGCCATGCCAGATATACCTGAACTGTATCAAAAACAATACCCGCCCTGACGTGAGGGAAACTATAGGTATTATGAAGATCGAACGGTACGTGGAACATAGGCAAGATTGAAAAGGATTGCTTTGTTGATGGCACCTACCTTAGAAAGACAGGAATCCGCATGCGTGGGGCGTAACTTCCCCTAAACACTTTGGAGTCCAAGACTTTCGTCAGGATTTACGCCTAAACACAATAGCAATGAGGGTAAAAAAAAATCACTCAAAGAGATGTTAATGACACCTGCCTGAGAATCTTCGGAAGAAGAATAATCAGTTGGAGGAAATTAAGTCAAAAAACAAAAACTAGGAGTAAAATTAGTGTTTGGTGAGAACCTGTGGATGCCTTGATGTAGATGATTTTTAATTGCAGAAAAATGAGAACCTGTGCAACATGTGCTGAGAGAAGTAGTGGATGCCTTGATGTAGATGATTTTAAATTGCAAAAAAAAAATGCAATAATCAAACAAGCATGCTCACAAAATGCTTCTCACATAGGTGTCGGGTTCAACCGAAAATGCACCCAAATTTGACAAAAAGAAGGTGTCGAGTAAAATCGAAAATGCACCTTTTGAGTTGCTATCTAAGTCTTCTTCTGAGGGATTTGAAAAAAAATGGAATTCCCCCTCTATCTTGTAAGTATAATGCCTTTGAACATGCCTTGGAACAAACAATGACAACATAAAAAAAATAATTGTCACCAAAAGCTTCTTGGAGCGTCAAAACAAATGACGAGGCGTCAACACAACCCTCGAGGCGTCAAAAAAAATTAGGCGTCATTTTTTTTTCACCTTGCAAGGGGGAAGGGCGGGAGTTGAACCTGCACCCTATGTCCCAAGCACTTTAGCACAAGACCATCTCGGCTACTCCGCCGGATGGAAAGAAGACAGCACAAGGTTAAAAAAAAACTTAATGACTTGATTTTAACCTGCACCCTATGTCCGCACTTTTGTTTTAGCACAAGACCATCTCGGAACTTAATGATTTTGTTTTAAAAAAAAAAAAACAAAGAGAGCAATACCGTGCAAAGTGCATGTTTTTTTTTACTGTTTGGCTGCGTCTCACGCAAACTGGCATCGTCGGGCTGCTGCGCTCCACATCACCCGGGCTCTCCACAGAAAAACGCGTGCTTTTTTTTTTACTATTTGGCTGCGTCTCACGCCATGGCTGCGTCTCACGCAAACTAGCGTCGTCGGGCTGCTGCGCTCCACATCACCCAGGCTCTCCACAAAAAAAACGTGATGTTTTTTTTTTTTTACTGTTGGGCTGCGTCTCACGCCATGGCTGCGTCTCATGCAAAGTTTCAAGTACCTGACACAGATTCGCCTGGACAGAGCAACGAATTCGTGCAGTTTGGCGTCGGATGTTTCTGGGGCGTCGAGCTCACTTTCCAGCGTGTCCACGGCATCACCAAGACCAAGGTCGGCTTTTCTCAGGGCATTCTGCACAATCCCAAATACGAAGATGTGTGCACCGGCAATACGAAACACGCCGAGGTCGTGAGGGTTCAATACGATCCCAGTCAATGCCCCTACGACGCCTTAGAAATATTGTGACAGAAATCCTGTCGGGAAAAATGCGTGCTCTTCACAGAATCGAATCGCGTCTCTTCACAGAATCGAATCGCATGCTCTCCACATCACCAGGGGGCGGATGATTTTGTACTGCGATCTTTGAAAAGAAAAAAAATAGGCCATTTGCTGGCTGTCGTCTGGTAGTGATTGGAGTGGTAAATGCAAATCACATTGCCCAAAAACGTTCAAGTGATTGGAGTGGTAAATGCAAATCACATTGCCCAAAAACGTTCAATGCTCTGATGCCATGTTAGAAACTGAAGCATTACCTTGCTCTTCATATTCATGGTAAATTTATAAGACTTACAAGGAACTCCGTTGAGGTAGTTTCTCAACTATGCTGGGCAGTTTCCCATAACTGAAATAGTTAAAAACATTTAATGTAATATACGATATACTAAAATATTCTAACAAAAAATGCGGCAGGAGGAAATGTGTTGTTGGACTTGCAACATTGAGGAGGAGTGCCAGAAGAATGTCTAGTACTTAGACAGTGGGTGCAGCAACCACATGACGGGGAACAAGGAGATGTTCTCCCAACTAGATGAAACAGTCCAATCTGAAGTGAAGTTGGGGAACAACAAGGTTCTCGTGATGGGGAAAGGAAAAATCCTCATCCGCACGAGGCACGATGAACAAAAGCATATCTGTGACATCTACTATGTGCCTGGTCTGAAGCATAACATGCTGAGCATTGGACAGCTTGTGTAGAAGGGACATACGGTCCAGTTCAAAGATGGAGCTTGCACCATCAAAGACAAGTCGCATGGGAAGATTGCTACAGTGTCCATGATGAATAACAAAATTTTTCTACTACAGATTTAGAATGAATCATTGATGTCTCTGAGTGCAGTTGTGAAGGATGCTACCTAGCTATGGCATCTCAGATTCGATCACCTGAGTTTCAGTGGCCTGAATCAACTGCACAAGATGCAAATGGTGAAGGGTTTACCCCTTATTGAGCAACCGAACCAAGTTTGTGAAAGTTGCCTAGTCAATAAGTAGCACAGGGATGCATTCCCTATAGGACAGTCTTGGAGAGCATCACGACCATTGGAGCTGGTGCACTTAGACATTTGTGATCCGATGCAGACCACCAAGTTTACCGGAAACAAATACTTCTTAACATTCATAGATGACTTCAGCTGGAAGACTTGGATCTATGCCATCAAGCTGAAGTCAGAGGCTTTTTCCAGATTTAAGGGGTTCAAGGATCTGGTGGAGAAACAGAGCGGATATCAGATCAAGATTCTCAGGACAGATGGCGGAGGTGAATACATCTCCAACGAATTCCATAACTACTGCAAGCAGCACAAAATTTGAAGGCAGTTCACTACCAGATGCACGCCACAGTAGAATGGCATAGCTGAGAGAAATAACCGAACCATCATGGAAATGACATGAAGCATGATGAAGGCGAAGGGATTGTCGCATGAATTTTGGGCAGAGGTTGTAACATGTGCAGTCTACCTACTGAACAGATGTCCCACCAAAAGCGTTAAGGACAAGATCCCTCAGGAGGCCTGGAGCAGAGTGAAGCCAAGTGTGGCTCACTTGCGTGTGTTCGGGTGCATTGCATATGCACATGTTCCAGAAGAAAAGAGGCAAAAGTTAGATGATAGAGCTAAGAAGTGCATTTTTATAGGGTACAGTGAGCAGGCGAAGGCATATAGGCTATACAACCCTGTGACGAAGAAGCTCATTATCAGTCGTGATGTGAAATTTATTGAAGATCAAGCCTGGAATGAGAAATCAGAGACTGTCCAGTCAGAGCCAGTAGTAGTATAGTCTATTGACTTGGAAGAAGGAAGTATGTAGCCACCTGCAACTTCCAGTAGTAACAGCGATGCCAACAGTAGCATAGCCACTCCATCTCGATCACCTCCACTTGCAAGTAGAATCCAGAACCTGGTGACGCCAGCAAAGACAAGGAGCTTGCAAGAAATATACGAGGCAAACCAAACCCACATAGATCAAGAGCACTCTGACTTTGCATTCTTTACTGAAGTTGATCTAGTAGAGTTCGAAGATGCAAGTCAGAATCAAAAGTGGGTGTAGGCGATGGATGAGGAGATAGCAGCCATTGAAAATAATGAGACATGGCAACTGACAGATATTCCAGTAGGTAAGAAGACCATTGGGGTCAAGTGGGTGTATAAGATAGTTCAACACCCAAGGAGACATTGACAAGCACAAATCCAGATTGGTGGCGAAGGGTTACAAGAAAAAGTCAAGCATCGATTACCATGAGGTATATGCGCCTGTAGCCTGACTTGACACATACAGGATGATCTTGGCATTAGCAGCCCAACAAGGTTGGAAGATGTATCAGATGGATTTCAAGTCAGCCTTCCTCAACGGAGTGTTGGAGGAAGAGGTCTACATAGACCAGCCACTAGGTTATGAAATTGAAGGCCAAGAGGGAAAATTATTGAAGCTGAAGAAGGCCCTGTATGGTTTGAAGCAGGAACCCCGAGCTTGGTACAACCGGATTGACAGCTATTTTTAGGAAAATGGGTTTGTCAAATGCCCATATGAGCACACGTTGTACATGAAGATAAATGAAGCAGGTGAGCTCATTATCGTCTGCCTGTATGTGGACGATTTGATTTATACTGGCAACAACAATGTCCTGTTCGACCAGTTCAGAATAGCCATGAAGAAGGAGTTTGAGATGATGGACTTAGGGCTGATGAAGTATTTTATTGGCATTGAAGTTGACCAATCGACAGATGGCATCTTCATTTCTTAGGGAAAGTATGCGAAGGATGTCCTGAAGCGGTTCAAGATGGATGATAGTAAACATGCCATCACACCTGTAGCCACAGGTTTGAAGCTGAGCAACCTGGATTCAGGGAGGAATGTCGACCCAACCCTGTTCAAGAGGCTAGTTGGTAGTCTGATGTATTTGATTGCAACTCAACCAGATCTGATGTTCGGAGTTAGTTTGATTAGTTGTTTCATGGAGACTCTGAAGGACACGCACTGTCAAGTAGGCAAGAGGATCTTGCGCTATGTCAATAGGACGTGGAACCATGGCCTATTTTATGCTAGATAGGACTAGCTAGAACTGGTTGGCTTCATATATAGTGACTGGGCTGGCAATACCGATGATCGAAAGAGCACCTCCGGGTATGCTTTCCATCTCGGATCAGGGGCAGTCTCATGGGCATCCAAGAAGCAACCCATCATTGCGTTGTCCACAACAGAAGCAGAGTACGTTGCTGCCACCTCAGCCGCCTGCTAGACAGTCTGGCTAAGAAGAGTTTTGTGTGAACTACATCATCCGCCCAAAGCAGCAACAACAATATTCTATGACAATAATTTTGCAATCGCCCTCTCGAAGGACCCAGTATTCCATGGTCGGATGAAGCACATAGACATTTGATATCATTTCATTAGAGAGCTGGTGAAATTCGGTGAAGTATAATTACAATTTTGCAGGTCCAAGGAGCAACTGGCAGATATTTTCACGAAGCCTTTGAAGGAGGAAGAATTCAACAAATTGTGAGATCAGCTTGGAGTCAAAGTGCTTGTGAAATCAGGTTTAAAGGAGGGTGTTAGAAATATTAACCCAGATTTCATGCCTTCGCTATACTATGCTCCGAATATGGGCAAAGCCGGACTACGCTCGCGTAGTTGGGGATCCCAAAAAAAGGTCTGACATGACGTCGCACCTACCCTCTGACAGATGTGACATTTGACAGATCCGATCACCACAGAAGTTAATGCCAGTTCGACGATTTAATTCTAGTTCGGTGATTGGTCAGAAAACCTAGTTGAGGGGCTGTCAGAACCTGTCAGAGGATAAGCTCTATCCTCCTCTCCCTACGGCTATATAAAGCAGTTCAGGTCTTTAGACAAAAAAGAGGCAGAGCAGTAGAGCAAAGAAGAGTGAGGAGAAGAAGAGTATCTCAGTGAGTAGTGTGGCTCATATGATTAATGTCCGTGCAACCGACTCAACATTTTGTCTTTTAGTTTATCCTGCAGCCTAGCCTGTAGATGTTATTTCCTCAGTTGAGAATCTCTGTAACCCCCATTTCATATAAATAAAGTTTGTTGTTGTTTTAGGCATCTTTAGGGTTTGCAGTCATTTGCGTGTGTTAAAGCTTGCTGCTCTCTGTACAAATCGCCTCAGAGCGATTGTGTTTGGGTTCTAATAGTTAGAGCTCAGATCTAAGACTCAGATCATAGTTTCGGTGTTTCTCTCCTCCCAGCCAAGCAAGCAGTTGCCGTAGCCACACAAGACTTCCGAAGCAGAAAATATTGCAGAGCCAGATTTGGCTAAGTTTGGAAGAGTCTTTCGAGTTCGCAGTCACAACTCGACTGTGCCCAAGATTCGAGTGCAACCTGAGTGTGTAAGCAAAGCGCGAGTCGCCCCACTTCATCGGGTGCAATCCGCACTTCATCCCCGAAGTGCACACTTCGCCCATTTTTGGGCGAAGTCCATCGGTTCCCCCGAAGTGCAAACTTCACCCATTTTTGGGCAAAGTCTGTCGGCGCCCCCGACGTTCGCACTTCGCCCATTTTTGGGTGAAGTCCGTCGACGCCCCCAACGTTCGCACTTCGCCCATTTTTAGGTGAAGTCCGTCGGTGCCCCCGACGTCTGCACTGCGCCACAACTCGAGCACATTCCGCGACGTCCAGACTTCGGCAGAAGTAAAAAAAAATTGAATCTAGATATTCTTTTGTTTGAATTCAAATTCGATAGGAGCACCTTGTTTTTATCGGTGATGTATAGGAACACCTTGTTTTTATCATACAACTACAACCACAACTACAATTAAAATACCATAGACGGCTACAACTACAATCAAAACAATAGACAACTACAACTACAACTACAATTAAGATGCCATAGGCGGCTACAACTACAATCAAAACATTAGACAAATAACATTCTAGTTGACATGGTAGATACAAAAACACAAAGCTCCCGGCCACAAATACAATCAAAATATTAGACAAATAACGTTCTAGTTGACATGGTAGATACAAAAACACAAAGCTCCCGGCTACAATTACAATCAAAACATTAGACAAATAATGTTCTAGTTGACATGGTAGATACAAAAACACAAAGCTCCCCCACTAGAGTAGTATTTTCCTATCCAAACTCTTATAGCCTAAAGGCACCGTGAAAAATATTATACTAGAGTAGTACTTTCCTATCCAAACTCTTGTAGCCTACAGGCATCGTGAAAATATTCTATCTTCATTGCTACCCACTTTACATGGAAAGACCAATGAGGATATGTATACTCTTTTGTTTGAGTTTGACAACCTGTGGAGGAGCTATGACTACAAAGCAACGCTTAAAAGTTGAAATTGTTGCCTGGCACCTAATGGATTAAACCCTGTGTTGGGTCATAGGGCTAGGGGAAAGAGTATTCAAACATGGGACCAAATGAAAGAGAAGTACTTGAGAAAATACCAAGAGATTAGGGATGAATTTTTTTGTGCATCATGTAGAAGAATGATGAGGCACTCAAAGATTACTAAATATTATTGTATATAAAAGTCTAAGCAATGCTAGAAAAGAAAAAATACTAAAGTTGGTCTTCTTACATGGCATTTGGGAGGATTGTGGTGAAGCACTCTATTTTATGGATGACAAAGATATAATTATGTTGGCTTTTAACAAAATTTGTGAGTTGTGTAAGTAGAGGCTTGAGGAATGTGAAAGAATTAAGGGGTATTAGACGAGCTAAGAGAGGAAATCTATGAGCCAACTAGATATTCTTTTCATGTGAATGAAATAGGAGATTAATTAGAATGCATAAAGAAACACCCCATGAGTATAAAAACTAAAACGAATAAAGGGGCATTAGGGGAGCTGTGAAAATTATACTAAAATAGCTATGAGCCAGCTATAATATTTCAGAATGCATAAAGAAACACCCCATGAGTATAAAAACTAAAATGAATAAAGGGGCATTAGGGGAGTTGAGAAAATTATACTAAAATAGCTATGAGACAACTATAACTTTTCACATGTGGATGAAATAGGGGATAAACAAGAATGCATTTTAAGCTTTTAGTCTAAATACATGAAGAAATATGAGTGTCCTCGGAATAAAACTAAAATCTACATTATTTTTATTTGTTGAATGAGAAGGATAACAACATAGAGAAGTGTCACTTGTTACAAAGTTAAAATAAATCTATTAGGAAAAGGAGAAAAATAGAAAAGGAGAAAAATGTGGACAAACATAGAGAAGTGTCACTCTTACAAAGTTAAAAGAAATCTATTAGGAAAAGGAGAAAAATGTGGACTAAAATAGAGGAGTGTCACTCGTTACAAAGTTAAAAGAAATCTAAAAGAAATATATTAGGAAAAGGAGAAAGATGTGGACCAAGTCTATTTCATAGATGTTGGTCGAAAATCCGGCACCACGCAGAGAGTAGGGACGAACCAGTGCCAACATCGAATGGTCGTCGAACTTGGGCAAGGCGGTCGATCTCCAAAGAAGGTTGGTTCCTCTACAGTGGTTTTAGCTACCTACATCACAAAAGGGAAAAGGGGGGAAAATGAAAAGAGAATTAAAAATGGTCATAGCTAGAACTCATAAGGACAGGTATAGCTGCATCAAGACACATGCATGCGTTGCATCGCGGGTGGAAACACAAACCTAACACCTAACAGATCAATCAATTATGCCTTCACTAAATGCTTTGGAGTGGAGGGCGGAGAGCAAATTCTAGAACCGACGAATGGGTGCATGAAATCTAGAATGCAAAATTAAAGTGCTCTTATCATACCAACTTTAACAAAAATAAACCAACCCATATCATGAATGTAAATTCTAGAGCCACCAAGTGAATTCCATGAAATCTAGATTGCAGAATTATATGAAACCACTTAAATGACCAAAGCAAAAATAAACATTCATACATTCAATGCAAAGATATGAAGGTAAAATCAGAGACCAAATAATGATAAGTCTATATTTACAAAGCGGTGAAAACCTTACATATGAATTGTAATGGCTAAAGAGTCACCCTTGGGAATGACCAAAATTCCACTATTTATAGGCATTTTAAATTAAATTTAAAATTCAAACATTAATGGCATTAGGCGGGAAGACAACACTTGGAGAAGATAGGTGATCAACTAGTACATTGCTCCTCAGGATGGTGGTGATCTTTTGGAAGGAGATAGATGCGTTCGGGTTGTTTAAGGCCCTTAGAACTATTGAAATTTCAGCCAAAATTACTAATTCTCATCTATCCCATTCTTTTACTCAGTCGACAGTCCTTTGATTAGGTGGTGAAATGACTAGAATTAATCGCATTGGGAGCAATGCATTTTAAATCAGTCACTTTCGTGTACGAACGTCTGGTACTGACAATTGCAACAATGAGTACTCTTGTTTGAATTTTAGGCAATGACGAGAGTTTACATGTCGTGTGGTTGCTTCATTTATCTTGTTTTCTACCTTCGGAGTCATCAGGAAGGAGGGTGGTCACTTGCTCAAAGTTTCGCCCAATCTGTGCCTTAGAGTTTCACCTAAGAATGGGAGGGAGTCTCCATCCTTCCTGTGGGTGGGGTTTTTACGATATTTTCGACCTTATTGGCCAGTCGAAATGATCACCCAACAAGTGTGTGGGTCTTTTGTAAAGTTCCACCTAAAGAAAAAGGGTAAATCATCTGCCCGTTCAAGTATCTGCCCCGCTCTTGATCATTCTTTCATCCATATACTGCTAGTAGTCACCCATCATTGTTGTCATCGTTTCTTATCTTTTGCCCATCCATTAATGTTTTCAAAACTTTAGCAAACTCTAAAAGGGTATCATCCTTCAGAGAAATAGTGGGTGAGGGATGCAAAATTTCATCCACACTTCTGGTGACTCACAGGTATTTTCCATTTTCTAGAAAAAAAGAAACCTAGAAGGATAAGAAATACATCAGCTAAACTAGAGAGACGAAGAGGAGGGAACAACAGAGAGGAAAGGAAGTGTTGGAAATTTTGCCACACTGAAACTTTTTTGTAAAAAACTTCCAAGTATAAACATAAATTTTGCATTGATGTTGGTCTCTTTAACTTTTGATGTTTTTGCTAATTTTTTTTGGCTTAATGCTTTCGCTAGCGAAAATAAATAAAGACATTTTCACCAAGATTTATGCATTTTTCCATGGTCAAGTTAATTTTGCCCTTTTCATAAAAAATATACCATTTTCACTTGGTTTTGGGTAAAAATGATGGTCGGGCGTCCATTTTTACCACATTTAAATTTTGTCAAAATTTTGCATAAGTATAAAACAAATTTTTCCAACGAAACCACCATTTGGCAGTTTCTCTAGTAAAAGCATCCTTTGGGAAACAAAAATCATCTCCTCGCAATTTTGCTAGCAAAATCACCTTATGGCAGTTTCGCTAGTGAAAACACCTTCCAAGCAGTTTCGCCTCAGTGTATGCAAAATCATCTTTCAGGGATTTTCACCCCAGACACAACAAAATCATCTTCTAGGTGAAGTTACAACGAAATTCCATTTTCACCCCAGGTTGGAGCGAAATTTCATTTTCCTCTTTTTTTCCATCGAAATCATATTTTTGCCCTATTTCTTGGCGAAATCACTTCTCATGCGAAAGGACAAAGATCCCAGTAAAAATCTATTTTTTGGGTAGTAGTCGCAACAAGATCACACTTTTTGAGTGAATTCCATTTTTCAAAAGCAAAAGCTCATTTCGGGTGAAGTCGCAGCGAAGAGGTATTTCCGAATGAAAATCAGAACAAAGTTCCATTCTGGGCAAAGTCGTAGCAAAAGTCAGTTTCGTCCAACGAAATCCTTTTCGGGCGAAACTCTCAACAAAATTTCCTTTTAGTCCACAGCCTGGCGAAATTCCTTTTCGTCCCAACGTCTTGGTAAAATTTATCCTTGCCATTTTTCCTCTAGGTGAAATCATTTTCGATGACACTTTCAGTACCAATCATTTTTGGAAAAGTGCAAGGGCTGGTAAATTTAATTCTTGGGGTAAAAAAGCTGATATTTCAATAATTATTGTTGAAGAATTACCGAGATTAAATGATTGATTCGCTTCACCTTTGAGTTTGGTATAATTTTGTTTATTTTTGAGGCATCGTCCACTACAGTGGGTGTTCATTTTTGAGACACCGATATGAAGGTGAAAATTATGCCAAAAATTCTTGCTAGGTTCCAAGGCACTTTCCGTTGAAGAAGGATCACTGCTTCCCAAGACGTTCACTGATTTATTCGTTACTATTACCGAGGAGAAAATTTTTGCTAATCAATCTTTGACTGGTCGATATTCTATTTAATGCTTATTAAATTTTGGAGGCGAAATACTCCATAAAAACTAAGAAACTTGATGTAAGAAGAGGAGGAACATTCTCCTAAAAAACTTCTTTAAGTTTTAATTTCTGCCTCAATTGAAAGACTTTCTGGTTCTTGGATCAGTTGTGTAAGCGATTGTTTTTTGCCTATCATTTCTGTTATATTCATTGCCTTTGTTAGATAGATTGAATTATGCATTTGAATTAAATTTTTTATGAAGAAATGAATGTTGAAATGTTAACTAAAAATTAAATGTGCGATCTATGGTTAGTTCCTATGTTGTTCATTCTGATAACTGTTGGTTAGAATTTGATTTAGTGACTTAGTTGTTAGTTCATCTCCATTTTGTTTTTTTGGGTTACAACCATATTTCCCATATTTTTCTATTAATTTCTCTCCCTAATATTTATACCAATTTTATATTAGTAAGGGAACCAACCTTCTCTAGAGACTGGCTCGAATGACATCTCTTTCCTTTGGCCTTTCAATGTTGGTCGGGTCTAGGGTGCATACATTTGATCCTTAGGTAGATTCGTGGCCAAAAGTTTTTGGCATGCCAACCCAAAAGATTCACCATAAGCAGTATTAAGATTTGGTGTTCAAATTTTTGTTGTCTGATTAGAACATATAGCAACTCAGTTTTACCCAGAAGCATCCGAACATTAAGTTGGTGAAAGCTTTACTTCATGATCACAAAATTGAAGGCCAAAAATCCAAAAAATCCTGTTGAGATTTTTGAGATTAACATCCAAGTCTTAGGAGAACCTCCTAGATTAATCCCTCTAACTATCCTGTCAATTGCAACATCTTCACAGGTAGCTAGTGTGTTTTTCGTTCCCTCAAGTCCCTCTAGCACCACCACTAGATTTTCTCCCTGAGCAAATTCTTCGGTCGAAATGGCTCAAAATTGACCGCCACGAAGGCAGTTTCCAGCATGGAACCATTTCGAAGCTTTGAATCTGTAAGTTCAGTATTCGATCCCACTAGCTACGTTGAAGGCTTTGCCTACTTACGATGGTATGGAAAATACAACTTATGAGCATGTTCAAGATGTGGCATCTTTGGCGACTATCCATAGCATCACAGACAAAGATGTCATGGTCAGATTGCTCAAACTCTCTCTCAAAGGGAAGTTTCTTTATTGGTACCGGTCCTTACCACATACCACTATTACCACAAAGAACCAGTTGACTAATTTAATGATAAAAGGCTTCAATGAGCAAGGAGATCCTTTTTCTCTATTGCACCAATTCACCAATATTCAGACAAGATGAAATCATCGATTTTAATGTTAGGTTCGCTCGAACTTGGTAAAGAGTCCTTGATGGTCTCCGATCGACTCCCAAACAAGCTACATTTTACTATCTTCAAGCCTTTAATTTTTATATTAGTATGTCCATTTGTCAGTCCAACAATGATACATTTTTAGCCTTGTATTCCCAAGCACAAAAGTCTAAAGCTAATTTAATCGCTATTGGTAAGATCTCGTCGAATATGACGATGCCTATCTTTCCTGATCTTCCATAGCATTTATATTCCAATACATCCTCTCAGTATTTACCAATGTCCCCCATGTATCAGGTTCCTTAATGGAATCCTAGTTCATCTCAAAACTCGACAATTTTTGTCTTGCAACTACTTTCTCCTTCCATTCCATAGCTGCTCACTTTAGTTCCATTCCCAACATTGTCATCTCTGCCAGTGCCACTACCATTACCTGCTCCTCTCTTACCTTCAAATCCTGATCCCCAAGCAAAGTTGTTGCAAGATATGTAATCAATGAACTCAACAATGAGAGTGATGACAAATGAGATCACTGCCATTACAAATGGTAAGTTGAGAGATATTTCCAACCTAGGAAATTTCAACTTCCACCAATCACCAGAGAGCAAGCAACTTTGACCAGCAAGATACCTAATAGGAATGCGGTCGTGTTAGCAAATGAAGAAGCTAACCTGTTTGAACAAACGTATTGGTGTTCAACCTGCAATGATCTACATGGTGAGGAAACTTTCAAGGTTCATTTGAAATGTGTAGACATTGGCAGACAACTCTTCCAGCTGATATATCAACATGATTAGAGAAGTCAATCATAATTTTTTGATCTCTTTCGTAGAACAAGTCTTAGTTCTCAAGAGAAATAGGCAAAATTTGGTCATAGTGGACCTAGCTGAGATGGAGCCATTGAAGGTACTTACTAAGCCGAAAGTGCAAAATAAAAGAAGACCATCATAGGCGAAGGAACCTGGAGCAGTGTTTAAGTCAGAAGAACCGGTCCTGTTAAAAGATCTGTTGCCTCCACAAACAAAAGAAAGATTACAATCAAAGGCTTCAACTTCACAAATTCAAGTTGAAATGAAGGAAAAGGTAAAAGAACGACTCAAATATCCATCTTTGACTAAGCGTTAGAGGGTAGATGCCATGCATCAATATGAAAGCAGGTATGAGGCTACCAATGAAGGAAGAGAATCTAGCACATCTACATACAACATTGTTGAAGAGTTAAAGAATTTTTTTGCCAAGTTTAGTCTCAATGATGTGTTGCAATTGCCTAGATAGGTTGATTTTCTGTAAGAGTCTTTGAAGTTTGTTAAATATAAAAAGAAAAATCCCACTCAAACTGTGCTATCTCAGAAACTTACAACTTTGGCTACTGGAAATAATAGACCACCACCATTTTATTTCTCTTAGGATGGAGGGCTAGATTATGCATAACTACATGATCGATTCTGGTGCTGCGATAACTATCATGTCGAAGGTAGTTTATGAAGTTATGGGCATGCAATATACAAGAAGCAGCCCAGGTGTTTTGCAGTTGGATGGTACCCCTATAAAAATAGTGGGTGTTATCAAAGATATCCCCATTGTCCTACATAATATGCCTAATATCATTGTGATCCAAGAGGTGGTTGTAGTTGACCTGGAGCCATATTTTAGCATGTGCATGTCAAGAGAATTCACCTCCAAGCTAGGAGGCTACCTTTCTCTAGATTACTCTCACCTCAATTTTTTTTCAAGAAGAAAAGAATTTTAATCTACAATGAGAAGCCTTCCACATTTCATATAGAGGAACGAAGAAGAAGAAAAATTCGTGGATTCTATCAACATGATGACTGAAGAACTAGGAGAATTGAATTTAATGGAAGAAGCTTTGGATGAGCTTCATACAAAAGATTAATTTTCTATGAATGATTTTAATGCAATGATTAAAACTGGGATTGGTTGTTATTGCATTACTAAGCCTAAAAAGGTTGAAGTAAAGGTAGCTAGTGATCAATATCGTATTCCATATCAATTGTGGAAGCTCTACTTTGATGGCACAAGATGTAAAAATGGTGGAGGAGCTGAAATTGTTCTCATCTCCCCTTTCAAAATACTGGAGATATATTCACACTGGTTGACTTGGAGTTGTACGAACAATATTGCTGAATATGAAGCATTGTGCTTAGGATTGAAGAAAGCAGAGACTGTTGGGATCAAACAACTGTAGATTTTTGAATATTTTGAGCTAATTTTCAATCAAGTAACCGGTGTGTCTCCAAGCAACACTATATAAAGGTATATCATAACAAGGTTTAAGATCAGTTTGAGTCCTTCACGAAATTGAACGTTCAAGCGATTTCGCAAGAACAGAATAAAAACGTAGATCTTTTGGCATCCCTTGGCACCAAATTTTCTCCAATTGAGCACGTGGTGAAGAAACCAAAGACCGTGAGGTTGGTTTACAGGCCTTCAGTTCTTTATAAGATTATTTATTGGCAAGTGTTCGAAAGTGATGAGCATATTGTAAACTTCTTGATAAAAGAAGCTAGTAGTGTGGAAGGAAGAACGCTCGATGAAGAAGAACCTGAGGGACTGATCCAGTTAAGAAATAATCATATCCCAAAAGGATTGATTTCGCTCAAAAGTCTCTTTGATAAAAATTATAGAGCTAAAAAACATAATATCAAGGTAGATGAGGAGTACACTAAGCTGTAGTTGGAATCGAAAAAGTCAATCAAGGTTCAAATTGATTACACTCCAGAAGAGGTTGAGAAAATTAAGGAGCTATGTCATGAGTTTCCAGATATTCTTGTCCAGAGTTACCATGATTTAAAAGGTTACAACAAGGATGTGATCTAGCACACTATTGAGCTGCAAGGAGTGAAACCTTTCAAGCAAAAACAAATACCAATCAATCCTAAGATTGAAGTTTTGATGAAAGTTGAACTGTTGAAAATGCTGGAAGCTAAAATTATTTACCCGATCAAGCATTTTACAGGGGTAGCTAATTTGATCCCTATATGGAAAAACAATAGAGATATTCACTTGTGTGTTGATTTTTCGAATTTAAATTAGGCTTATTTGAAGGATCATTATCTTTTGTCGTAGATTGATTAGATTCTTGACATAGTTGCAGGAGATCAAAGATTTTTTCTCTATTAGATGGATTATTTGGCTACAATCAGATAGGGGTTAAGGATGAAGATCAATACAAAATGGCATTCACCACAAAATGGGGTACATTTGCTTATCAGCGAATGCCTTTTGGTCTCTCAAATGCTAGAGAAACCTTTTAGAGAGCGATGGATGTAGCTTTCGGTGAGTTTTTAAATTGAGTCATTGTTATTTATTTGGATGATATGACTGTCTTTTCTCATAACAGGGAGGAGCACAACATGCTTTTAAGACAAGTTTTTAAAGAATATCGAGAGTTCAGGATATCCATTAACCCAAAGAAGTATATCTTCACGGTGAAGGAGGGAAAGCCCCTGGGCCATGTAATCTCAGAAAAAGGTTTAACTATTGATCCAGCTAGAGTTGAGGCCCTTTTGAAGCTTTCATTGCTAGCCAATAAGAAGGGTTTGTAGTTATTTTTTGGTCAGATTAATTTTGTACAAAAGTTTATTGCATATTTTTCTCAAGTTGTGAAACCAATGACCAAACTCTTGAAAAAGATGTTGAGTTCAATGGACTAAGAAAAGGAAGCAAACATTCAAGGAAATCAAGGAAATAATTTCTCAAGCCCCTATTTTGATAAACCCTAACTATTCAAAGGATTTTATCCTTTATGTTGTTGGTGAACAAGAGAGTTACGTAGTTGTGCTCACATAGAAGGGAGAATATGGTGATGAGTGACCAATCACATCCTTAAGCCAAGTCATCAAACCACACGAAGAAAGGCACAATTTCATAGAGAAGCAACTGTATGCAATAATGAAGTCCCTGAAGAAGTTTTGGCATTTCATTTTGCAAAGTAAAACAATTGTTTATGTTGTTCATCCGGATGTTTGAAGTTTCATTATCCAGGGTGATCTTGGAGATAAGAGAGTTGGTTGGGTTTCTAAAATTCAAGAATATGATATTGAAAATTGGCCAACCAAGCTGGTTTGAGCCTGAGCACTATGTCAAGAGCTTGCAAAGAGCATTGCTTCTGAATAAATGGTTTTCAGACATTAAAAATTATCAAAGCAGGTTAGTTTTGGCCCACCCTTTTTTAGATGCATTTAAGGTCATTCAAAGTTGTGACAAATGCCAAAGGTATGTCGGCAAGAGTATAAATGCACCTTTGCCTCTTCACCCGATAGTAGAAGCACCATTTCAAAAATGGGGTGTAGATTTTATTGGGGTCATTGATCCTAATTCATTGGTCGGACATAAATACGTCCAAACTGCAACCTATTATTTCACCTGATGGGCCGAAGCAATCCCAACTAAGAAGATAGACGAGGAGGTAGTCATCACATTCCTTGAAGGATTGATCACTCACTTTGGCATATTAGACGCGATTATAACAGACAACAAAACTCCATTCATCGAGGCCAAAATTAGTGAGTTTGTAGGTAAGTATGGTATTTATTTGAAAACTTAATCAAATTACTATCCATAGGGTAATGGTTTGGCTAAATCTATGAACAAGAATCTGCTTAGAATTTTGAAGAGGACTCTTGGTGACAACAAGTGAAGTTACCATTTGCTCTTAAAACAAGATTTATGGGCCGATCACATTTCCATTAAAAAGTTTATTAAGATGCCCCCTATTATTTGGTGTATGGTAAGGAAGCATTCTTTCCCATTAACATTGAGTTGCCAACTCTTCAATCTTTGCAATTGCTTGATGATGAAGGTGATGAATTTGATCTCATGAGTGCAAGGTTTGCTCAACTATTGCATATGGAATAAGAAAGAGAGAAAGCATATAATGCTTTCATGGAGCATGCCCAGATGACAAAAAATTGGTTTAGCAAGAAGACTTCGACGAAGGCATTTAAGGTTGACGACCTTGTATTAAAATGGAATGAGAACAAGGCAAAGCCATGAAAACATCAGAAGTTTGAGGTAATTTGGGAGGGCCCATTTCAGATTTCCAAAGTAAATCAATTTAATTCATATTATTTTCAGGATATGGATGGCCATGTGTTGCCGATTCCGATGAATGGTCTTCACTTGAAGGCTTACTACTAGTAAGAAATTCAGGATTAAGAATATAAATATGTACATAGTTTTTTAATGTTGTTTTTGTTTGAAAATGACCAAGTTTGAAATGTTAAAAAAAAAGGATCGTGAGCAAAATACGTTTTCGCCTAGCAAGGGTATTTTCGCTAGCAAAAATCCTCTTTGGAGCCTAAGACATTAATTTCGCCCAAAAACATTGTTTTTGGTGCCCAAATTTGAAATGTTGCCCTCATGCCCTGCTTTTTCAGTAGATAAGACATCAAGAAGTATTTTTGGCAGCAAAAATACAAGTATGAATAAAAAATTCTTGCTTTTTCGATGCATGGAGTGAAAAAACTTGATGAAAAATGAAAAAGAGGGGAAAAGAAGAAAAGAAAAGAGAAGAAAAGATGATTTTTCCTGAAATAAATTTTCACTCATGCAGAAATTCCCATTTCAGAGCAAAACATAAGTTGGCAGAAAGAAACTCCCACTCACATACTTTTTCGAGCGAACAAAGTGGCAAAAGCTATTTTTGGAGCGAAAGTGGATGAAATTGCTTTTTGCCTTGCTTTTCCGGCGAACTCCCAAAGGCTACTTTTTTCTAGCGAAAGCATAAGAAAGCGCTTTCAATGCTTCAATTTAGTGAAGGCATCTACATGACCTATTTTTTTACAACTCCCAATTGGATTTAATATATATATATATATATATATATATATATATATATATATATATATATATATAAAAGGGGGGAAATATTCTATATGCATTTTCACCCAGTTGATGTTTTAAAGCAAAGCAAAAAGACAAGTTTGCCCAAAAAAGCATTTTTCAACTGCATTATTTGCTTTGACAGTGAAACTCCAGTTATGTGCACAAGTTAAAGGTAAATTTGCCATTGAAATTGCTCAAATGTGTTTCGATGCCTAAAATCAGCGAAAAATGTGAGTTCACCCAAAAAACACTCCAATCACGTAGTTCAAGGCAAAAAAGCATCGAATCACATTTCTGAAATTAATTGTTGATAATTAGATTACACCCCTCAAATTAAAAAGCGGTTGGACATGACGTTCAAAGAAGATTTGCAGCGTAAGTCATTATGAGCCATTAAATATTATGAAAAAGTGTGTTGAGCAAGAGAACCAAGGAGCACGTTCACCCAAATTTTATATATGCATCGCATGCATTAAATCAGGTTGTTGAGGGTGAACGTTATAAAAAGGGTGAACCTATGAAGCTTACAAATAAAAAAAACATTAGAGTATTCTCTCAGGGATATTGCAAAACTGCTGCTAAATTGTTGCTTGATTGCAGAACTATCAAAATATTGCAATGATATTGCTCAAGGGCAAATATGGGGAAGAAAGCTATAAAACCAAATAAGATGCAAAAAAAAGCTAAGGCAGGAAAAAAATCCAAGAAAGCCAAGAGGAATGAAGATGAGGAATTCAAACCATATTACGATGCATTGGAAATAATTGGTGATTGTGCCATTTTGAAAAAGGACATGGAGGAATTGCAACAAGATGTAGAGTTTTCTATGAAGCAAGGATTAACGTCTAAGACCTCGCGGACTATAGCGTACCATGTGCATATTTTAAGGTTCTTGTGTAAACCTGTTCATGCCTGCCCAAAACTCATTCTGGCAATTTTGAAATTCTACCATCCTGCTACAAGATCCGTTCAAAATACGAATGGGGATAGGTTGTTCAACATTTCAGCCAATGTAGTCAAAGAAGCATTCATTTGTAGGGTCAAACCTCCTTCGAAATTCATGTTCAAAAAGCTCAATCTCAAAGAGTAGGAGGAAATATACCAATCAACTATGTCGTTGCACCAGTTTATGGAAATTCAATTGATAAAGACTTCATAGTTTGAGCAGTTAATGGCTTTACCAAAGCCTATGACAGATTTCAAAAGCCCAGACTTATACTTGATGTTGGCGTGGATTGTTGGGCTACCCTCAGATTCCATAGTGCATAAATGGTAAGCATCACTTGCATAGTGTATTTCACAAGTGGATTTTTATGCCCCAATAACAATGAAAGCGAGCACTAATCCAATTTTATTTGACTGGGCATATTATGTGGCTTGAAGAATGCATACACAGTTAGAGAAGGTGCAAAGTGGAGAAGAGGTGGTGTTTTGACACTGCTCATTCTTGGTCTGATATTTTTTTTTCACATGCACTAATATTTTCCATTTATCGCCATGAAACAGATCGACGAAGCAGATAGAAAATTGGCCATTTATTTATGGACTTAGAGGTTGACGAGAAAGGAGTCCTATTATAATTTTAATCGTATATTCTTGGGCTCCACCCTCGAGTTTATTTTTGGCGCATGTGAGAGAGTGTCGATGGTGATGAAGGAGGAGATTGTCACAAATGAGAAAGGTGATATCTTCCTATTGATGCAAGGTATCATTGTACAAATTTTTGGTTTTATCAAAAAATCATTCCTCCTTCTGTACTTTGCTACATAGCACAGTTTCATGTTCGAAGTAGCTCGATAGAGTGAATATACTACTGACACATATGGGTCAGGCTGTGGAAAGCGAGATACGTGCACCATGCCTTTTTTATTTGGAAAAATTGAAGTGAACCAAGTGGCACAAAATGAGCTAATTACCGAAACCCTATACAATCTTGGTTTGGTTGAATTAACCTAGCAGTGGAAGTATGACCCTTTGGGCCTTTTCACGAAGTTTATTAAAGCGAAGAATTTTTATTGTTGCCCTAGGGAAGATATTATGCAGCAAAGGAACAATCCATAGAGGTGCAATCTCGAGTGGCACATTGAGAATATGATGTCGCTCCCTCCATGGCATGACTTCTACAATATGGAAGTTGAATATAATCCCAAAGTCCATAAGCACCAGATCCCTCCTTTGAACCTATTTAGCAAAATGCAGAGTTAACTGCCCGATTGGTATAAGGAGAAAATCACCAACTAGTGGATTATGAGGGCCCATCGAGGGAAGACCAGGTCAGCCTATGGCTTGGAGATGGATGAGACATTTTCATATATATGATGAACATTGTGATAAGTGCCAATCGATTGCTTTTGTTGAGATTGTGCCTCAAATATTTCAAGGATCTTACAGCGAAGAGATCATGGTTGGAAAAGAGTAACCAACAACTGAAGAAGCGCAACTTGAAGAAGAAAAAAATAGTTATCATCGAAAAAGCAACTTCAACATAAGAAAAAGAGTTTAGATGAGGCGCTTCCTTTTCCAAACGTCTCTAAGAAACTGAGAACTGGTGCAGTCTCTTCATCTAACACAAATTCTCTTCTTGCAGTTATAGCCACATAGGCTGGCATTTCAATGACTATTTATTTGGTCTAGGGAGAGTATCTTGGTTAGAAGATTGAGATCATAAATATCGAGGAATAAGTAGAGGAATATTGATCCGAGAAAGAATCAGTATCGCAACCACCTTCATCGTCAACTCAAATGGTGTCGGAGCTCGCAGGTATGTTTGCTCTATATTCTTCCCTTGATCATGAGTATTTGGTGACCGTCGCATCCCATTCAATAGTTTCCACATCTATTTTCCCCCCATTTAGCACATCTTCTACTTCAGTTCCACTCCTCGTTTCTTAGTCATTAGTCACCAATGCTCCTCCTTCTATTTTCTTTCTTTTAGTTCTTTTGCATCTGCACCCAACCCATTTTCACGTCCATTTTCGCTCCTTTCATCTTCTATTTTAGTTAGTTTTCCCACAGCTATAAGTACATCAACCCCTTCTCGAGTAAGTGTAACTATAACTGAATCCCCAATTTCCATTCCATCAACCATTCCCATTTTCATTTCCCTTCGTGAGACAAACCCTCAACAAGCTCTTTTTTCCCTTTTCCCCATTTCTTGAGTCATAGGCACTACAAGAGTTAGAGATGGAAGTCACGTTAGAGTACCCTATTGCAAAAAAAAATAGTCGAGCCTAATAAAGTTCATCATGATGGTTGAAAAATCGTAAGAGAAATGAGGCTCAAGCTCCAGTTAAAACATTGAAAGTCTCTTTTGACCCTAAAGCTATGTAGTCCCACATTGTGAAAATGATTCCCCAGGTCCAAAAGCCCCAAAGAGAGATGGATGCAAGCGACTATGCTTATGAAGTCATTACAGAGGATCTTACATGGATTTTTTAGAGTTAAAGTGCACTATGCCTTCACCTTGACACTTGCTAGTTTCTCTTGACAAGTGTCATGTGTTGAATAAGCCTATATATTGTAACCATTTGTATCAATAACATCAATCTCATCTTTGTTCATTTCTTATAAGGCCTGCCATTTGGTATCAGAGCTCCAGGATTTCTCTAGCCTTGTGAGCTTGAGGGGGGATTTCCCGCATGGGAAATTCCCCCTCCCCCTGTTTTTTTTTTTGTTTTTTTCCTATTTAAAAAAAAAAAATTACACGAGGGAGTATGCTCTCCATTTTTTGATGGATCAGAAACCAGATGGTAATTTTTTTTTTTTTTTTATATTTTCAGATTTTGAGTGGGTTCCACTATCTTGTGCGACGTTGCTGAAAAGACACATATGGTAAAAAAAAAAATTTGGGAAATTTTTTCAGATTTTGAGTGGGTTCCACTATCTTGTGTGACGTTGTGAGAAAGGGATATGGTGGATTGAAGATTGAGTGGAATCGTAGGAATCAAGGGAGGAACAACTGTTGAAATGTCTCTTATCTCCATTCAAGCTCATCGTCGTTTTCCGAGGATGAAGACAGGAACACATATTGCTTAATTCTATTTCATTCACATTGTCATTTCGATTTCCATTCTGATTCTGTAGAGGGGCGTTGACAAGAGGAGGAGGGTGTGTAAATCTGATCTGAGGATGCAGGTGAAGCAACATTTCAAAGGGGAGGACGAAGGTGAAAAAGCTGAAAGAGGTGGTAGGATGGAGGATTCTTCGATCTCATCGTCATCGCCACGACCCTTATCGTCAGAGAGGATTTTTTTGACGGTCTGAATAAGGTCATTGAGCAAATTTGACAGAGGAGGAGATGAAGAAGAAGAAGAAAAACAAAATGAGAACAATGGACGATCATCAGACTGGGAATGCATTAATGAAAAGACCATCATTTTCAAGACTACAATGCGTGAGCATTCCATGTATCCCACTACCTATTCTTTCGACAGAGTTTTTTGGAAGCGAAGCCTCCACGGATGAGGTGTACGATGAAGGGGCAAAGGAAGCGGCTCTCTCTGCTCTCAGCAGTCTCAACACAACAATATTTGCATATGGGCAGACAGGCAGTGGGAAGACATATACCATGAATGGTGTCACATATCGTGCTGTGACGGATATTTATAACTACATATAGAAGCATCCGAAATGGTTGTTCGTTTTGAAATTGTCGGCAATGGAAATCTATAATGAAGTAGTGAGGGATCTTCTTTCCTCAGACAGTAGCCCTCTTCGGCTTTTGGAGGATCCAGAGAGAGGAGCAGTTATAGAGAAACTGGTAGAAGAGAGAGTATAGGATAAGGGCCATGTTCAAAAGCTTCTGAATATATGTGAAGCTAATAGGCAGGTTGCAGAGACGATGTTGAATGAAATGAGTTCTAGATCTCATAAAATTATAAGATTGACAATTGAAAGCTGTGTTCGAGATGAATTGCCGCAAACAGATATGGGCTCATCTAGCTGTATCGTTGTAAGTTCATGGCATTTTATGAGGCTTTTCTTAGGAAGAAAGACAACGAAGATAATCTGAAGACTCGAATTTGGCAGAGGTGTTCACTGTGTTTGACGATAACGACGACGGCGTGATAACGGTGGAGGAGTTCCGGTTCGTGATGTGCTCGTTGGGGCTTAAGGAGGGACAGAGGATGGACGGACGGTTGCTCACGGCAATGGTGGACATGAATCACAACCAAGCAGATCTGAGTCCAGATCTGGAAATATCTCCCGAATTCGTCCTTGTCCGTCGGCTGCTGAATGCAGAGCTGTTGACAAATTTTTGCTATTTTTCATTGTCGTTCCTCCATGCGTAAGAAGATGCTACACCCGAGGTGTAACGATGAGTTATGTGGGTGATTTCGCATTTGATATTTTGCATGCTTTTATGAACCTGCTATGAGTTATGGCACTATTAAAAACCAACAATATGGTTATTTTGATTATGTTTTTTTCACATGGAGAGTGGTAGTGGAAGTGAAGAGGCCCACATGGCCAAATTTTTCAAAATTGTAATTTTTCTTTGGAGGGAAAATTTTTTCATGGTGAAGATTTTTACTGCCCGATAGTATGGTCCTTGGCCATTTTTTTTTCATAAGGAAGTGGCACTGTCTATTTCAAAAGTGACGACCTACATGGTCCCTGTAATTCCCCTGCGAGGGAAATTGATGCTATTTTTTTTGCCTGAGAGCGATGCTGCCATTGAGCGATGTTGTCTAGATAGGCATGATGTTTTTTCCACATGATGAAGGCCCCTTTGATGGTGGAATATAGGGGTATTTATAGTCATTGGAAATGGTTTTCCGTGATGGACACATTGGTGGTGTCCATTTGTAATTCTGAGGCTGTTTCAAATAGAGTTTTTTAGCCTCAAAGTTTCTCTACTTTGGAGTGCACTTTCGGTTGTACCCAACACTCCCAAGGCACTTGTAAGTGAACCTAGTATTTAGTAGTACCCTCTTTCTACTTGGTGGATGTAGTGGCTGGTTACCCATGCATTCTGGTAAGATGAGGTACCTACCATAAGGACACTTATTCTAGGGACTACAGAAAAAGACACCCTAGACTCTATTTGAGGTTTTTTTGGATCTACTTCTGAAGACTACAGACGAAGACACTTCAGAATATTCTCTTCTTCTCCTCCATATTTGGCATCTATGGCTCATTTTATTGTATTGAGTGCATTTTTGACAGAGACCGACACTCTTATATGGCTTGTTTTTCATTTGTATTAAGGTGCATTTTTGGCTGAGACCGACACCTTCTAGATTGAGTTCACCATGAGGAGGGACTTGATATTCATGGTGGAGCTAGTTAGTGACCTGCAAGAGGCAACATCCTCTGAGGATGACCTGCAGAGGCAACAGACCCAGAAGTGGCTGACCCTGAGGCACCCATGATGACCCTAAGGCACTTAGACGGCTGACCCAGTGGTAACAGACCCGTGGAAGTGGCTGACCCTGAGGCAAAAGATCGAGATGTATATACAGTGAATCTTTCATTATTCATAGTTGGAGAGCCAAGCGCAAAGAGCACAAGCCTAGACCAAATTAGCAATAAATGAGGATGTAGATTTTTTTGTTTAGAGAAGTCAACATTAAGGGGGAATGTTACCTAATGTTACCCTGAGGCAACAGACCGAGATGTATACACAGTGAATCTACCATTATTCACAGTTGGAGAGCCAAGCGCAAATAGCACGAGCCTAGACCAAATTAGCAATAGAAGAGGATGATAGGCTGCTTTTAGAAGTCAAAATTAAGGGGGAATGTTACCTAATGTTGACTTGTTTTGTTTCTTCTTTAGTTAGGATAGTGCACTTTAAGGGGGAATGTTAGAGTTAAAGTGCACTATGCCTTCACCTTGACACTTGTCAGTTTCTCTTGACAAGTGTCATGTGTTGAATATAGGCTTATGCCTATATATTGTAACCATTTGTATCAATAACATCAATCTCATCTTTGTTCATTTCTTATAAGGCCTGATAGGATAGTTAACTTTAAGGGGGAATGTTAGAGTTAAAGTGCACTATGCCTTCACCTTGACACTTGTCAGTTTCTCTTGACAAGTGTCATGTGTTGAATATAGGCTTATGCCTATATATTGTAACCATTTGTATCAATAACATCAATCTCATCTTTGTTCATTTCTTATAAGTATCTCTTAGTCGCTATGGAGTCCCACATTGTGAAAATGATTCCCTAGGTCCAAAAGCCCCAAAGAGAGATGGATCAAAGCGACTATGCTTATGAAGTCATAATAGAGGATCTTACATGGATTGACACTGCTAAAGCAAATATCACTGAGTTGGAAGATGCTTTGGCTGAACACAAGACATGGATGGAAACAAAAAAATTAGAAGCAAGGTGCTGGCAGCAGAAGGTAGATGTCTTGGAGAAATAAATTACAAGATATAGGCAAGAGGCCGAGGAACACTAGAAATCTCGTGAAGGAGTAGAAATGCAAGTGCAAAAGTTGACTGCCCAACTAAAAACTTTTTAGAATCAGTTGGCTGAAAAGGCAGTGCAATCAGTGGGTTTCTCTAAGAAGAAAATCAAGGAGGTTCATCGTATTTTGACTAAAGAATGTGCAAAATGGGCAACAAAAGCACTCTTGGTTATGTTGTATATTTAGGAGGCTCAAATAGTAATTATACTCGATAAAGAAACATTACAGTATGTCGGGGAGCAACTAGAACCAAAATTAGAGATGGCACTAAAAATTCAATCAATAGCTAAGTTTACCCTGCGATTTAAACCAATGAGTGGGATGGACTGGGCTTGGTCTAATTCTCGGATAATATTGTGCAGTTATTTTTTCATATTGGAATTGGCTAGAGAGGGTCGTAAGCTGCTTAATATGTATGAGAAAGAGCACTGTATTTTTATCATTTACTTCAAAGTTATAGCTGATGCCGAATTTTTGAGCTTCATTTATGATCAAAAGATTTTGCCGAAGCAAGAGTTGGATGCATTTTGGAGAGATTTCGTAGAGGATACCTTAGATATTGATAGCTGGATAGAGCCAATTATAGAAGAGTAGGTATTGTCCTTCATGATAAAACTCACCTACATCGAGTCATCCTTGCTAGAACTACGCTAGAGAGCCAATCACTCCAGCTTGGACCAGATCCAAACATTGCACTTCATTATTGATTCACTCCATAATCCTTCGATGATCAATGAAGATTATTGGAACAAGGCAGTTGTAGTGTATAAGACCACTAGTGCACATCTTAAAGAGAAGGAAGAATGGGAACAGACAGAAAGAGAGAAGAATGAGGCTGCTAAACGAAGTAAATCATCTGATGCAGCAAGCAGAGGTGAGAGTTGAGCCTAATGGATAAAGGATTGGGGTTGATTACATCCAAACAAGTTGAATACCCCAAGAGCCGCAAAAAGTGTTGGCAGTTTTGCCACACTAAATTTTTTTTGTAAAAAACTTCCAAGTATAAACATAAATTTTGCATTGACGTTGGCCTCTTTAACTTTTGATGTTTTCGCTGATTTGTTTTGGCTCAATGCTTTCGCTAGTGAAAATAAATAAATATGTTTTCGCCAAGATTTATGCAATTTTCAATGGTCAAGTTAATTTCACCCTTTTCTTCAACAATATACCATTTTCGCTTGGTTTTGGGCAAAAATGATGGTCGGGCATCCATTTTTACCGCATTCAAATTTTGTCAAAATTTTTCCCGAGTAAAAAATGAATTTTGCCAATGAAACCACATTTTGGTAGTTTCACCAGCAAAAGCATCCTCTGGGTATTTTCACCCTAGGTGCAGTGAAAATCATCTCCTAGCAATTTCGCTAGTGAAATCACCTTCTAGTAGTTTTGCCCTAGTGTTAGTGAAATTCATTTTTGCCCAGGTGCCAACGAAATCATTTTCTGGGTATTTTTGCCCCAGATGCAGAAAAATAATCTTCTTAGCGAAGTTACAATGAAATTCCATTTTCATCCCAAGTTGGAGCGAAATTCCATTTTCGTTCGTATTTCCAGCAAAATCAAACTTGGTGAAATCACTTCTTAGGCGAAAGGACAAAGATCCCAACGAAAATCTATTTTTCGAGCAACAGTCGCAACGAGATCATGTTTTCAAGTGAATTCCATTTTTCAATAGCAAAAGCTCATTCCGAGTGGAGTCGTGGCAAGGAGGTATTTTTGAATGAAAATACAAATAAATTTTTTTTCTAGGGAAAGACAGCGAAGTCAATTTCATCCAACGAAATCCTTTTGGGGTGAAACTCTCAACGAAATTTCCTTTTCAGTCCACGGCCTAGCGAAATTCCTTTTTGCTCCAACACCTTGGTAAAATTTATCCTTGTCATTTTCCCTCCAGGTGAAATCATTTTAGATGATAATTTCAGTGTTGATCGTTTTTGGAAAAGTGCAAGGACTGGTAAATTTAATTCTTGGGGTAAAAAAATTGATATTTCCAAAAATATTGCTGAAGAATTTTCGAGATTAAATGATTGATTTGCTTCGCCTTTGACTCTAGTATGATTTTGTTCATTTTCGAGGTGTCGTCCACTACAGTGGGTGCTCATTTTTGAGACACTGAAATGAAGGTGAAAATTCTACCAATAATTCTTGCTAGTTCCTAAGGCGCTCTCCGCTGAAGAAGGATCACTGCTTCCCAAGATGTTTGTTGATTTGTTCGTTGCAGTTTCCAAGAAGAAAATTGTTGCTGATCAATATTTGACTGGCCGATATTTTATTTAATGCTTATTAAATTTTGAAGGTGAAATACTCTATAAAAACTAATAAACTTGATGTAATAAGAGGAGGAACATTCTACTAAAAAACTTATTTAAGTTTTAATTTTTGCCTTAATTGGAAGACTTTATGTTTCCTGGATCAATTGTATACGTGATTGTTTTCTACCTATCATTTTTTTTATATTCATTACCTTTGTTAGATAGATTGAATTCTGCATTTGAATTTAATTTTCGATGAAGAAATGAATGTTGAAATGTTAATTGGAAATCATATGTGCGATTTGTGACTAGTTCCTATGTTGTTATTTTTGATAACTACTAGTTAGAATTTGATTTGGTGACTTAGTTGTTAGTTCATCCCCACTCCATTTTTTTGGCTTACAACCATATTTCTTATCTCTTTCTGTTAATTTCTCTCCCTAAGCTTTATACCAATTTTATATTAGTAAGGGAACCAACCCTCTATGGATATTGGCCCTAAGGACATCTCTTTCCTTTGGCCTTTCAATGTTGGTTGTGTCTAAGGTGCATACATTTTATCCTTAGGCATATTTGTGACCAATAGGAAGACGTGTAGGCGAAGAGAACACAAGGAGGCAGTAGGGCACAAAGATATGCCAAATGAAACAATACTCTTAACACAACTAAAAGTAGAGCGAAGGAAAAGGAAACGAGAGTAGAAAGCATGGGCAAAGGAGAAGGACAAGGAAAAGAGAGTCAAAAAAATAGGATGGAAACAATGAATTTGAAGATAACTGTGATGATCAAGAGAAACAGGAAGACAAAAAACATAAACATAAGCAAAAATAAAAAATGAAGATCAGAAGACACGAGAGGAGAGTGAAAGACCAGGAAATAGTTGAGACAAAGAAGCACGTGTTATCAACCTGAAGATATGCAAGCAACAAAGGAAAGGGCAAGGCGAAAGAAAGGGAAATGCGAGATAAAAGGGAGACACGAAGAGAAAAGCAACTTGAAGCTTATCAAGTGAAACTGACAAGGCATAAACCCTTCACGAGGCATTCTCATGGATTGAATCCCCTTAAACGTAACCCACCAAGGATATTATATATTCCAAAAGCAGATAGATTTCTATTGATTTTTATTTCTCTTATCCCAAACTTTCTTTTTCACACAATATAGCAATGATCCTCTTTTACTAACTGTATCAACCAAGAGGTCATTTTGTTTCAACTGCATTTTGTAGTTTACACTTTCTGGTCCCATCTGTATCTACTCGTAGGGTGTTATTTATAGCATGCTTACCTTACCTTGTGCTTGCAACTACGAGTTCCAAGGCTACTTGATACATCTCCTGAGGATGATATAAGAGGCTCTGATGATTGTTGGATGCATCCATTGGGCTACGAGGTCTCAACAACACATGAACGACTAGAATGACAACACAAATATAGAGGGAAAATGTTATATTTTTAAGCCAGGTTCTGGGGAACCTTCCTTGATGTGTTTCAGTGCTCAACCAGATGGTAATTTTTTACAGGAAGTCATTAAAAAAATTTATGATACCCCTTTGTGATGATAGCCCATAGCATGCGGATTTATTTATCGACCACCAAATTTTTGCATGATAGACATGCCTGAGCCAAGGATGCTCATAAAAATTATCCTGTGAATCTGTAGTGACCAGACCAGATTGCATTGTATTTGAGTCGATTCTTGTTTTGCATCTGGAACCGTCCATGTTGGCTTAGAATTATGATAAAATCATAATTTTTCTCACTTTTCCTAAGTATCTAGGTACTCAGACCCTCAAAATTTAGAGTGGTAATAACTTTTTCCACCCTATTTCACCTTTCAAGCGATTACCTATAAGGGAACAAATTTTCATGTTGTCCCTTCTCGAGGTTGGCCTGTTGTGCCAATCTTGCAACTGGCTCTTTCTCCGCTATTGGACCCTCATCCTATCCATGGGCATCCCACATCCTTACTCAATAATCTCGGTTTGATCTAAGGTTAATCTACCAAGTTGTCCTCATGGATGTCATCATCGTGGCACGCTTCTCCCTGATGTATGTTCGTAGTGCGACCTGGTACTAGCTCTTGAAAGGATTCAATTGGATGCAACCTCCACATTAGCACTTGCCTAGCTCAAATGGCTTCCTCGTAGAGTTCTAGAAACTTGGTTTCCCCATATTGATGCAGAAGGAAGCTGATGTCAAAGTCAAGAGCTCGGATGTAGAATATATACGCTTGGATGAAGGATGGGAGGATTTGTTGTGGAATCCTCCTCTAGATTTTTTCAAAATAGACGTTAAAGTTCATCACACTCTCAAGAGGGCTCCTCTTGATAAATATTAATTGATCCAAATATTGGAAGAGGTCCTCAAATTCGTCAAATGTATCCATGAGAGGCTTGGCTAGGTATGCCCATGAGGAGATGCTTCTAGGTTGTAGGGTTTTGTACCAGACCCATGCTCTACATTTGAGAGGAGCAACAAGCAACCTAATCATCACATCTTCATGCATGATATTGTGAAGGGTGGCCAAAGAAACCATATTTTTAAGGTGCTCCTTCACAACTACTTTAACACCATTATATTTTGTTAAGGTATCGAGGGTAGCTTTTGAGATATCATGCCAATCAAGAAGATTGAGGGGATAAAATTAATTCTAGTGTAGGAAGTTTAGTGGAATCATAGTGGCACTAGTCTTCAGAAATCTTGTCAGTGTTAGAGTTGGAGTCAGAGTCTCCAGATGAACATACTGTCATCGCTAGTAAGGTCAAGGTTGTTCATCAAACCTTGAGTCCTCCGAGATGTTTAGATCTTTCACCACAGGAAGGCAACTGATCTCATGATCTAAAGATGTCGCACGATCGAAGTTATTGGGTGATTTTGAGAGGATATGGGAAAATTAGAGTATCACCAAACTCTGACTTCCTAAAACATGGAAACTGGATGAGTTCCCCATTAGAGTCTCCAAAAAACTATTGGTTGAAAATTTAGCATTGCGCAGAGGGTGAGGACGAACTAGCGCCAACATCGAATGGCCATCGGGCCTAGGCAGGACGATCGATATTCAGATAAGGTCAGTTCCTCTATGGTGGTTCTAGCTACCTATGCCACAAAAGGGAAAATGGGGAAAAGGAAAATAAGAATGAAAAATAGTCGTAGCCATAACTCACAAGGATGAGTATAGCCACATCAAGAAACATGCAGGTGTTGCACCATGGGTGGAAACATAAACCTAACACCTAACAGATTAGCCAATTAGGCCTTCACTAAATGCTTTAAAGCAAAAGGAAGAAGAGAAAATTCTAGAAACGATGAATGGGTGCATGAAATCCAAAATGTAAAATTAGAGCACTCCCAGACGACCAGCTTTAATAGAAATAAACCCTCAACCCATATCATGAATGGAAATTCCAAAGCCACCAAGTGAATTCCATGAAATCAATATAGCCTGTGTTAATCCCATATTATAGGTAACACATGCTACGGGAGGCCAATACAAGTATAAAGGGCACACAATAAGTTTTCCTCAAGAGGTGAAAGAAATTGCTAAGGTATTGCCTCATTCAATAAGTGATTTGCCAATCATTATTTTTAGGAGAAAAGATCAACGTGGTACAAATTATAATTTTACAGTGAATAAAGAGAGAGTATACAAAGCTCTTAAGTATAAGGTTGAGCATGATAAGTTTTATAAGGATGTACAAATTGATGAAAATGTTTTGAGTGAACTCCCAACAGACACCACTACAAATGTCTTTCATAAACTTAATTTTGTCCATATGGAGTTTGATTCTGATATGAATGAATATGTATTTATGGGTCCAATTCTAGAGACCGATGAAGGAAATATAATTGATCACACCACATCAATGGCCTCCAAACCGCCTAATGCTTCGAGGGAGATGTAACTCATTCGTGCATGGGTAAACAACCCTAATGCGGATCCTGGAACACTTATTGATTGGCCCGAAATTGGAGCATCTCCTATAAATGAGTATGTTACAGAAGGGTTACTGGATATGGCCTTCCCGACATTATTTGGAGATGGAAATTGTGATTGGTTGCAGCCTAGAATGAAAAAACTTCATCTACATGAATTCGTAAAACATCTAATTCGATATAGAGATCATCGTTTTGGAAAACATCCAAGATTTAGATATTTCATGATGAACATGATTATGCGACATCGTGCACAAAATTCTTCAATAGTATTTGTAAAGAAGAGTCTTCAAGACTTACCCATTACAATCAATGAATTGCATGAACATATGGAAAATATCCCTCAATCCCATCTTGCAGATCACTTAATGCATTTTGGTACATCGTTAAGAGGCACAAGATCTTACTGGACAAAGTGTCGTGTTGAGTTAAATGACTTATTACATCAAATTGGGTCACCCACTATTTTCTTCACCTTAAGTGCAGCTTGATCTGTATTGGCCCGACCTACATGCATTGATGCTAGGAACTCCACCAATTGATCCTCATGAAGCACAAAAATGGAGAAAACAAAATATTATTGACTATCCTCATATTGTAGCTTATTACATGCATATTCGAAACACCACATTTCGAAAGGAGGTGTTGCAAAAAAAAATGAAAGTAAAATAATTTTGGTGTAGATACGAATGGCAACATAGAGGCTCTCCACATGTCCATGGTTTCTTATGGTTAGAGGGAGCTCCGAATATGGACAATTTAGATTGGAAAAATGAAAATCAAGTTAAAAATGCACAAAGATATTTTGATAATATTGTGCATGCATGGAATCCTCGAGGAGACCCTCACCAACGGAATATATAGGTAAATATAAATAATTGTTTAGATTTATATTTATATGAGTTTATATTTAGGTTTGTATTTATATAGTTGTGAATTGCAGGGTATTACAAAGTTTTGGTCAACATCCATGTTTGAGAAATACACGACAACTTATGCAAATTGATGCAAATCTAGATTACGAAGAGATTCTCAACTATGTAGAGCGCCACACGCTATGTAGAGAGGGTGCTTGCTTACGAAAAAAAAGAGGGAAGATGGTTTGCAGGTATGTAGAGGTAATTCAAAGTATTTCAACTATTCCACATATACATAAAAAATTTGTAACTAATACCATTTATCTTATTTCTTTTATTTAGGTACAATGCACCATGGCCTCTGAATCTAGAAGGTTCAAAATTATACGAAGATCATGAAACAGGAGATAAGAAGTATGAACCAGCAAGAAATGATGAGCGAGTAAACACACATAATCGTTACATTTTACAGTTATGGAGAGCAAATGTAGATTGGCAACCTGTTCTTTCAAAGCATGTAGTTATAAACTATATTGCCAAGTATGCTGTGAAAGCTGAAAAAAGCTCAAAAACTTATCAAAAAATGTTGATGCGAATAGCAAATATGCAGAATAATGATGATCCAGCAACAAGAGCATATAGACGTCTTCTAACATAAACACTTATAGAGAGAGATATAGGAGCACAAGAAACATGTCATATGCTATTAGAGCTTCCATTGGTTGAATGCAGTCGAGTATTTGTTCCTCTAAATGTTGGATGGAAAGTATTCAAGGAGGTGGAACATAATGATGAAGATGAGACCGAAAGAGAAGGTAAATCTTTAATTGGCGGATATATGCAACGACCTTATAACATGGAAAGTGTTTCACTTATAAATGCAACTAAATCTTGGATATATAATCCTAAGAGAAAAAATGACTTCAAATGGAAAGCTAGAAAAGAAGCAACTATTGTGAGGGTATTTCCATGATTTATCACCATTCCTGAACGACAATCAGAAAAATTTGTTGAGTTTTGTTGGTTAGAGCTGCTACTTTACAAATCATTCAGAAATATAGAGAGAGATATCAAACTTGATGATGGAAATATCATTTCAAATTGGGAGTCATTCAATTACAACCCATGGCATGTTGAAAGGATAAGTAGGCAAAACAATACAAAAGAACATTATAGTGAATCTGAAGATGATGATGTTGGAGTGGTACAACAAAACACGACTGAACATGAATGGGAAATTATATCCAAACTATACCGTGGGCAACTCATGGACGTAAGTGAAATAGATATGCTTGGAAGAAGAGATTTTGATAAACTTGCGCCATGGAATATAGAATATCAAGGAGAAGATTACAAAAAAAAAACAATACAACATATAACCTTCATGAAGGAAAATGGCTTGCTCATTCCTGATGATACCACTTTGAATTATCCATATGAAAGCTTAAGCATCAAACAGAAAAAAGCTTTTGATATAATCAAGGAACACTATAATGAAGGTCAAAATGTACCTCCATTGCACATGATAATACAAGGAACAACAGGAACAGGGAAATCTTATCTTATAGGTGCAATTCGTCAATTACTTGAAAATTTATCATCTCAAGAACGTTGTTCCCTATTACTACTTGCACCAACTAGAGTCGTTGCATTTAACATAGGTGCAACTACTATACATGGAACTCTGTGAATTCCTGTTGAAGATTTTGAAAAATTGGAAGGAACTAGATTAACAAGTTTTCAAGAAGATTTACAACATATAAAATATATATTGATTGATGAGATGAGCTTCATAGGCCAAAAATTATTAGAACAAATAGATTCACGTCTTCATCAAGCATTTCCACAGTATTCTAACATATGCTTTGGAGGAAGGTCAATCATTTTGGTCGATGATTTAGGACAATTACCACCTGTGATGGATAGCCCACCATATGCCAACGATAAGTATGCAAAATTATTATGGCAAGAATTTTCAACAATCATAATATTGGATAAGGTATTCCGATAGGAAGGAGATAGTGAAGAACAAAAAATATTTCGTCAACTTCTTACAAATATCAGAGATGCAAATCCAACTATTGATGTCTGACAATTATTGATGAGAAAGACCAATACATCATTAGATGTAGCTACAATAGAAGAATTTGACAATAGCTTCCATCTATTTGCCACGAATGAGAATGTGCATAATCATAAAGGAGACAATTGTTAAAATCAAAATATCCTGTGGCACGTAGTATTGCAACAAAAGGGGGAAGAACTAATCCAGGAGGACGTGATAATGAAGAACTTGAAGTTGAGTTACTAATTGCAAAAAATGCAAGAGTTATGTTAACAACCAACTTATGGACTGAAGCTAGACTTGTTAACGGTGCATTAGGCTATATTCGAAATATAGTCTATAAACCTGGAAGGTCTCCACCAGATCAACCAACATATGTTTTGGTGGAGTTCAATAACTACACAGGGATGTTATTTGATGATACATCTCCTCGAATTGTTCCAATTACACCAGTAGAAAAGGGAAAGATAAGACAACTTCCATTAAAATTAGCTTGGGGATTGACAATTCATAAGTCACAAGGTTTGACATTGAATAAAGCAACAATTGACATAGGACAGACAGAAAGACAAGGTTTAACTTTTGTTGCCATCTCAAGAGTTAAGGCATTGGAAGGACTTAGAATAATACCACCCTTTTCATATGATCGATATGAAAAACTGAAGTCGGGAAAAGGAGTTGCTAAGAGAAAGGAAGAAGAAGAGCGACTAAAGTCTTTGGAGCTTAAATGATTGGCTCTAGCCAATCTTTGAAATAATAAGGTGTTTATCAACATCAATCTTTAAAATAATAAGGTGTTTATCAATGAAATAATAAGGTGTTTATCAACACCGCCTATTGGGATTTAGATTTGTTATCACTTGAGCATTTTCATCTCACTCAAAGCTATTTTAAATATTTTTGGCATGTTATATTTATCAATATATATATATATATATATATATATATATATATTTTTAAAAATGTCATTGAAAAATATTTTAATATAATAATTGTGCGGCCGTGGATGCTACTATCTTAGATATAAAGGATATATATCTAAAAACGTCGAGAGTTATCAATCTCGAGGTGCCTATCTCATTTCTTGGGGGTGTGATCTCCAAGATAGGCGCCTCGGGATTGATAACTCTCGGCATTTTTAGATATATATCCTTTATATCTAAGCTAGTAGTTATATAATTGTATATAATATTTACTTCAAAATATTTTTTTCTTTGGCGGCACAAAAAAATAGTCTCCCATTTGTATTAGATAAAAAGCTCCATCCCTTCAAATCTTGTAACTTTGTGGTGGAGAGGAAGCTTTTCTAAATCATTCTTCTTCTTCTTTTTGTGGAGTTTTTACTAAGTCTAGTTTCTTTGTCCGATGGAAAGGTAAAATTTTTGAATAAATAATTTGCTATCTTGATTAGGTTCTAACTATTAACATCTACATATGTCATCATTACAAATAAATAAGATGTTAGGAGGAAGGTTCTAATGTATAATAGCCAAGTTGTTGATTATAAAATAATACAATTATGAAATTATATTACAAATAAAATAAAATAATACAATTGGAATCTTATCAATAGTACATAACAAAATTTAAAAAATAATGAATATTATAATATAATAAAATATTATTATTATATACATTATAAATAAATAAAAAGAAAAAAAATTAAAATCCTGAGGTACTCCTCACAATGAGTTTTAGGGTAGGTAATGGCCCAAGCACTTCCCTCAGTTTTCGAAAATATATATTAAAACTTTTTAATTAAAATAATATATTATAATTATTATATATATATACCATATTACATTTATCATAAATAAAAATTTAACAACACAAGATCTTGCATTATTATAAAAGTAAATCAAAGAAACTATGGCTAACCATGTGATTATAAAAATTTAAGAGCTTAACAACTAAACTATACATGTCGGTGGTCATAAAATTTTTATTAAGATATTACATTATTATAAAATATAAATGTAATAAACTATGTCTAACATGTGGTCCATAAAATTTAATTAAGATGTTTCTTAATATTACTAAAATATAAATGAAATATTACTAAAATAACACAAAACATTAATGATGAAACAATATATATAACGATTATAAAATACAATAACACCAAAAAGCCTTAAATCAACGTCATGCATTATAATACACAAATGAAGGTTTCCCCGTATTTTCATTTAGGTAAAAAAAAACAATCTTAAATCGACGTACTGCTAGTTACGGGGATCAACCATTTCCATCATTGATGTTGTTCGAAAAAGGACAAGGCCGGAGGCTTGGAACGCCATGCCCAGACCCTTCCCCTCGTCCTTGTGACCCTCTTTTACTCCAACCCCTTTATTTTAGGGTTATATATATATATATATATATTATATATATTTTTAAAAAATTTATAGTTTTGAATTCGTCAAATTTCAAATTTTATAAATAAAATTCGACATAACTAAGGCTGCGGGGCGCATATTTGAGATGATCGAAAGGGTGCCCATGATCGACTCCGACAACTGCAATGGACAAATACTACAGGAGGTGCGTGGCGAAGTCGAATCTGCCATGTACCCAGCAAGGCCAGAGACCCTTCATACTTGAGAGTTTGTCTCTCACCATTCCCGCAAGTAAAACCGTTGCATTGGTGGGAGGAAGCGGGTCGGGTAAGTCCACGGCTGTTGCGCTGCTCCAACGGTTTTATGATCCTCTCTGTGGAGAGATTCTGCTGGACGGAGTTAATATCATGTCTCTGCAATTGAAATGGTCGCATCAAATGGGATTGGTAAGCCAAGAACCTGCACTGTTTGCCACCTCCATTAAAGAGAACATTCTATTTGGAAAGGAGGGAGCCACCATGGAGCAAGTTATTGCTGCTGCCCAAATTTATAACTCAATTCCCGGACGGCTATGATACCGAGGTTGGTCTTTCTATTTTTCTTATTTCCTTCATCATATGTGTGGTCCGATCTGCGGGATGACATTATGTAAAAGATTATTGTGATATTTAAATTCAGATAAAATCAAGTAAAAAAGAAGTTTATTAATCATAGTTTTTATATCAAATATAACAGGTAGGAGAGCATGGAATACAGATGTCAGGAGGACAAAAGCAACGAATAGCAATTGCAAGAGCAATGGTGAGAGATCCTCGTATTCTTCTTTTAGACAATGCTACTAGTGCTCTTGATGCAGAGTCTGAGAAGATTGTCCAAGACGCTCTTGATCATGCTACCCTTGGCCGAACAACTCTCATAATAGCTCATCGCCTTTCAACAATTCGTAATGCTGACCTTATTGCAGTGGTTCAAGGTGGTCAGGTGATCGAATCAGGTATGCATAATGATCTTGTCAGTAAAGAGCTTGGAGCATATTCTACATTGGTGCAACTCCAACAAGAAGCGACTTGTATAGATGAGCCGGTAGAAGATGGAGGCTATGAGCATAGACGTTCGTCATCTGTAAGACCAAGGACCTCAAGCATACAGAGCAGATCTAATTCAGACATGTCCATTTCAGGCAATCTAGAACTAAAAGAACAAAGGGATTCTTCAACGACCCCTTCCTTTTGTCAATTAATGCTTCTAAATGCTTCAAAATGGAAGCAAGCTCTATTGGGTTGTTTAGGCGCGATGGGATTTGGAGCAGTACAACCAATTTATGGCATTACACTTGGAACTATGATATTTGTGTTTTTTCTAGAAGACCACAATGAGATGAAGTCCAAAATTAAAATGTATTCACTCTTTTTTTTTTTTGCCTTGGGTGTGTTTTCCTTTTTAGTTAACATTGTCCAGCACTACAACTTTGCAGTATTGGGGGAATATCTTACAAAAAGAGTCCAAGAGAGGATGTTATCCAAGATCCTTACATTTGAAGTTGGATGAAGAGAATTCTAGTGGAGCAATTTGCTCCAAGATTGACAAAGAAGCTAATGTGGTATGTTTCTCACCAATTTCACTATCTCTACATTTACTATTTTCTATTAAAGCATTATATAAATATATTCTAATTTTTTATGTCTTAAATTTATTATTCAGGTGAGATCTATAGTGGGAGATCGTTTATCCCTTCTTATTAAAACCACTTCAGCTGTGGGTTTAGCTTTCACTTTGAGCTTAATTTTAGCTTGGCATTTTGCAATTGTAATGCTAGCAGCGCAACCACTCGTAATAATATGTTATTACAGTAGACAGGCTATACTTAAAATCATGTCGGCAAAGACCATTAGATCTCAAGCTCAAGGAAGCCAAATGGCATCAGAGGCTGTAGGTAATCACAGGACTATTACAACCTTCTCATTACAGGAAAAGATACTTAGTCTCTTCAACAAAAGTCAAGAGGGCCCTCAAAGAGAGAATACTAGGCAATCTTGGATTGCAGGATTAGTTTTAGGAACAGCACAATGTGCACATTTATGTATGTCATCACTAAGTTTTTGGTATGGAGGGCAACTTGTCCATAAAGGATATATTACCTCTAGAGCTCTTTTCCAAATTTATATAATTTTGATGAGCACCGGGCGAGTGATAGCAGAGGCAGGGAGTATGACAAGTGATATTGCTAAAGGATCTGATGCAGTAAAATCTGTGTTCAATATTTTAGGCAGAGAAAGCCGCATTAACTCCAATGATGAGAAGGGTGAAACATTGAACATGATAGAAGGGAATATAGATTTACAAAATGTGGACTTTGCTTATCCAGCTCGTCCAGATATTATGATCTTTAAGGGTTTTAGCCTCCACATAAAAAAAAGTAGAACGATTGCACTTGTTGGGAAGAGTGGCTCTGGAAAATCAACAATAATTGGATTGATTGAGAGGTTCTATGACCCACTAAAAAGCACCATAAAAATTGATGGGAAGGACATTCGTGTGTTCAAATTGAGGAGTTCGAGGCAACATATAGCCCTTGTCAATCTCTGTCCTATTTACAGGAAGCATTCGAGATAACATTTGTTATGGAAAAGGAGAATGCAACGAGAGGTAGAGGTAGAGATGATCGAGGGTGCGAGAGGCTGCCAATGCTCATAAATTCATAAGGTAAGATAATACATAAATTAATGGTCATTTTTAGTTACACTTCAATTATAAAAAGTTTAATTAATTTAGTTACAATGGAATCTGCAACTACAGCTGCTTGAAAGACGGGTACAATACAAACAATGGAGATAGAGGAGTGCAGTTATCAGGAGGGCAAAAGCAAAGGATAGCAATAGCAAGGGCAATCATAAAGAATCCAAGAATATTATTATTAGACGAAGCAACCAATGCTTTTATGTTGAGGTTAAGTGAGATTCGAACTCAAATATATGTTAAAAAAATGAAAACGTTTTTTCGTTTTGTGGAATATACGTGGCTTTATGCCCTTTACCATAAATGTGGGAAACCTTTCATTAGCTTTTAATTCTCTTCTTCATGTGGGAAATCCTAATAATTATGATTCTTCAAAAGTAAGATGTCTAAGGTTCTTGGATTTTTTTTTTTTTTTTTTTACTAAGTCAAGTTTCTTTGTCCACTCCCAAAATCACAAGTCAACCTTTTCGAATATGAGTTTTACTATCTTGATAAGGTTCTAACTATTAACATCTACATATGTCATCATTACAAATAAATAAGATGTTAGGAGGAAGGTTGTTGATTATAAAATAATACAATTGGAATCATATCAATAGTACATAACAAAATTTAAAAAATAATAAATATTATAATATAATAAAATATTATTATTATATACACTATAAATAATTAAATAATATTAAAAATAAATAAAAATAAAAGTAAAAAAAAAAATCCTGAGGTACTCCTCACAATGAGTTTTAGGGCAGGTATTTTGCCCAAGCACTTCCCTCAGTTTCCGAAAATATATATTAAAACTTTTTAATTAAAATAATATATTATAATTATTATAGTTATATTAAAAAAAAAAAATTATTTATATATAATTGAAAAAAATCCACCATATTGCATTTATCAACAAAATTAGACATGAAACCAAAAACCAAAAAACTAACAAAGACAACAGTTTAATCTGAAGTTTTATAATCAGATTGGAGGCAGAGGGGTTAAAGGCTTTCTTAATTTATCTCTAAGTAATATCGATGCAAATACGCCAATTATTCTGATAATTAAAACTTTTAAATACTGATGACTATTTAATTTTTCATTACCTGTAAACTTGAATCATTAACCTTTATTTCATGAAAATTATTTTATAGTTTAACTAGAAGTTTTGTATATTTTCACCACTATACAAAAACCTTTTAATCTAAAAAAGAGTTTTGCATATCCTAATGTATTATGACATATAAAATTGCTTGGAATTACCAATATTATCTTACAGTATGTCAAATTTAAAAATTAAAATTTAAAATTTGAAATGTGTTAGATACGCAACAAACTAAGGTTTGTTTAGAGTTCACAGTGTCAGCGTCGCCTACGCTCGCTAAAAGTTAAGAGAATCTTATCAAAATTAAATGTTTAGAGTTCACAGTGTGTCGCTCGCTAAAAGTTAAGAGAATCTTATCAAAATTAAGTGCTTTAGAACATGCCATTAAGAAGGAAAGTAGAGAAGCTGTCAAATTCCAAAGTCTAGACAGCTAGTAGCTATAGATCTTTACATACCAATTCCAGAAATCGTGCTTTTTTTATCATGAAGGGCATGTGACACAGTTGACAGTGTCATTTAGAAATTCATCCATTAAATAAATTTACATGTACTCCAGTGGTCTCATGTCATGATGACACACACCTACCTACCTTGTAATGCTAGGTCTTGTTGTCTATTCTTTATTTTATGATGACCACCTACACTCTATTGATCTCTTATTCTATCACATACATACATGTTGTGATCTTGAGAATCATGTTAAAAAATAGTGTCTGTTTAGTTGGAGGGTAAGTTTATTTAGGAGGAGTCTTTGTTTAAAAGAGAGCCTATTTACAAAGAGATAAGTTGAAGGGTAAAGTTATTGAGAAGGAGATAGGTTTAGATGGTATGGTAGTTGTTGATTAGTTGTTTCAAGATAAAGTTTATAAAAACAATATTTACCAGTTTCTCTATATTAAAAAAACATTAATAAATAAATATAATAATTAGAGGGTAAGGTTATTTAGAAGGAGTGTTTGCTTAAAATAGAAAGCCTATTTACAAAGGGTAAGGTTATTCAGAAGAAGATAGGTTTAAATGGTATGGTAGTTGTTGATTAGTTGTTTCAAAATAAAGTTTATAAAAACAATATTTACCAATTTCTCTAAATTAAAAAAACATTAATAAATAAATATAATAATTACATAAACATTTTAACTGTTTTATAAACATTAATAAATAAAAATAATAATTACATAAACATAACACAGTGGGTATTAAAAAAATCCACTCACAATGACGATCTTAATCACAAATCTGGTCATTCATAGGCCTCTTCACGGTCGTCCAGAACGCGCTTCCGTCACAGGTGCAGGGCTGGTGGGATTGCTTCAAAGATGTCTACAGCCCCAATTCGTACATCAAAATCCCCGAAATTGACGGTTACTGCGGCGTGGACGTGAACGAGCTCTACCGGAGCGTCCAGCTGTACCTGAGCAGCCTTGATGTGGCGGCCCAGTCGAGGCGGGTGAGCGTCACCCACGCCACGAACTCGCGCCAGCTGTCTTTCACGTCGGCGCCCAACCAGACGATGGCGGACGCCTTCGAGGGGTCCAGGATGCGGTGGACGCACCACGTGGAAACGTCCCACGACACGCTTGAGGAGAAGCGGAGCTTCCGCCTGCAGATGAAGAAGCGCGACCGCGCCGAGGAATTCGACGGCCACAGCCGCGACCGCAAGCTGTACACCAACAGCGGCCATGCCTCCCGCGGCTAGACGGCCGTGCCCTTCCGCCACCCGGCCACCTTCGCCACGCTGGCGCTTGACCCGCTGGTGATGGACGCGATCCGGTCTGACCTGGACGCCTTCACCGTGGGTAAAGACTTCTACCGCCGTGTCGGCCGCGCGTGGAAGCGCGGTTACCTCTTCCACGGTCCGCCGGGCACCGGGAAATCGAGCCTGATCACCGCCATAGCCAACTACCTCCACTACGACCTGGAACCGACAAAGGTCACCGACAATTCCGAGCTCCGGGCGCTTCTCATCCAAACCACCAAAAGATCGATAATCGTGACTGCTCGCTCGATCTGACAGAGCGCCTCTCGCGGCTTCTGCCGTCGGAAAAAGGCCGTACCGGTCGACGGCGATGACACCAGCGTCACGCTTTTCGGCCTCCTCAACTTCACCGACGGCCTCTGGTCCTACTGCATCGTAGTCTCCACCTGCACATCCTACTCTCCACCTTTGGCTTTCCGGCCTTCAAACGCCTCGCTTTCAATTACCTCGACCTCGGAATCGAACACCATAACCTGTTTCCCGTTGTGGAGTAGAGCATAAAAAATAAAGGCGATCATTGGTCGCATTTTCTGATTCAAGGGCGGCGGGAGAAGGACAAGAAACGGTGAAGCCTCCGGTGGAGTGAAGAAGAAGCCTCGGGTGGAGCGATCGATGGTGAAGAAACAACCGTTGATTGAGGGGCGGCGGGAGCGGGAGCGGGACAAGAAACAACCGTTGATTGAGGGGCGGCGAGGACAAAAAAACGGTGGTCGTAGAAAAAGCAGCCGGCCGAAACAACCGTTGAGCTTGAAATACATTGCGTACGGTGCATGGGATTCCATATCATAACTGAATATCTGAACTGAGGGGAAACAACGGCCACCCACAATGGGATTCACCTGCGGAGATGAACGATTTAAACACATCTGGCAGGATGGCGACGGATCTCGGAGGGCATTAATGGCGAGAATTTGGTAAGTTAGGCGCCCTAGTGAAGTCTTTTCAACCTCGCGAGTGAATTCTTCTTTTCTCGGTGCACTCCGCATTTGATGTGCGCTACCATGTAGATAGAATGTGAGATCGTCCACGTAACGAAATTATACAAAAATGGTTGGGAAAGAAAGGCTAGTAGGTATAGGCATTGTCTTTGGACAAACTAGTCTCGCCGTTTTATCAAAAGTCGCTTTTATTTTCTAAAAGTGAGAAATATATAGCTTGTCTTCATTACATATTACGGTCCCTCTAATCTTCCTCCGTGATGAGTGCGTTGCCTTGCTGTAGTGGGCTCGGTATGGAAGGTTCCTATAGATTTTTTTCCTTTAACATGCTTATGAGACCTAAGATAATTTGGAGGAGTATTATTTAAAGAAGAGTAGTGTTTAGACTATTTGAATCGCAATAAATTTATTTATTTTTTGATTGGTAAGAGAGTTTTGAAAGGTTTACCTATTAAAAAAATTAGTTAAAAAATGTTTTTAATCATTTGATTTAATAATAAAGAAGTATCTTTTTCAAAATAATTAAGAAGAAAGATAAAAACATATATAAGAATTTTTATATAAATAATTCTCAAAGTGTTAAAACATGTTAAGAAGTATCTTTTAAGAAGAAAGATAAAAATAGATGATATAAATAATTTTCAAAGTGTTAAAACGTCTTCATTTTTCTTTATAATTATTTATAAAAATAAAAAATAAACTTTATCAAAAGTTATGCCTTGTTATAGTGGACAATGTTTATACCATAAAAAATTATTAATTTGATTTTTTTAATATCAAATAGATTTTTTTGGCTGGATAATAAGGGGTTGTACTCGGGTCCCCTAACCTTGACAAATTACATCTCTCTTCTTTAGAGCTTGAGAGTTTATAAATAGATACACTTCTCATCTCAATTGAGATGCTATAACTAGAAACCTACATCATTTTACATAAAATGTTTGAATTCTTGATTTTCATTTTTTGAATCTATTCAATTTTCTGTATTAATCCAAATATAGCATCTTTTTTGACATTTTCCTATAGTAACCTTCACAATGCCAAAAATTTACCTCTACTATTTGTCTTTCATCTTAGTAGAGTAATATTTCCAAAACACCACACTATCATAGTTCGCTTTAACAAATCTAGATTGCTAGTTTCCTTCGTGAAACACAAGTGCAACCATAAAACTTATAAAAATTAAGTCTAAATGAAAACACATTATTGTTACAAAATAAAGCAGATATTACCAATGGAAAACATTAAAGTAAATCTTAATCATTAATTGATTCAAGCAATCAACATTTTATTGTCAATTTCAACTAAACTTTCTACTTCCTCTAACCATGGAAAGGAGAATTTAACTTCACGATCCTCAATCAAAACCCCTTTATTGGCTAGTTTATCTGCACATTTGTTTCCTTTCCTTTAATATATGTGTAAACTTGATTTCTTCAAACTCTTTAGCAAGATCTTGAATTTCCATAATTATCTCTTGTATGTTCCATGGAGCCTTTGCTTTCCTCAAAATTACATTTATTACTATGAGAGAATCACCTTCCATCCATACTCTATTCCATTTCATTTATTTATATATTTTTAACCCTTCTAAAGCTTCCCAAGCTTCAGCTTCATTATTTGTCTTATATCCACTATTGAAAGCATAATGAGATAAATCCTCTCCTCTATAATTTCTAATTATTCCTCCTCCTCCTGGTCCTGGATTTCCTTTAGATGCTCCATCAAAATTCAATTTAACCCACTCCACATCTAGTGGTTCCCACCTTATATTCTTTGCCTTTTTTTTATTCTCTTGTACCCAACATCATAATTCCATTTAATGACTTGACTCCATCTATCAAGGCTCTCTACTTCCAAAGTAGGGACTCGGGTGAGTTGATAGGGTTGGTTTAGACACCTCTATGGCTAAACATATCTTCTTTTTCATTACCTCTAAACTGTTTTCCTTTCCTTTAAATATTCCTCTATTCCTTTCTAGCCATTTAGTCCAAAGTATTGTATCTTTTGATATTATCCCATATTGTCTGTAAAGCCTCACTTTTATAAGTGTTCTGCCATTGCTTTAACCAATCTTCAATTATGTTATTCATCACCATACATTTTCTAAACATATTAAGAATCCATTACCATATATTCCATACTATTGAGCAATGTTCCAAGAGATGGTCTATACTCTCCTCCTTTTTACAAAAAAACACATTGAGAGGGGCCATGAAAACCCCTTTTCATAAGGTTATCCCAGGATAAAATTCTTCTATGACCTACTAGCCAAACAAACATTTTGACTTTAGGAATGCTTGGACTATCCCAAATATCTCTCCATATTCTAGTGACATTATTATTTTGTTGGTGTTGTACATTATATCCACTTCTTGTTGTGTATTATTTTGAGCTATTCAACTACCAAACCAATTTATCCTTGGCTCCCCTCGAAATAATCATAGTTGTTATCTTTCTACTCAATTGCCTCCTAGCATCAATGTCTTGTATACTTGTAAAAAAATCTTCTTTCCATTTGTATCTTCCTTCTCGATCCTTGTACAAAGTGTTTGAAATCCTATCACCATATTTATCTTGAAGTAATCTCATCAAGGGTTTCAAAATTAGATCTAAATTGAGTGGTTTTTTATCACACCAAGTATTCATCCAAATAGAAATTGTTTTCTCCAGTTCCCACCACCCATATTAAACCTTTAATCATAAGATTAATAGATTTTTGTAAACCATTCCAAAGAGCAGAACCATTTGGTAGAGAGAATACAGTAAATATTAAACTTGGGTCACTGGGATCAACATACTTACTTAGAAGAATTCTTGCTCATTGTATTTGACTCTCTTAGTATAATCTCAATATTACATTTTCCCTAAGAGCTAAGTTTCCTTCTGCAAGAACTCTTAAACCAAGACCTCCCCTAGTTTTATCATCACACAACTTGCTCCATTTCACCAAAGAAAATTTTCTGTTATCATGTAAACCTAACCATAAAAAGGGTCGTATAATATAGATTAAACTATTTTCAACTGATTTTGGCATAGAATACAAAGATATAAAATATGTTGGAATGGCTTGTAATACTGACATAATTAACCGCACTCTTCCTGCTAACAATAACCATCTACCTTTCCAAACTAGAAGTTTTTTTTTAACTTTACTAATAACTGGATTCCATAAATCTATCCTCATTTTCCCCTTAGATAAAGGCATTCCTACATAATTTGTTGGTAAATTTACCTCCTCCATTTGAAGCAACCTGTAAATTATTGCTTTGATATTAGTAGGAGTGTTAAGGAAGTAAATTTTGGATTTAGTCCTTTTAAATTTTTGCCCTGAAGCTCTTTTGTACTCTTTTAAAAATTTATTCAAAGCTCTGGCCTTATTTATCCTTGCCCTTCCAAAAAGGGTTGTATCATCTATAAATTTTTGATGGGTGATTTTATCGATGTTATTACTAACCTTAAGTCCACTTATAAGCACATCTTTGTAAGCCTTCTTAAAGTTCCTACTCAAAACCTCTGCCATAATAATGAAAAAATAAGGAGATAGAGGATCTCATTGTCTAAGATCTCTCTTAGCTTTAAAATATTTTGTCACAAACCCATCGACCAACACTGAATAAGAAACTAAAGAGACAAGTTTTAATCCATCTAACCCATTTCTTTTTGAAACTAAACTTTTCTAAAACTGCAAAAAGAAAGTCCCATTTAACCCTATCATAGGCTTTACTCATATCAAGTTTTAAGATCATTAATTTCTCTTTTCTTGAAGCTACTGAATGTATAATTTCATGGGCTACTATGATCCCATTCATAATTTATCTCTCTTTCACAAATCCTCCTTACTCTTCTGAAATGATTTTATCTAACAATGGTTTTGATCTATTTGCCATCACTTTGGAAATAATCTTATATGTCATATTACATAGGCTTAAGGGTCTAAAAAAATCAAACAATTAAGAATCCTTCTTTTTTGAATTAGGGTAAGATATATTGCATTTATTTTATAAGGTATGTATTGTTTTACCCTAGATTGTTCCACTACCACCAATAAAGAATCCTTCACCATATCTCAATTATATTGATAAAAGGCTATAGAGATCCCATCTAGACTTGGGGATTTATCCTTATTAAAAGAGAAAAGAGCTAAATGAACTTCTTCTAGAGTAATAGGCTTCACTAGTTTTCTATTGTCTTCATTCATTATAACTAAAGGAACATCTTGAAGAAGTTTATCATTAAAAACTTCGGTCTCCTCAGAACCAAGAATATTATGATAAAAAGACTTTGCATATTTTCTAATTTCACTCTGATCTTCAATCCAAACCCCTTCTATTGATTTAATTCTACTAATTTTGGAAGTCGATATATGTACTATAGCCATCCTATGAAAAACTTTGTATTTTTATCCCCTTATTTTAACCAAGTTTGTCTTGATTTTAGTCTCCAAAATTTTTCTTCCTTAAAATATTATGATACTCACTAAGAAACTCCCTTTCCTCCAAGATTGGATTATTATGATCACCTTTTTGGAATTTTGAGATTTTATCTTTTAGTTCTTCTTGATAAAAGGTAAGTGCGAATTAACCTTAGAATTAAATCAAGCAAGTGTTTAAATAATACAATATGCTAAACATTAGGAGATATCACGTAATATCTGCCACTAATGTAGCTAACCAACACGCTTAACATAATAAGCGCTAACCACTAACCAACTAGGGAGTTAACATAGTCAAGTTGACTACGACTACCTAGTTACCATAAGATATTCTAAACAGTGAATATCTTCATGGTAGAAAGTAAAAACATGTGGTAAAAAGTAAGAAATTACTTTTTACCATGTGGTAAAATAAAAACTACCTAATGTAGGAAATAGGTAATTATCCCAAATGATGGAATATTACTCTAACATCCCCCCTTATTACATTATTTGGGTAATGCATATACATCCTCCTATACAACAATATCTGGGTAAAGTATATAACTGTCCCAATACAGTGAAAAAGATGTTGATCTGTTGGTTCTTGCTCTATCACAGTGTCCTGGCTGCTCCTAAGCAAAAAGTGGGTCATTCCTCACTTTGTCTTCACATCAACGAATGTCCTTATTGTAATCTTGTCATCCAATCGAATTGCATGGGTAACCAGCCACTACAATCGCTAGGTGTAGTAGAGTAGATCACTTCATACGAGGTTCATTCGGTTACAATATGAGTTTGCAAAAGATAAGGTAGCTAAGGTGTCGGTCGTTGTCGAAAATGCACCCTTATAAGTTCCCCCTTCTTGTTGCAAAACATGTTGTAATTAATTTTTGAAAGAAGTATGACTAAGGTGTCGGTCATTGTCAAAAATGCACCCTTATAAGTCTCCTTCCCTTTTTACAAAAAATTGTGAAGAAAAGAAATGTATTTCCCCCCTTAATTGCAAAATATGTGCAACTCAAGAAGCTTTGTGAAGGATTTTACAAATATTGCCTCCTAGGCAATTTTACACCAGAAAATTCCCTCCTTTTGTTACAAGTACTTCAAACATTGAGAGTTTGCTATTTTATGAAGCCTAAAAGAGGTACAATCACCCCTTATTGCAAGTACTTCAAACAAAAACTTATGCTATTTATGAAGCCTAAAAAAGAGAGAGAAAATGGTGGTTGCCCAAGGTGACAAATGTGTTTTCCCTCTACAATATTGTCTTAGCCATGAGCACTCTGTGTGCTCTCTTTGAACCAGAATCAGAATCAGAATGAGACACTTCACTAGAAACATGGCTTCTGTGATGTGCCTTTGCCATTTTAGTTTTGCTTGTTTTGAAACCAACACTGAATGGTGTCTTGGTTGTCATTTTTACAATTTGTGCAAAACTATGCTTTCTAGGCAATTTTATCAAAAAAAGTTCACCAAATCATCCTTCCTTATTGCAAGTACTTCAAGCATGGTTGCTATTATGAAGTCTAAAAGAAAAGGTATAATTTTGATGACTTCTGCTTTTATGATTGCCTTTACAAGTTTTATTTTCCTCTTGTCAAAAAATCTGTGTTTTGAAGGAAGAAAGGAATTATCCCCCCTTAGTGTAAAGGATTGCAACTTTTAAGGTTCCTTATTTTCAAAAAACTTGTTCTTTATTTTGATATACCCTTAAAAGAGTACCAAAAGATAATTCACTCAAACAGATATTTAATGGCACCTGCCTGAAAATCCTCTTGAAGAGGGATAATCAGTTTGAGGAAATTAAGCCAAACAAATAGAGTGAATTAGGGGTTTTTGTTTTGTAGGAGAGAATATCAAGTGAATATTGGCTTTAAATCTGTGCAAGGATTTACACAAATTATTAGTGAAATTTTGGGGTAGGAGTGTTCTTGATTCTATGACTTATAATTGCAAAAGAAATAATGCAATAATCAAACAAGAATGCCCACAAAATTCTTATCACCTAGGTGTCGGATGCAACCGAAAATGCACCTAATTTGCCAATGAAGGTGTCGAGTAAAATCGAAAATGCACCTTTTAATTTTTGCAACAAAATATGAATGTGTGTTGTGCAAAAAATTGATATGTTATGTCTCCTCCTTGTCTTACAATTTTGCAAAATAAGTACAATGTTGTCTTCCCCCCTTTATTGTGCAAAACTAACAAATCAAGCACTCCTTCCAAGACAAGTCGACACACGACCCGCGTTTGAAAGGCTTCCAGAACTAGTCGACACACGACTTAGTTTTTATGGGCCCAAGGCTTCAAATTCTTCTCAATTTTGCAAAAAGAATGTGCAATTTTATGTCTTATATCCCCCCTTGGAGAAAACAAATGCACACTTTGTCTTTAAAATTCACAAAATTTTCAGATTCCTTGTTTTCCAAATTTGCAAGAAAGAATTAAAGTTATTTTTGAGTTTATCCTCCTTCAAGTGTGCAAATTTAACAAGGTTGAGAAGAGTTGTAGGCTTCAAATTTGCAAGAAAATGTGTGCTATTGAATGTCTTATATCCCCTTTTGAAGGAGAAAACAAAAGCAGTATTTTGTTCATGTTGCAAAAAATAATCCTTTTTTTTTAATTTGAAAAATTAAGAAAAAAAATTAATCGTATAGTTTAATTTAATAATAAAAATATAATGATGTTTTAATAATAAAATCTAATTTAAAAAAAAGACTTTATAAAACATGATTATTATTTAAACCATTAAAAAATATATATATATATAAAAAATTAAATTAATTAAAACAAATTAAAAAAAATACTTTACCTTGGCCCTTTCGTATAAGCGCTCCATGTGCGCTTTGTTTTTTTTTTCATTTTTTTTTAGAGTAAAAAAATGTTTTAGGCTACCCGACGGGAGTCAAACTCCCGACCTCCCGTCGGGAGCCTTACCACGGGCCCTAGCCACCAGTCGGGCTAGGGCGCCCAACGGTTAAATAAGGGAGGCCTGCGATTCTTGAAATCGTGGCTTCCCTTATAAGGTTTAAAAAAACCTTTGTGGGAATTATCCCACATGCAGCGTGAGCTACATTTTGAAGGGAATAAAAAGGCTTTCGCCCCCCTTCATAAATGATTACCTTTGGGCAATCAGGATCCGGTCAGACCCCTTTTGCTGTCGCCCATGTGGTGCAGCTGGAGGGGTCCACATATCTGGTGGCACACGTGGCTATCCGCTATGTGTCCACCACATGGCCTGTCTACGTTGGGTGCCACATGGCTAGTCCACCATGTGTCACCTTGTATCCGGTCCAGTCAGCGTCCTGTGGCTTGTTGCCACTTGTCCAGGTTGGCAGTCTGCCATGTCAGCGTCTGTCCTATCTAGTCGGTCCACGTGGTGTTGCATCGATTTCTATGTCCAGTCTAGTCACATGGCCAGTCTGCCACGTCAACATCTAGGAGTTTGTGCATCGCATCAGGTGTGTTTGGAGGTGTCAGGTCCTATCGGGCTTGCATGTCCCTTCTATAAGGGACCAGGCTATCGTGCCCTCACGTGGCCCGCTTGGGAGGGCACGCCTACCCTCCTAGTTGTCTGTTGGTCGGTTGTCGACCGATCCCACGAGGGCTGACGTCAGCTCCCATTATGCGGGGGCTGACCAACATCGGCTCCCTGTGCTCGAGGGCCAAGCCCTCCTTCGGGCCATGGGGGCTGGCTTACATCAGCTCCTCGATCGGGTGGCAAGCCCTCTCATGTCCTATGTAGTCAGGACTATCGACGTGTGAGGGCACGCCTGCCCTCACACGGGCTATCGACTTGTTGTCCCATCGGGGACGCCTAGTTCGACCTCAAAAAGGGGCAAAGCCTCCTTGTTGTCCATGTCAGAGTCACTACTACCAAAGTCCCACCTTGGAGCTTGGCCTCGAAAAGGGGCAAAGCCACCTTCTTGTCCATCTCAAATGTGATATGACGCTCCCTCACCCAGGTTATTGCTCGACCTATCCACCTATGGTGGAACCGAGCCTCCCGCTCTGATACCAATGATAAAAGGTAAGTGTGAATTAACCTTAGAATTAAATCAAGCAAGTGTTTAAATAATACAATATGCTAAACATTAGGAGATATCACGTAATATCTGCCACTAATGTAGCTAACCAACACACTTAATATAATAAGCGCTAACCACTAACCAACTAGGGAGTTAACGTAGTCAAGTTGACTACGACTACCTAGTTACCATAAGATATTCTAAACAGTGAATATCTTCATGGTAGAAAGTAAAAACATGTGGTAAAAAGTAAGAAATTACTTTTTACCATGTGGTAAAATAAAAACTACCTAATGTAGGAAATAGGTAATTATCCCAAATGATGGAATATTACTCTAACACTTCTTTCTTCCCAAAAATATTTTCGAAGGTGTTCTTGTTCCATTCTTTTAATCTAGATGTCATAGATTTAACTTGATTTGGAAGAGCATACAACCCACCATTACTTAAAGAATTCCATGTTTGAGCTATCATATTAGTAAATTGAGGATGGTCTTCCCACATCTGCTCGTATTTAAAATATGATCTTTTTTGAATTCACTTACCACCACTTTAACTCTTATTGGCTAGTGATCTGAACCAATCCTTGTTAAGGTATTAATTTTAGCACAAGTTCTTTCATCTAGCCAATGATCGGAGAGAATGCATCTGTCTAATTTTTTTGCTATTAGATTCTAGCCTCTCCTGTTGTTGGTTTAAGTATAGTTGTATTCTTCAAACTCAACTTCCCATAGATTATTATTTTAAATAAAAGCTGAGAAATCTTTCATAATTTGGGTTAATTTTCTAATTCCCCCAAAAATTTTATCTAGCTTGGTTGTGGCATTAAAATCTCCAATGATCATGAATCATGTTTCTTGGTCTTTACTTCTCATAAAGGCTTCAATCCCATTCGAAACTTCTAATCTACCTGACTGAGTTGTAGGTCCATAGGCATTGATAAGGATGAAATAAATATCTGCAAAGTAGCAAGTGACTAAAGAGACTATCCAATATCTAGTTTTATAAATGGTTACACAAGAGGTTCTAAAAGGATTTCAACAAGTTAGAATTCCTCATGTCGCTCCTTAATAATCCATAGCATCCCATTCACATCTTGCCCATACTACTTTCATAGTTTTTAAAACTTCTTCTTTTGTCATTTTAGTTTATTGGATACAAATAATATTAGGTTTATTACTTAAACATAGGTCCCTAATACACCTCTGCTTTGATGGGGCATTAACAACCCTTATATTCCATGAGATGATAATCATGTCTCATCAGGGGCTTTTGGCCTCACATGTGTATTACCAGTATTATTGTGTTTTTTGGTAAAGAGAAGTTCAACCAACTTAGTTTGTGTTCCTTTCTCTATGTTTGCTCTTGCTTCCCATGATCTTGCTTGATAATTTGAGGATTTTCCTCTTTTTTTCTTGCCTATATCAAGAATAGGTCTTATTATTCTATTCTTCAATATTCTTTCATAATTTTATTTTTCATAATATTTATCCTATTCTAGCTCTATTATAGAATCTTTTTACTTATTATGTTCATTTTCTAGTATTTCCTTATTAATGGTAAAAAAATTAACTTCTAAAACTACACTTTCTTTACTAGTTTTTGTCTCTTGAATGGTGCATGGTACTTCAAGAGAGTCTTCAAAATCTAATGAGACACATTCCTTAGGTTCATCAAGAATGTTCTTCCTTAAATTAGGTTCATACTAAATAGACGATTCCTTATTAATATGTTGAAATTGTTGTATTGTGTCCTCTAGGTTTTAATATACTTTTTCTTCATAGGCTAAAGCCTCAAAAGAGTTGGTATTTCTTCCAATATCCTTTCTTATTGGTCTCCATTATTTATTTTCTTTTATTTTTTAGATCTATTTTTTGGAAGTTGAAAACCATCTTCATCCATAACCATTTGTAAGTTTCTCTTGCAATTTTCTACATATGATTATGTTGGCTCTTCTTAGGGCATGATCTCTCAGTATGCCCCACCTCATGACGTCTTATACATATAAAAGATATGTTTTCATAATATATAGTTTGGGTCCACAACTTATCCCTATACTTAAGAATGATTGATTTTGGTAAAATTTTACTTATATCAATCATGACCAATGTTTGAGCATAAATAGCCAAGAATCCATCTTTTGTCGTATCTGAAATCTCAAGGAATTCTCCTAGAGTATTGTCTATTGCATTGATATATCTCATATTGTCTGTAAAGCCTCACTTTTATAATTGCTCTGCCATTGCTTTAACCAATATTCAATTATGTTATTCATCACCATACATTTTATAAACATATTAAGAATCCATTACCATATATTCCAGACTATTGAGCAATGCCCCAAGAGATGGTCTATACTCGTTAGGACTGCCCAAACTTCGAACTCGTTTTGGCCATATCTCACTCATCCGGACTCGGATTGAGCTAAAATTTTGAGGGTAGATGCCTGAAAAACCTAGAATGTCTCCACAAATTTTCATATCATTTGGAGCAACACAGATCCTAGCGCATCCCTATGTGTGAACGATATATTTGGCAAGCGGCTATGCGAGGGTTTCATCTGGGTTGAGTGCAAGCAGCTCAGAGGTTGGTTTTAGGGCCTTGGGCCCTAGCGACCAATATTTTTGTGGTTTATGCTCAATATTTTAGAGGAAATGTTGAGGGGATACAAGATGGGTTAGAAATTTGTCTTTCAATAGATCATACTGTGAACTTGAGTGACAACGGCTTCCAATTTGCTGCACAAAAGAAAAGTGAAAACCATACCTTTCCACGATGTCTAGGGCAAGGATTAAAGAGATCACGAAACAAGTTTCAAGAGTTGATCAAAAAATGGCTCATATCTCAAGTGAATCTGGTGCTAAGGTGCACCCACAAAATAATTCTACTATGAAAACCCTGTCAAGGGTAAGAATTTCGAAGACTCGGTCCCAAAAATGAATTTTAGGGATGCCCTTCATGGTGGACAGCCTCAGCCCAATGCTAATATCAATATTAGGGCTTCCCATAAACCTCTAAGAATGCCTAAGATTGATCCCAGGAAAAGGAGTCGGGATGTCTTAAAGCGGTGATGGAACTCCTTTTGTTAAGCTTGATATGGGTAACATTCGAACTGGCATTGAAGATTTGGAAAAAGGAGGACTAATTTGTCGGTTCGTGGGTTTTCATCGAGTCTATCTGCTTTCAAAGTCTGGGCTACAAAAAGCTGGAAAACTAAAGGTGAGTTACAAATCTCTATTTATCCAAATGGTTATTTTCTTGTTTTATTTGCTAATAATGAAGATAGAGAGAAAAATTTTCAAGGGGGTCCTTGGTTTTTGGAAGGGGGGGCTTTTCATGAAGCCTGGCATACTAAATTTAAACCGAAGAAGAGATGCCTTCTATAGCTCCCGTGTGGGTTAGACTCTTTGGCCTCCCTATTGAATTTTGGAATCCTACTATTTTTCTTCAATTGGAAACTCTTTAGGAACTTTTATGACTATTGATTGTACTCAAAATTTTGAACATATTATTTATGCTCGAATTTGTGTTTTAATGGATTTTGACAAACCCCTACCTAAAAAGATCACATTACAATTTGGGAAGACACTTGGGAGCAAGTAGTGGACTATGAGAACATTCCTTTTCATTGTAGAATTTGCCATGAATATGGTCATTTGGAATCTTGCCCAAATAAAATTCGATCAAAAAAGAAGATATAAACTAGAGTTTCCAATCCTAAGAAGAACACTAAAAAAACAGTTTGAAGGATCAATCAGTCATCACTATATGTTTGAAATCCTTTCCCATGATGTCCCAGTGAGAAAGAAATAATGGAAAAAATCTTGAACACAATTTTTGAAGGAAGAACTGAGACAAACCACAATCAAGGTTTTCAAAAAAAAGAGAAAATTTCCAGAAAAACAATATTTCTTCAACTTCAATATAGTCCCTTAACTCTTGAACCATCTATAAATTTTGTTGTCACATTCTTCTTAACCATCTCAGATTCATTGGAATAGTCAAAAAGGAAAAAAATTGGATGTTCTTAAATAGTCCAACCAATCATTCTATGGTAAAGGTGAAAAGCTTTGAATAAGATTTCCCTTCCAATTTTTCCAGTTTTGATCTCCTTGTTTACTCAGTCTTTCCATTTGAGAATGATTTTCTCCATCTTTTTTCCTTCAAAGATTCTGAATTGACTTAATTCCAATAAATTTGCACTAAATGGTTTCCCTCTTCCCAGGACTTGGTCATTCTTGTCTTTGGGACCCAAAAAGTATTTTCCTTTTATTTGGTTTTTCTTCTTTCTACATTCCCCATTTCTCTCTTTTTTTCTCCACTTCTTTGGAGGAAAAAACATGGAGATATTCTTTTTCTCTCTTTTCCTAGTTGGTCTTGTCAAATTTTCTCCTCTCTCTGATGAGAAAAGGAAATAAAATTTGGACAAACACCCTCATCAATTTTCCTCCTCTTTTTCCTTCCTTTACTTGTCTAAAAGCAACTTACTTTTTGAAATTGATATTTTCTCTCTTTTCTTTCTTCCATTCCTTGAACTCTTTTTTGGTTCGATCTTGGTCATGTGAAATTGGAAACAATTATTTCTCTCCTTTTTTTTTTTTCTTAGACATTTCCTTCCTCTTGCAACAATGTGGAAGAATAACCTACATGGACTAATTTCTTTTTCAACAATCTTTCCTGACTTGGCTGAAAGAGTTTTTTCTATAATTTTCTTCTTGAATTTATGAAATCCTTTTGCCTCACAGAAATGGTGAATTACTCCACTCGATTAGGAATGGGAAAAAAGAAGAAATCTTATGGACAAAATCTAATTCTGCTCAAAGAAAGATCAAACACAAATTTCTTCCCAATCTCTTCTGCTCATCTCACACTTTTTTCTTCCTTTCTTATTTTTTTCTTGTCATGAACTCTATTTTTTATTACTTTTCATATTTTTTTCTACTCCTCTTGACTCAACTTCACAACAAATTTCTTCACAATCCCTTCTCTTTCACTAGAGAACTCTTTTTTATCTCTTTCTTCATGACTTCAACATAGTTTTAAATGCAAAAGGAAAACCCCAGTCTGATGGTTTTCCTATTGAGTTCTACCAAGAGTTAGGGGATATCCTTCATGTTGATTTATTAGAGGTGGTGGAAGAAGCCAGAAAGCCAAAGAAATTTTGAAGGTTATCAATAAAACTTATATTACTCTTGTTCCAAAAGCTCAAGAGGTTGATCATATCTCAACTTTTAGACCTATTGCTTTATGTAATGTTCTTCTCAAAATCATTACTAAAATCATGGCAGAAAGGTTGAACCTCTTTTGCATAAGATTATTTCCCCAGAGCAAGGGGTTATGTGGAAGGACATCAAATAGTAGATGAGATAGTTCTTGCTCAGAAGCCATCCATTCCATGGATATGCAAAATTCTCCTTCCATGTTCATTCGGTTAGACTTATCCAAAGCTTATGACAGTGGATTGGCACTTCCTTATCAAAGTTTTGAGGCAATTTGGTTTCTCTAAGGATTGGATGGATTGGATTATGGGATGTATCTCTTATTTCCTACTTAGTTCTTATCAATGGTACCTTCTCATCTTTCCCAACTTCAAGGTATTAGCAAGGTGACCCACTATCCCTTATTTATTCATCATTCTTTTGAATGCTTGGTAGGACTATAACCAAAAGAGGAAAACAAAACCCTTGAGGAGTTACCATTGCTCATGGAGCTAGACCTATCTCTCATCTTCAATTTTGATGACTCTACTCTTTTAGGTAAAGCTACATTAAAAGCTTCTAATATTAACAAATCATTAGCTATTGGTTGATCAATGAAGACAAATCTAATTATTTTCTTTCATCTCTCTAAAGAATCCATGGTCTTGGATAATTGTATAGACCTCTCTTCCATCACTTATTTGTATTCCCATAAATATTCAAAGGCAAAAAATAAATATTGGAATTGGTTGTTGGACAAAGTCGAAGAAAATTGGAAATGGACCAACAAGTGGCTTTCTTAAGGGTAGAATCACCTTGGTAAAATCAGTCCTTCAAGCTCTTCCTATTTATTTTCTTCCATTTTGAATATCCCAAATATTCTTCAGAATTGGATCAAATCATCATCGTTTCCTTTGGAGTGGTACTAAGGAGAAAAGAAAATGGGCCTTGGTGAAATGGGATACTTTTGTCTTCCTAGTGAAGGGGTTAGGATTCGGTCTTCAATTATAACAACAAAGCTTTAGCTCTAAATTATATTGGAGGATTTATAACCCCAATCTCTTTCCAATAATCTCCATGCTAAATATCTGAGAACAAAATCCGAAGACCTTGTTCCTATCACTTCCTACCAAAGTTCTCCCATTTTAATTCTTAAACTGTGAGATTTGATAAAAAAAATTATTTTGGATCATTCTAATGGTCAACATGCAAATTTTGAAGATTCTTGGGATGGTCACAACCTTTGATAACTCATTTCCCATTGGAGGCCTTGGATGGAGGAGCTTCACACTAATTGGATAAAGGTGGCTAATTACTTCGTACCATCTAGTAATTCAAGGTTGGTAGATATTGGATCCCTATTGAGGATAGCCTATTCAAATCCCAGAAAGGCAAAGACAAGATATCCAAGGCATCCTTCATTGAGATCCCTCTCTTGGTCCCATGAAAAATTGTTTTGGATGGAACAACACTACTAAGGTGAGTATTCATTGCTCAAGGTTATTTGACCTTATGCCATAATAATCCCAACCATTCTTTGACATATTTTCTCGATTGTGGGCTCAAAAGCTCTGGCCTAAGGTGAGGTTCTTTAATTGGCTTTTATTGCATCGTAGGGTGCTTCTTGGTGAGCAACTTATGAAGCATGGTTTTCATGCCCTTTTAGATGTGAAATGTGTGAAGAAATGTAGAAAATATCAACCATATTTTTATTAGTGTACTTTAGCCTAGCTATGGAGGAGAATGGCCACTTTACTTGCTTAAATGGTCCAATTTTTACTTTTGAACAACTTTGGAGGATTGGCCTAATCAAGAGGTGTTGATCATTTTATTCAATTATTTGGATGGGTTCTACCATTCTTCTTTGGAATATTTGGAATGAAAGAACAACCAAATTTTTATCAGATGGAAGGATATTCACTATATTTGGCAAAATACCATAGCCAACTTAGTTGAATCATCCATCAACTCCTTAATCACCCCAAAACTCCCACCAAATATGGGATCAAGTGATGCAAAATTGAAGATTAAACCTTCTAACAACCAACTTAAAGGGAATGTGATATTAGTAAGATGGATAGGACTAGAAATTGGCAACCTCCTCCTAAGATTTTGGAAAAGTCAATACATGGAGCCTCTAGAGGAACCTAGAAAACCATGTGGGAGGAATTGGTAGACTTTCAGATGGCTCCCTGGTTTTACTTTTCTGAAATTTGGTATTCTTTCCAATAACCTTTGAGGTATGGTATCCTAGAGGCCTTAGAGGCTACTAAGGTTGGATGGGAAAAGGTGTTATTGAGTTGACTCTCCTTTGATTATCTCTTGAAGACTCTAAGATCTAGGTGGATTGGAGAATAAAAAATTATTGAGAAGATTATTAATCCAGATGGGATTTTAAATTGATTACAATCATGTGGTTAGAGATCAAAACAAAGTCTTGATGCTTTAGCTAATTGGGCTTTGGACAAGGTGATCTTACTTGTTATGGCCACCCTCCTATATGGTGGGCTTCTCAAATTAGGAAGCTCTTCTTTCTTCATTTCTTTGATGGCTCCAGTTTAAGTACCTAGTTTCTTCTTTTTTTTTTTCTTCTCTTTGGTTCATTCATTTTTTTAGTTCCTACTCATTCTATTCTTTATTTTTTTCCTCTTTGATTCTTGCCTTAATAGTTTTGGTCTAGATAGGTCATTGTTTTGTTCATTTTTTTTTTTTTTTTTTTTTTTTTAGTTTTTAAGGTGGGTGGGTTCTTTTTTTTGTTTTTTTTTGTGTTCTTTGTGTTTTTTTTTGTTCTTGTGTTTTTTTGTTTTTTTTTTTTTTTTTTGTTATTGTTCTTGTGTTTTTCATTCTTGTTCTTGGGTTTCTCTTTGTTTGTGTTATTTCTGTTTTTATTGTATGTTTTCTATGTTTTTGTTTTTTTTATTGTCTTTGTTGGTTGTTTTTTATTTTTATTTTTTTATTTTTAGGTTTTGGTTGTGTTTATTTTTCATTTTTTTGGGTTATGTCTTTGTAGTGTTATTGTTTTTGTCTTGTTTGTGTTTTTTATGTGGTTCTTGTGTTTTTCTATGTGGTTTGTGTTGTGGTTTTTTTTCTTATTGTCGTGTTTGGTTGTGCTTTTGTTTTTGACACACTCAAGGAGCATTTTTTTATTTTATTTTATTATTTTTTTGTTATTTACTTATTTTTAAATTGGTTTTGTGTGTTTGTTTGCTCCTTGAGTATGTCAAAGGTGGTAGGCAGGTCCGAGTCCTGGGCATTTTTGGTGGAATGGATACCCCTGCCTCCTTGGGTCTTACCCGAAAGTGGCATCCCTTTTGGGATGTTTTCCACAAATAAAAAAAAAAAACCTCCTCCTTTTTACAAAAAAACACATTGAGAGGGGCCATGAAAACCCCTTTTCATAAGGTTATCCCAGGATAAAATTCTTCTATGACCTACTAGCCAAACAAACATTTTGACTTTAGGAATGCTTGGACTATCCTAAATATCTCTCCATATTCTAGTGATATTATTATTTTGTTGGTGTTGTACATTATATCCACTTCTTGTTGTGTATTCTTCTGAGTTATTCAACTACCAAATCAATTTATCCTTGGCTCCCCTCGAAATAATCATAGTTGTTATATTTCTACTCAATTGCCTCCTAGCATCAATGTCTTGTATACTTGTAAAAAAATCTTCTTTCCATTTGTATCTTCCTTCTCGATCCTTGTACAAAGTGTTTGAAATCCTATCACCATATTTGTCTTGAAGTAATCTCATCCAGGGTTTCAAAATTGGATCTAAATTGAGTGGTTTTTTTGTCACACCAAGTATTCATCTAAATAGAATGTTTTTCTCCAGTTCCCACCACCCATATTAAACCTTTAATCATAAGATTAATAGATTTTTGTAAACCATTCCAAAGAGCAGAACCATTTGGTAGAGAGAATGCAGTAAATATTAAACTTGGGTCATTGGGATCAACATACTTAGAAGAATTCTTGCTCATTGTGTTTGACTCTCTTAGTATAATCTCAAGATTACATTTTCCCTAAGAGCTAAGTTTTCTTTTGCAAGAACTCTTAAACCAAGACCTCCCCTAGTTTTATCATCACACAACTTACTCCATTTCATCAAAGAAAATTTTTTGTTATCATGTAAACCTAACCATAAAAAGGGTCGTATAATATAGATTAAACTATTTTCAATTGATTTTGGCATAGAATACAAAGACATAAAATATGTTGGAATGGCTTGTAATACTGACATAATTAACCGCACTCTTCCTACTAACAATAACCATCTACCTTTCCAAACTAGAAGTTTTTTTTAAACATTACTAATAACTGGATTCCATAAATCTATCCTCATTCTCCCCTTAGATAAAGGTATTCCTACATAATTTGTTGGTAAATTTACCTCCTCCATTTGAAGCAACCTATAAATTATTGCTTTGATATTAGTAGGAGTGTTAAGGAAGTAAATTTTGGATTTAGTCCTTTTAACTTTTTGCCCTGAAGCTCTTTTGTACTCTTTTAAAAATTTATTCAAATCTCTGGCCTTATTTATCCTTGCCCTTCCAAAAAGGGTTGTATCATCAATAAATTGTTGATGGGTGATTTTATCGATGTTATTACTAACCTTTAAGTCCACTTATTGGAACAAATAGATTCACATCTTCGTCAAGCATTTCCACAGTATTCTAACATATGCTTTGGAGGAAGGTCAATCATTTTGGTCGGTGATTTAGGACAGTTACCACCTATGATGGATAGCCCACCATATGCCAGCGATAAGTATGCAAAATTATTATGGCAAGAATTTTCAATAGTCATAATATTGGATAAGGTATTCCGACAGGAAGGAGATAGTGAAGAACAAAAAATATTTCGTCAACTTCTTACAAATATCAGAGATGCAAATCCAACTATTGATGACTGGAAATTATTGATGAGAAGGACCAATACATCATTAGATGCAGCTACAATAGAAGAATTTGACAATAGCTTCCATCTATTTGCCATGAATGAGAATGTGCATAATCATAACAGGAGACAATTGTTAAAATCAAAATATCCTGTGGCACGTAGTATTGCAACAAAAGGGGGAAGAACTAATCCAGGAGGACGTGATAATAAAGAACTTGAAGTTGAGTTACTAATTGCAAAAAATGCAAGAGTTATATTAACAACCAACTTATGGACTGAAGCTGGACTTGTTAACGGTGCATTAGGCTATATTCGAAATATAGTCTATAAACCTGGAAGGTCTCCACCAAATCAACCAACATATGTTTTGGTGGAGTTCGATAACTACACAGGGATGCTATTTGATGATACATCTCCTCGAATTGTTCCAATTACACCAGTAGAAAAGGGAAAGATAAGACAACTTCCATTAAAATTAGCTTAGGGATTGACAATTCATAAGTCACAAGGTTTGACACTGAATAAAGCAACAATTGACATAGGACAGACAGAAAGATAATGTTTAACTTTTGTTGCCATCTCAAGAGTTAAGGCATTGGAAGGACTTAGAATAATACCACCCTTTTCATATGATTGATATGAAAAACTGAAGTCGAGAAAAGGAGTTGCTAAGAGAAAGGAAGAAGAAGAGGGACTAAAGTCTTTGGAGCTTAAATGATTGGCTCTAGCCAATCTATGAAATAATAAGGTGTTTATCAACATCAATATTTGAAATAATAAGGTGTTTATCAACACCGCCTATTGGGATTCATATTTGTTATCACTTGAGCATTTTCATCTCACTCAAAGCTATTTACGTCGAGAGGCGTTCCTACAATGGCAGACAGGGGGTGGGAGGCAAAGAGGTCATACATGTCACGTCGTAAACAATTTTTTTTATTAAAAAAGCCAACATTAACAAAAACATTTAAAATATTTAAACTAAAACAGCCGACTAACCAACCGTTGCAACTGTTTAATAAAATATTGTATAAATCCATGAACATCAATTGCAATATACCAAAAACAATCCATAGCGCAATTGATTTGGAACTACTTCTGTAAATTGTGAATAGCGAGAAATTCATTCGGGACTACTTCTGTAAAGGTTTGAACAATGATATAGAGTTACATTCACCAGCGTTATTTAGTTGGGCAGGTGCAAAGATGTAATCCTGCAGATGGTGCCAGGTAGCATAATTGGAAATTCTTGACATCATTGAAATTAAAAATGCACACAATCGATACTAAAAACCTTTGATACTGCTCAAAACATTTTATACTAGAATTGACTTAGTATATTATATTATATATATATATATTATAATACTATATTATTAATTTCTAGGGTTTCATTGATTTATCGAAATGTATATATTATATATTATAGTATTAATATAAAGTATTAATTTCTAGGGTTTCATTGATTTATCGGAATGTATGATAACTATAGTATTATTATAATATTAATATTAGTATTATAAGTTGGACTATAGTATTATTAATATAAGATTAATATTATATATTATAATATTATAATATAATATATATATTATAGTATTATATAATATACTATTATAATATATATTATAATATTATTATGATAATGTATATTATTATTATAGAATACTAATATCGCTTTTATATATATATATTGTACTATTTTAATATTTATTAATTTAAACTAATAATATTTAAAATATTTTTTTACAGGAACAAATGGAAAATACACCAAAAATAAATATATCAGAGGAGGAAAAGAAGCAACAACGTTTGGCATATCAAAGAGAATATCAGAGACAGAGACGTGCATAGATGACAGTTAGCCAAAGAGAAAGAGAAAATGAGAAACAAAGACAAAATTGTGCAAAACGCAAGGCAGAATCAACAGTTGAAAAGATACAAGAAGAAAGAGAAAAACAAACAAAATGAAAAAGAATGTCTCGTGCACAAATGACACAGGAACAAGACATAAGAGAGCACCAACAGATGATAGACATAGATAACAAGGTGAATAATGAACTTCAAATCCTCCATCAAACACTTGAGAGAATTAGACGATCTAACCAAGACAAACAAAGGCAACAGGGTAATGGAGAAAATATTGAAAACAATGAAGTAGTACGACAGATGGATGCATCTGAAGCATCTTCTTTTCTTAGAATAAATGCTTCAAATATAGTTGTCGTTCAATAGACACAAAGCGGATGCAATGAGATTAACATGGAGATGCATCAAGAAAGGACATCGCAACCTCGAAGAGAAGGAAATATTGAAGGTATAGCAATAAATATACAACAAATTCCAACATATGGTGTGGATTTCAATGAATCGTAGACAATATTTCGACATCAATTAGACAATCTTGCATCACCATCGATGTGTTATATTTGTGATGAATGCTATCCTGGAATAAAGGTGCATTTTACAGATAAAGGTCTAGTATGTAATAGGTGTCGACAAGAAAAAGGTCCTAATCGATTTTCTGTAGAGAATAATATGGATCCTGGACTACAACCACCTGAACTTGTGAATTTGACACAAATTGAAGAAATGTTGATAGCCTGTGTTAATCCCATATTACAGGTAACACATGCTACGGGAGGCCAATACAAGTATAAAGGGCACACAATAAGTTTTCCTCAAGAGGTGAAATAAATTGCTAAGGTATTGCCTCATTCAATAAATGATTTGCCAATCATTATTGTTAGGAGAAAATATCAACGTGGTACAAATTATAATTTTACAGTGAATAAAGAGAGAGTATACAAAGCTCTTAAGTATAAGGTTGAGCATGATAAGTTTTATAAGGATGTACAAATTGATGAAAATGTTTTGAGTGAACTCCCAACAGACACCACTACAAATGTCTTTCATAAACTTAATTATGTCCATATGGAGTTCGATTATGATATGAATGAATATGTATTTATGGGTCCAATTCTAGAGACTGATGAAGGAAATATAATTGATCACACCACATCAATGGCCTCCAAACCACCTAATGCTCCGAGGGAGATGGAACTCATTTGTGCATGGGTAAACAACCCTAATGCGGATCCTGGAACACTTATTGATTGGCCTGGAATTGGAGCATCTCCTATAAATGAGTATGTTACAGAAGGGTTACTAGATATGGCCTTCTCGACATTATTTGCAGATGGAAATTATGATTGGTTGTAGCCTAGAATGAAAAAACTTCATCTACATGAATTCGTAAAACATCTAATTCGATATAGAGATCATCATTTTGGAAAACATCCAAGATTTAGATATTTCATGATGAACATGATTATGCGACATCGTGCACAGAATTCTTCAGCAGTATTTGTAAATAAGAGTCTTCAAGACTTACCCATTACAATCAATGAACTGCGTGAACATACGGAAAATATCCCTCAATCCCATCTTGCAGATCGCTTAATGCATTTTGGTACATCGTTAAGAGGCACAAGATCTTACTGGACAAAGTGTCGTGCTGAGTTACATGACTTATTACATCAAATTGGGTCTGATGGTCAGAGTACTAGGTGGGCATAAAATAATTAAATAAACAAAACTTTATTATTACGCAGCTCCAACTCCTATTACAAGTTTGGCACACATAGGTTTAAATAGGAAATAGTAGAGGAAGAAGAGATGGAGTGATAAGGGGATGAGGGAAAGACGTGGAGGAGGAGAGGAAAATACGGAGGGATAAGGAGGAAAAGGTGGCGGGAAAATAGGGAGAACAGGGGTACGAAGAAGGTGGAGAGAATGTAGAAGAGGAGGTTTTAATAAAAATCGTGCCGTCAAAAAATTTGTCGATAAACTTCATTTGCGTTCACATTGTGGCCGAAAATCTAGATATTTCTAGGCCACTTGGTTTGTCACCTTCTTCACACTTGCAACATTCTCCCCCTTAAAGTTGAGAGGACTGACTACATTGTCTCTCAGCTTTATAAATTGAGCTTTAGCCATTGCTTTGGTGAAGATATCTACAACATTCTCCAAAGTGCGGCAAAATTTTAGCTCAACAATTTCATGCTCCACCATGTCTCGGATGAAGTGGTACTTCATATCAAAATGTTTCGATCTGCTATGGTGGATTGGATTATATGCCAACTGAATGGCACTGATGTTGTCACAGTAGATTCTGGTCGGACCATTTTGCTGCTCTCCTATCTCTTCCAACACTTTTCTTAGCCATAAGGCTTGAGTACTAGCATAGGTGACTGCTATATACTCAGCTTCTGTAGAAGACAAAGCTACCACAATTTGCTTTTTGGAACTCCATGTTATTAGTCCTGATCCCAGACTAAAATAGTTCCCTGAAGTTGATTTTTTATCATCAATATTGCTGCCCCAATCACTATCATTGAAGCCTACAAGCTTGATAGTGTTACATTTATGGTACTGGATTCCAAAATCCAATGTACCCTTCACATATCTGAGAATTCTTTTAGCTGCTTGCAAATGTAGCTCATATGGGCTAGCCATAAATTGAGAGACAAGAGAAACAACATATTGAATATCAGGTCTGGTGTTGGCGAGAAACATCAAACTCCCAACCATGCTCCTGAAAGTGGTCACGTCAACTTTAGGTGCTCCATCATCTTTGCTTAATTGGATCCCATGTCCAACTGGAGTTGCAACTGGTTTGCAATGCTCCATAGCAAACTTCTTGATCATGTCCCGAGCATACTTATGTTGACAGATGAAGATCCCTGTATCTGACTGATGGACTTCCATTCCAAGGAAGTAATGCATTAAGTCGAGATCCTTCATCTCAAACTGCTTCATCATGGAGCGTTTGAACTCCATATTCATTTTTTCATTACTACCCATGAATATAAGATCATCCACATACAAAAAAACTATGAGGATGTCATTACCTTGCTTCAAGTAGTAAAGGGTGGGTTCATTTCTACTTTTGGTGAACCCAAAATCTTTAAAGTACCCATCAATGCATGAGTACCAAGCTCGTGATGCCTGCTTGAGGCCATAGAGTGCCTTTTTTAGTCTGTAAACAAGGTGCTCCTTACCTTGCTCTTGAAATCCTTGAGGTTGCTCAACATACACTTCCTCTGTCAAGTACCCATTGAGAAAGGCACTCTTCACATCCATGTGTTGGATTTTCCAACCCTTGTGAGTAGCTAAAGCAAGAACTGTTCTGATGGTCTTCTGTCGGGCTACAGGAGCAAATGTCTCTTCATAATCAATACCATACTTCTGTGTAAATCCTTTTGCTACCAATCTTGCTTTATGTCTTTCAATGCTTCCATCAGCATTGAATTTGGTCTTGAAGACCCATTTGCATCCAACACACTTCTTTCCTTTAGGAAGCTCTACCAGCTCCCAAGTATCGTTGTTTTTTATAGAGGTTATCTCCTCTTTCATGGCATCTTGCCAAATTTTTTGAGTACATGCCTTCTCATAACTAGAAGGTTCAAGTTGTGCACTAGTTAACAAAGCATAGTTAACTACATCTCCCCGAGGTTCTTGGGAGTCATCATCACCATAAAAATGCATATTTTCAAGTCTTTGCAAAATAGAACTCATTTCACTAGCTTGACTTCTAGTATATCTTCTTGAAAATTTTTATCCAACATCTGATAAGATGGATGATGTTGGAGAGTTCTCTTACCTCTGGATGGAGAATCAATATCCATTGGTGAGGAACTGACTGACCTTTGTGGAGAAGGACTTGGTGAAGAAGATGATGAACTGGATGTAGAATGTCTGCTTGGGCTTGGAGGAGGAGACTTCTTGCCTTTATGTGGCATCTGTTGAATTTGTGAAGAACCTGCATCATGAGATTCAACATCACTATAAATTTGGGGATGTCCCCATTCTCCCCCTTCATAAAAAATCACATCCCTGGAAAGTATTATCTTTCGAGTCCTGGGATTGTAGAGTCTGTAAGCTTTTGTGGTCTCACAGTACCCTACAAAAATGCATGCTTGACTCTTAGGATCAAGCTTCTTCCTTTGCTCATCAAGAATGTGTGAGTAAGCCAGTGAACTAAACACTCTGAAATGCTTGACATTTGGTTTCTTACCATACCATGCTTGGTAAGGAGTTTTCCCTTTCAAACTTGAAGTAGGACTCCTATTCAAAATATACACACTGGTCCTGGCTGCATCTGCCCAATACATATTGCTCAAATGCTTCGTTTGAAGCATAGATCTTGCCATCTCTACAATGGTGTGGTTCTTTCTCTCAGCCACACCATTCTGTTGTGGAGTATAGGCAGCAGTGAACTGCCTCTTTATTCCATGTTTTTTACAAAAATTCAAAAATTCATTAGAGGAGTATTCTCCTCCTTTATCTGATCTGAGACACTTAACAGAATATCCACTTTCATTTTCAACTCTTGCTTTAAAATCTACGAAGCAGTCAAATGCTTCATCTTTATGCTTCAAAAAATATATCCAACACATTCTTGAAAAATCATCAATGAAAAGAAGAAAGTAAGAGTTGTTACCAATGCTCTTGGTCTGCATTGGACCACAGATGTCCGAATGCACTAGCTGGAGTGGATAACTGGCCCGCCATGCTTGCCCTTGAGGGAATTTGGTTCTAGCGTGCTTGCCCAAGGCACAACCTTCACAGAATTCCTTATTGTCCTGAACTTTAGGAAGTCCGGTCACCATCGCTTGAGAAGTTAACATCTTCAAACTGGCTGAATTCAGATGATCGTATCTCAAGTGCCACAACACACTTGGATTTGAAATAGCAACATTTGCCAATTGATCTCCCCCTGGCTGATTAAACTTCAAAGGAAATAACCTGTTCTTAGTCATTGGAACCTGTGTAATGACTCTATTACTATCATTTTTATCAAAAATGATACATTTACCCTCATCAAATAGCAACTTATAGTTTTTCTCCATCATTTGACCAACACTAAGAAGATTGTGTTGGAGATGAGGAGTGTAATAGATATCATTCACCTATTTGATGCCCTCTTTTGTTGGAACCTCCAAGGCTCCAATCCCTTCAACCTCCAATGACTTGTCGTCTCCTAACTTGATGTTGGATTTGTAGGAAGAATCGAGGGTAGCAAAGAGTTCTTCTTTGCCACTCATATGATTTGAACACCTAGTGTCCAAAATCTAGGTGTCATTCAGGTTCTGATCTGACTGGCCATATGAGAGAAAGAGATTTGAGGTCCCTTCCTCTTCTCCAAAATTTCCATACTAACTGCTCTGGCTGTTGCTCCCTTGTGAGGGTTTTGACCAACAGTCACGAGCGAAGTGGCCAGGTTTGCCACAATTGTAGCAAACTTGCTTTGACTTGTCACTTCCTTTTCCTAGGCCTGGATGCTTTCCTTTGTTTTGTTGGCCACCTCTATTTTGACCTCCACCTCTATTTGAAGATCCTCCTCTGCTTGGAGTTCCACCTCGTGGACTATTCCTGCCTCTTCCTCTTTGTTGACCTCTGCCACGACCTCTACCTTGGCATTTTCCTTCTTGTGAAGTGAAGGCTTTGTCATCACCTCCATGGCTAGTGGAAGGAGATTCCTGCAATCTCTCTTCATGTGAAAGGAGAGAACCAATTAGTGCATCAAAGGAAAGTGTAGTCAAATATTTTGACTCTTCAATAATGATTGCTACATGATTCCACTTAGGAAGAAGTGTTCGCAACACTTTCTTCACCACAACCTCAGGTTTAACCTCTTCACCTAGAGTGACCATTTTATCTACTACGACTTTGACTCGCACGCAGTAGTCTCCTACTTTCTCATTCTCCTGCATTCTGAGATTTTCAAAATCTCTCTTCAGTGTTTGAAGTCTGACCTGTTTTACTTGATCACTACCTTGAAAGCTTTCCTTCAAAGCTTTCCAAGCATCTTGAGCTGTTACACAAGATGCTATTCTAGGAAATATACTTTTATCTAGGGTTGCTTGTAAATGGTACAGGGCAAAGGAATTATTTTTCTGGGCTTCTTTCTTAGCTTTTCTATCGGCAACACTTAAAGCAGACCAGTCAACAGCAGAGGGTTCTGTGTAACCCTCTTCAACTATTTCCCATAAACCTTTACCAATCAACATAGTTTTCATATTTATTGACTAGTATTCATAATCACTACCATTAAATTCAGGAATTGGGAGATTTGAATTTGAGGCCATTTCTACTACTTGAAAGCAAACTTTGATTTGACTAAAAATAGGAAGTACAAAGCAATTACAGATTCAAATCAAATCTAGATTTCTTAATTCTCTCACTGATTTCACGTTCCTCTTGTTGTGGATCGCCCAATACTGGAGGTCCAAAATTGTCTGCAATGGAATCCTCGTCATCACTAATGACAATGATTTTAGGAACTGCTACTAGCTCTGCCTTTGTTGGCTCAGGCTCCACCCTCCTCCCTCCTCCCTGGCTCTACCTTAGGCTTGGGCTCTGGTTCAGGTAAGCATGGGGTATAGCTCTCACTGGATTGTTCCTCAGGCTCAAATGCAACTGAATCAGACTCCTCCACTCATTTTCCAAAAATATTATCCTCTGAGTCAGCCTCGTATCCAGAATCGGGCTTCCTCTGGTGGGCTATTACTGAATTCTACAATTGACTGAATACAGTATGTATTCCGTCTCGTCGGACCCATTCATCAAAAGACTCAGTAGATTCTCTCCTCAATAGAGAGCATAGGGCATGGTAACATCCGGTTGACCGGATCATCTACTCATCATGGCAAAAAATTTAGCTGAGTTGCATATGTCAATTTTTAGGTGCTCAAGAAATTTTGATCTTCAATTTTTTTTTTCCAATTTCCCTTTCCAAAAAGTTTTAAAGGTTTTCAATAATTTTATAAAGTTTTTATAAAAAAAATTTAATAATTTTTTTATACCTTTAATTATTTTAAAAAAAAATTTATATTAAAAAAATAATTAAAAATATAAATTAACAAACTATTAAATTTATTTAAAAAACTTTAAAAACTATATATTAATTGAAAACATTTAAAACAAAACTATAAAAACCTTTTTTTTTTGTCACGCGGTGGTTCGAACACTGCACCCCGTGGCTTCTAACAGGCAGTCTTGGCCGTTGCACCACGCGGTGGATCTTAGCACCTCAAGGCACCGTGTGCCTTTTATCTAATCACTTGGCAAAAAAAAAAAAAACTTTAATCGTCCCCGACGGGTTTTGAACCCCAACTGAAATGTGTTTGCCAATCGCGCTAGGCGCTCGGGCGAGAACAAAGAGTGAACAAAAAATATTTAAAACATGCGGCGACTAAAGTTCTAAAAAAAAAAAAAATCCTTTATCCCACATGCAGTGGGAGGGAGGTGAAATAAGGATTTTTATACGCGAATGAGCATGTATTCACTTGATTGCCTTTGGGAAATCGCCAACCACACATTTTGCCTTTTACAATGAATGAAATTTTGCCACGTCCAACCAATCAAACGTTGCCAAGTGTCGCCACCTCACTGTGCCATATCACTACCATGCATCACTTCTGCCACCTCATGTTACTACCGCCACGTCATTGCCAGCTCAGCTCCTCGAGCTACGTGCCCTCCACATCAGCTGTCCATGTGTCCTCCAGAGCTCTGCCACATGTCACCTTGAAATTCATGCCTCCTAGTCAAGCGCTCCTCGATTTGCTTCCCCATATGCACCTCGAAAACTGTGCTCTGCTTTGCCATCTGCGTGTTCTCCTCGATTGCTGAATCACCTCAAAAAATGGACCCCGGACCCCGCATGCATCTTCTGACAACTTCCTCAGATTGGTTTGCCTCAAAAAATGGGTCAAACTCCTGGCCGCTTCCACCTCAATTTTTGAGCCCCTGGCCTCGGCTCTGATACCAGTGATGGTCAGAGTACTAGGTGGGCATAAAATAATTAAATAAACAAAACTTTATTATTACGCAGCTCCAACTCCTATTACAAGTTTGGCACACATAGGTTTAAATAGGAAATAGTAGAGGAAGAAGAGATGGAGTGATAAGGGGATGAGGGAAAGACGTGGAGGAGGAGAGGAAAATACGAAGGGATAAGGAGGAAAAGGTGGTGGGAAAATAGGGAGAACAGGGGTACGAAGAAGGTGGAGAGAATGTAGAAGAGGAGGTTTTAATAAAAATCGTGTCGTCAAAAAATTTGTCGATAAACTTCATTTGCATTCACATTGTGGTCGAAAATCTAGATATTTCTAGGCCACTTGGTTTGTCACCTTCTTCACACTTGCAACAGGGTCACCCACTATTTTCTTCACCTTAAGTGCAGCTGATCTGTATTGGCCCGACCTACATGCATTGATGCCAGGAACTCCACCAATTGATCCTCATGAAGCACAAAAATGGAGAAAACAAAATATTATTGACTATCCTCATATTGTAGCTTATTACATGCATATTCGAAACACCACATTTCGAAAGGAGGTGTTGCAAAAAAAAATGAAAGTAAAAGAATTTTGGTGTAGATACGAATGGCAACATAGAGGCTCTCCACATGTCCATGGTTTCTTATGGTTAGAGGGAGCTCCGAATATGGACAATTTAGATTGGAAAAATGAAAATCAAGTTAAAAATGCACAAAGATATTTTGATAATATTGTGCATGCATGGAATCCTCGAGGAGACCCTCACCAACGGAATATACGGGTAAATATAAATAACTGTTTAGATTTATATTTATATGAGTTTATATTTAGGTTTGTATTTATATAGTTGTGAATTGCAGGTATTACAAAGTTTCGGTCAACATCCATGTTTGAGAAATACACGACAACTTATGCAAATTGATGCAAATCTAGATTACGAAGAGATTCTCAACTGTGTAGAGCACCACACGCTATGTAGAGAGGGTGCTTGCTTACGAAAAAAAGAGGGAAGATGGTTTGCAGGTATGTAGAGGTAATTCAAAGTATTTCAACTATTCCACATATACATAAAAAATTGTAACTAATACCATTTATCTTATTTCTTTTATTTAGGTACAATGCACCATGGCCTCTGAATCTAGAAGGTTCAAAATTATACGAAGATCCTGAAACAGGAGATAAGAAGTATGAACCAACAAGAAATGATGAGCGAGTAAACACACATAATCGTTACATTTTACAGTTATGGAGAGCAAATGTAGATTGGCAACCTGTTCTTTCAAAGCATGCAGTTATAAACTATATTGCCAAGTATGCTGCGAAAGCTAAAAAAAGCTCAGAAACTTATCAACAAATGTTGATGCGAATAGCAAATATGCAGAATAATGATGATCTAGCAACAAGAGCATATAGACGTCTTCTAACAAAAACACTTATAGAGAGAGATATAGGAGCACAAGAAACATGTCATATGCTATTAGAGCTTCCATTGGTTGAATGCAGTCGAGTATTTGTTCCTCTAAATGTTGGACGAAAAGTATTCAAGGAGGTGGAACATAATGATGAAGATGAGACCGAAAGAGAAGGTAAATCTTTAATTGACGGATATATGCAATGACCTTATAACATGGAAAGTGTTTCACTTATAAATGCAACTAAATATTGGATATATAATCCTAAGAGAAAAAATGACTTCAAATGGAAAGCTAGAAAAGAAGCAGCTATTGTGAGGGTATTTCCACGATTTATCACCATTCCTGAACGACAATAAGAAAAATTTGTTGAGTTTTGTTGGTCAGAGCTGCTACTTTACAAACCATTCAGAAATATAGAGAGAGATATCAGACTTGATGATGGAAATATCATTTCAAATTGGGAGTCATTCAATTACAACCCATGGCATGTTGAAAGGATAAGTAGGCAAAACAATACAGAAGAACATTATAGTGAATCTGAAGATGATGATGTTGGAGTGGTACAACAAAACACGACTGAACATGAATGGGAAATTATATCCAAACTATACCGTGGGCAACTCATGGATGTAAGTGAAATAGATATGCTTGGAAGAAGAGATTTTGATAAACTTGCACCATGGAATATAGAATATCAAGGAGAAGATTACACAAAAAAAGCAATACAACATATAACCTTCATGAAGGAAAATGGCTTGCTCATTCCTGATGATACCACTTCGAATTATCCATATGAAATCTTAAGCATCAAACAAAAAAAAGCTTTTGATATAATCAAGGAACACTATAATGAAGGTCAAAATGTACCTCCATTGCACATGATAATACAAGGAACAACAGGAACAAGGAAATCTTATCTTATAGGTGCAATTCATCAATTACTTAAAAATTTATCATCTCTAGAACGTTGTCCCCTATTACTACTTGCACCAACTGGAGTCGTTGCATTTAACATAGGTGCAACTACTATACATGGAACTCTGCGAATTCCTATTGTAGATTTTGAAAAATTGGAAGGAACTAGATTAACAAGTTTTCAAGAATATTTACAACATATAAAATATATATTGATTGATGAGATGAGCTTCATAGGCCAAAAATTATTGGAACAAATAGATTCACGTCTTCGTCAAGCATTTCCACAGTATTCTAACATATGCTTTGGAGGAAGGTCAATCATTTTGGTCGATGATTTAGGACAGTTACCACCTGTGATGGATAGCCCACCATATGCCAACGATAAGTATGCAAAATTATTATGGCAAGAATTTTCAACAGTCATAATATTGGATAAGGTATTCCGATAGGAAGGAGATAGTGAAGAACAAAAAATATTTCGTCAACTTCTTACAAATATCAGAGATGCAAATCCAACTATTGATGACTGGCAATTATTGATGAGAAGGACCAATACATCATTAGATGCAGCTACAATAGAAGAATTTGACAATAGCTTCCATCTATTTGCCACGAATGAGAATGTGCATAATCATAACAGGAGACAATTGTTAAAATCAAAATATCCTGTGGCACGTAGTATTGCAACAAAAGGGGGAAGAACTAATCCAGGAGGACGTGATAATGAAGAACTTGAAGTTGAGTTACTAATTGCAAAAAATGCAAGAGTTATGTTAACAACCAACTTATGGACTGAAGTTGGACTTGTTAATGGTGCATTAGGCTATATTCGAAATATAGTCTATAAACCTGGAAGGTCTCCACCAGATCAACCAACATATGTTTTGGTGGAGTTCGATAACTACACAGGGATGCTATTTGATGATACATCTCCTCGAATTGTTCCAATTACACCAGTAGAAAAGGGAAAGATAAGACAACTTCCATTAAAATTAGCTTGGGGATTGACAATTCACAAGTCACAAGGTTTGACATTGAATAAAGCAACAATTGACATAGGATAGACAGAAAGACAAGGTTTAACTTTTGTTGCCATCTCAAGAGTTAAGGCATTGGAAGGACTTAGAATAATACCACCCTTTTCATATGATCGATATGAAAAGCTGAAGTCGGGAAAAGGAGTTGCTAAGAGAAAGGAAGAAGAAGAGCGACTAAAGTCTTTGGAGCTTAAATGATTGGCTCTAGCCAATCTATGAAATAATAAGGTGTTTATCAACATCAATATTTGAAATAATAAGGTGTTTATCAACACCGCCTATTGGGATTTAGATTTGTTATCACTTGAGCATTTTCATCTCACTCAAAGCTATTTACGTCGAGAGGCGTTCCTACAATGGCAGATAGGGGGTGGGAGGCAAAGAGGTCATAAATGTCACGCCGTAAACAATTTTTTTTTATTAAAAAAGTCGACATTAACAAAAACATTTAAAATATTTAAACTAAAATAGCCGACTAACCAACCGTTGCAAACATTTAAAATATTTAAACTAAAACAACCGACTAACCAACCGTTGCAACTGTTTAATAAAATATTGTATAAATACATGAACATCCATTGCAATATACCAAAAACAATCCACATCGCAATTGATTTCGAACTGCTTTTGTAAATTGTGAATAGCGAGAAATTCATTCGGGACTACTTCTATAAAGGTTTGAACAATGATATAGAGTTACATTCACCAACGTTATTTAGTTGGGCAGGTGCAAAGATGTAATCCTGTAGATGGTGCCAGGTAGCATAATTGGAAATTCTTGACATCATTGAAATTAAAAATGCACACAATCGATACTAAAAACCTTTGATACTTCTCAAAACATTTTATACTAGAATTGACTTAGTATATTATATTATTATATATATTATAATACTATATTATTAATTTCTAGGGTTTCATTGATTTATCGAAATGTATATATTATATATTATAGTATTTATATATTATATTATTAATATAAGATTAATATTATATATTATAGTATTATAATATTATAATACTATAATATATATATTATAGTATTATATAATATACTATTATAATATTATTATGATAATGTATATTATTATTATAGAATACTAATATCAGTTTATATATATATATATTGTACTATTTTAATATTTATTAATTTAAACTAATAATATTTAAAATATTTTTTTACAGGAACAAATGGAAAATACACCAAAAATAAATATATCAGAGGAGGAAAAGAAGCAACAACGTTTGGCATATCAAAGAGAATATCAGAGACAGAGACGTGCACAGATGACAATTAGCCAAAGAGAAAGAGAAAATGAGAAACAAAGACAAAATCGTGCAAAACGCAAGGCAGAATCAACAGTTGAAAAGATACAAGAAGAAAGAGAAAAATAAACAAAACAAAAAAGAATGTCTCGTGCACAAATGACACAGGAACAAGACATAAGAGAGCACCAACAGATGATAGACACAAATAACGAGGTGAATAATGAACTTCAAATCCTCCATCAAACACTTGAGAGAATTAGACGATCTAACCAAGACAGACAAAGGCAACAGGGTAATGGAGAAAATATTGAAAACAATGAAGTAGTACGACAGATGGATGCATCTGAAGCATCTTCTTTTCTTAGAAGAAATGCTTCAAATATAGTTGTCGTTCAACAGACACAAAGCGGATGCAATGAGATTAACATGGAGATGCATCAAGAAAGGACATCGCAACCTCGAAGAGAAGGAAATATTGAAGGTATAGCAATAAATATACAACAAATTCCAACATATGGTGTGGATTTCAATGAATCGCAGACTATATTTTGACATCAATTAGATAGTCTTGCATCACCATCGATGTGTTATATTTGTGATGAATGCTATCCTGGAATAAAGGTGTGTTTGACAGACAAAGGTCCAGTATGTAATAGGTGTCGACAAGAAAAAGGTCCTAATCGATTTTCTGTAGAGAATAATATGGATCCTGGACTACAACCACCTGAACTTGCGAATTTGACACAAATTGAAGAAATGTTGATAGCCCGTGTTAATCCCATATTACAGGTAACACATGCTACGGGAGGCCAATACAAGTATAAAGGGCACACAATAAGTTTTCCTCAAGAGGTGAAAGAAATTGCTAAGGTATTGCCTCATTCAATAAGTGATTTGCCAATCATTATTGTTAGGAGAAAAGATCAACGTGGTACAAATTATAATTTTACAGTGAATAAAGAGAGAGTATACAAAGCTCTTAAGTATAAGGTTGAGCATGATAAGTTTTATAAGGATGTACAAATTGATGAAAATGTTTTGAGTGAACTCCCAACAGACACCACTACAAATGTCTTTCATAAACTTAATTCTGTCCATATGGAGTTCGATTCTGATATGAATGAATATGTATTTATGGGTCCAATTCTAGAGACTGATGAAGGAAATATAATTGATCACACCACATCAATGGCCTCCAAACCGCCTAATGCTCCGAGGGAGATGGAACTCATTCGTGCATGGGTAAACAACCCTAATGCGGATCCTGGAACACTTATTGATTGGCCTGGAATTGGAGCATCTCCTATAAATGAGTATGTTACAGAAGGGTTATTGGATATGGCCTTCCCGACATTATTTGGAGATGGAAATTGTGATTGGTTGCAGCCTAGAATGAAAAAACTTCATCTACATGAATTCGTAAAACATCTAATTCGATATAGAGATCATCATTTTGGAAAACATCCAAGATTTAGATATTTCATGATGAACATGATTATGCGACATCGTGCACAAAATTCTTCAACAGTATTTGTAAAGAAGAGTCTTCAAGACTTACCCATTACAATCAATGAACTGCGTGAACATATGGAAAATATCCCTCAATCCCATCTTGCAGATCGCTTAATGTGTTTTGGTACATCGTTAAGAGGCACAAGATCTTACTGGACAAAGTGTCGTGCTGAGTTAAATGACTTATTACATCAAATTGGGTCACCCACTATTTTCTTCACCTTAAGTGCAGCTGATCTGTATTGGCCCGACCTACATGCATTGATGCCAGGAACTCCACCAATTGATCCTCATGAAGCACAAAAATGGAGAAAACAAAATATTATTGACTATCCTCATATTGTAGCTTATTACATGCATATTTGAAACACCACATTTCGAAAGGAGGTGTTGCAAAAAAAAATGAAAGTAAAAGAATTTTGGTGTAGATACGAATGGCAACATAGAGGCTCTCCACATGTCCATGGTTTCTTATGGTTAGAGGGAGCTCCGAATATGGACAATTTAGATTGGAAAAATGAAAATCAAGTTAAAAATGCACAAAGATATTTTGATAATATTGTGCATGCATGGAATCCTCGAGGAGACCCTCACCAACGGAATATATAGGTAAATATAAATAACTGTTTAGATTTATATTTATATGAGTTTATATTTAGGTTTGTATTTATATAGTTGTGAATTGCAGGTATTACAAAGTTTCGGTCAACATCCATGTTTGAGAAATACACGACAACTTATGCAAATTGATGCAAATCTAGATTACGAAGAGATTCTCAACTGTGTAGAGCGCCACACGCTATGTAGAGAGGGTGCTTGCTTACGAAAAAAAGAGGGAAGATGGTTTGCAGGTATGTAGAGGTAATTCAAAGTATTTCAACTATTCCACATATACATAAAAAATTTGTAACTAATACCATTTATCTTATTTCTTTTATTTAGGTACAATGCACCATGGCCTCTCGAATCTAGAAGGTTCAAAATTATACGAAGATCCTGAAATAGGAGATAAGAAGTATGAACCAACAAGAAATGATGAGCGAGTAAACACACATAATCGTTACATTTTACAGTTATGGAGAGCAAATGTAGATTGGCAACCTGTTCTTTCAAAGCATGCAGTTATAAACTATATTGCCAAGTATGCTGTGAAAGCTAAAAAAGCTTAGAAACTTATCAACAAATGTTGATGCGAATAGCAAATATGTAGAATAATGATGATCCAACAACAAGAGCATATAGACGTCTTCTAACAGAAACACTTATAGAGAGAGATATAGGAGCACAAGAAACATGTCATATGCTATTAGAGCTTCCATTGGTTGAATGCAATCGAGTATTTGTTCCTCTAAATGTTGGACGGAAAGTATTCAAGGAGGTGGAACATAATGATGAAGATGAGACCGAAAGAGAAGGTAAATCTTTAATTGACGGATATATGCAATGACCTTATAACATGGAAAGTGTTTCACTTATAAATGCAGCTAAATCTTGGATATATAATCCTAAGAGAAAAAATGACTTCAAATGGAAAGCTAGAAAAGAAGCAGCTATTGTGAGGGTATTTCCACGATTTATCACCATTCCTGAATGACAATCAGAAAAATTTGTTGAGTTTTGTTGGTCAGAGCTGCTACTTTACAAACCATTCAAAAATATAGAGAGAGATATCGGACTTGATGATGGAAATATCATTTCAAATTGGGAGTCATTCAATTACAACCCATGGCATGTTGAAAGGATAAGTAGGCAAAACAATACGAAAGAACATTATAGTGAATCAGATGATGATGTTGGAGTGGTACAACAAAACACGACTGAACATGAATGGGAAATTATATCCAAACTATACCGTGGGTAACTCATGGACGTAAGTGAAATAGATATGCTTGGAAGAAGAGATTTTGATAAACTTGCGCCATGGAATATAGAATATCAAGGAGAAGATTACACAAAAAAAGCAATACAACATATAACCTTCATGAAGGAAAATGGCTTGCTCATTCCTGATGATACCACTTCGAATTATCCATATGAAAGCTTAAGCATCAAACAGAAAAAATCTTTTGATATAATCAAGGAACACTATAATGAAGGTCAAAATGTACCTCCATTGCACATGATAATACAAGGAACAACAAGAACAGGGAAATCTTATCTTATAGGTGCAATTCGTCAATTACTTAAAAATTTATCATCTCCAGAACGTTGTCCCCTATTACTACTTGCACCAACTGGAGTCGTTGCATTTAACATAGGTGCAACTACTATACATGGAACTCTACGAATTCCTATTGCAGATTTTGAAAAATTGGAAGGAACTAGATTAACAAGTTTTCAAGAAGATTTACAACATATAAAATATATATTGATTGATGAGATGAGCTTCATAGGCCAAAAATTATTGGAACAAATAGATTCACGTCTTCGTCAAGCATTTCCATAGTATTCTAACATATGCTTTGGAGGAAGGTCAATCATTTTGGTCGATGATTTAGGATAGTTACCACCTGTGATGGATAGCCCACCATATGCCAGCGATAAGTATGCAAAATTATTATGGCAAGAATTTTCAAGAGTCATAATATTGGATAAGGTATTCTGATAGGAAGGAGATAGTGAAGAACAAAAAAGATTTCGTCAACTTCTTACAAATATCGAGAGATGCAAATCCAACTATTGATGACTAGCAATTATTGATGAGAAGGACCAATACATCATTAGATGCAGCTACAATAGAAGAATTTGACAATAGCTTCCATCTATTTGCCACGAATGAGAATGTGCATAATCATAACAGGAGACAATTGTTAAAATCAAAATATCTGATGGCACGTAGTATTGCAACAAAAGGGGGAAGAACTAATCCAGGAGGACGTGATAATGAAGAACTTGAAGTTGAGTTACTAATTGCAAAAAATGCAAGAGTTATGTTAACAACCAACTTATGGACTAAAGCTGGACTTGTTAACGGTGCATTAGGCTATATTCGAAATATAGTCTATAAACCTGGAAGGTCTCCACTAGATCAACCAACATATGTTTTGGTGGAGTTCGATAACTACACAGGGATGCTATTTGATGATACATCTCCTCGAATTGTTCCAATTACACCGGTAGAAAAGGGAAAGATAAGACAACTTCCATTAAAATTAGCTTGGGGATTGACAATTCATAAGTCACAAGGTTTGACATTGAATAAAGCAACAATTGACATAGGACAGACAGAAAGACAAGGTTTAACTTTTGTTGCCATCTCAAGAGTTAAGGCATTGGAAGGACTTAGAATAATACCACCCTTTTCATATGATCGATATGAAAAACTAAAGTCGGGAAAAGGAGTTGCTAAGAGAAAGGAAGAAGAAGAGCGACTAAAGTCTTTGGAGCTTAAATGATTGGCTCTAGCCAATCTATGAAATAATAAGGTGTTTATCAACATCAATCTTTGAAATAATAAGGTGTTTATCAACACCGCCTATTGGGATTCAGATTTGTTATCACTTGAGCATTTTCATCTCACTCAAAGCTATTTACGCCAAGAGGTATTCCTACAATGGCAGACAGGGGGTGGGAGGCAAAGAGGTCATACATGTCACGCCGTAAACAATTTTTTTTATTTATTAAAAAAGTCGACATTAACAAAAACATTTAAAATATTTAAACTAAAATAGCCGACTAACCAACCGTTGCAAACATTTAAAATATTTAAACTAAAACAACCGACTAACCAACCGTTGCAACTGTTTAATAAAATATTGTATAAATACATGAACATCCATTGCAATATACCAAAAATAATCCACAACGCAATTGATTTCGAACTGCTTCTGTAAATTGCGAATAGCGAGAAATTCATTCGGGACTGCTTCTGTAAAGGTTTGAACAATGATATAGAGTTACATTCACCAACGTTATTTAGTTGGGCAAGTGCAAATATGTAATCCTACAGATGGTGCCATGTAGCATAATTGGAAATTCTTGACATCATTGAAATTAAAAATGCACACAATCGATACTAAAAACCTTTGATACTTCTCAAAACATTTTATACTAGAATTGACTTAGTATATTATATTATTATATATATTATAATACTATATTATTAATTTCTAGGGTTTCATTGATTTATCAAAATGTATATATTATATATATTTTTTATTTATGGAAAACATCCCAAAAGGGATGCCACATCCAGGTAAGACCCAAGGAGGCAGGGGTATCATTTCCGCCAAAAATGCCTAGGACTCGGACCTGGCCGACCACCTTTGACATACTCAAGGAGCAAACAAACACACAAAACCAATTAAAAAATAAGTAAATAACAACAAAAATAATAAAATAAAATAAAAAACATGCTCCTTGAGTGTGTCAAAAACAAAAGTGATGAGGGTCGTTGATCATTCATCATTTAGTAATTATATGTCAGTCCAGGGCAGTGTCCAAAGACTGTATACGATAGGGGGTGTCACAGTTGCAAGTTTAGTTTATCCAAGAACAGGTTTTTATTGATGGATTAGTTAGTGTTTTTGGGGGGTTTTGGTGTATCTTCCTAATTTCTAGCAAAGGAAATCAAATTGCAAAAGCTGAAACTGAATTTAAACTGTAGGAAAATGAAACTACAAAATCTAAAATTGACAAGAAATAAAATGCTACTAAATTGACCACAAAGCAAATTGCAAAAAAGTAAATTGCAAAATGGAAATTCACACACACACTTGCAAAAATTAACCAATGATAAAACTCACAATAATCTGAACAAAAGTGGAACCAAATTAATGTTTAGTGCAGTAACACATAATTCTGGAAATTGCAAAAAAATGCTGAAAATGATGTAATTCTTGAAATTGCAAAAAATGCTGGAGATGATGCTATTACAGTTCAAATGCTAAATACTATTTTAACACATGATTGAACCTATTATAGATGCAATAGTGCAATTATGAAATAAAACTTAATGCTACAAATAATTGGTGACAAAGTTCTGTTGTTCTACTGCAACAAGAAATCAACAAGATTTTCCTATCACTAAGCTACCCTTCCTCTGATCCTATAAGTGGGCCCTTGCTTGCAGAACCAGAAGAGGGTGAAAAATTATACTAAGTAAATTAAATGTGCACCATAAATCATCAAATGCTAATATAATCTAAAAAATGCACCTTTTATTCCATCTGCAATTGCATTACAGTAATGCAAAAAAAATTTGCAATTTACTGTAATGCTACAAAGTCTTTTTCTTCTACTCACTTCTGCTAATGACTATTTCTAATTATATCCCTATTATCTATTATGCTCAACCATGATGGGAGATTTATTTATAAGACACATTTGATAATCTGTTTGCTAAGTTTTAGGGATTTCCAACTATTTACAAAATAGTTTCCTGGAATGCAGGGTTATAATTTGTCAATCGTTATCCCTTTATCCCAGCTGGTCCACCTATGGTGAAGGAACAAAGTCCAAATAGGGTGGACTATCTGCTTGGTCAAATTCCAATCATAATTTCCATGTTTTTGGTGCATTTTGACCATTTTATGTTGTTCCTATGCTATTCCCTATTCCTCCGTCGCTTATTCCTGCACTGCTTTGGAATAACAGGCAGGTGACCATTCATTGCTGATCTGTGCTCCAAATGCATAGGGAGTAACTTGTTGACTTTTCCCTTATTTTGTACATCCTTCAGTATTGGTGGCACGTGCTGGAGTGACTAATTCCAATCCCTGCTATATATGTACAGCTGGCTAGAACTGTCATAGTTACAGCCTATTTTCTTACACAGTCAACTACAGTAGATAAATTCTTAGCGCCTTTGTTCTATTTGAATTAGTTTAAACAAAGGAACATAATATTACTAAGCATCAGATATTAAACAAGGTCTGACTTACTATAATACTACTGATTAATTAACTAAAAAATAGGTGAAATTACAGTAAAAAATAGTAAAACAGAGTATTTACACTTTGTCATTTCAGAATATGCAAACATCATTATATAATGCATCTTTCCGTAATTAACATAAAATCATAGTAAAAAGGGTAAGTCAAATAGTTAAAATGTATCAAAAAGTGTTCATGGATGAGGCAATTCCTGGCCTCATCATTTCCCCCCAAATTATGGTAATGCATGCCCTCATGCATTTTGTACAGCTACAGCGGCACACAGATCCAAGTCTAGATATCTTTCATGAAATTTGAGTAATGCGCCACCAATTTTATAAAATTCACTGACTACTTTGATGGACTAAAACCACTATTGGAAGTGCATATCAGGTTGTGGGTCAGTATTAAAGAAGTAGGGGACAAAAGTGATAATTATGGGCATCATGTATCTCAGACCTATCCAAAGCTCCTTGATTTCTAAGATAAGTTGGACAATGCCTTCTGCCCTTCTACTTGACCACAACAAATTAGTGGGAGAAATTGTCTCCCTTTTCTGTAGAGAGATAGATAACTCACCCCACCTATTTTTATAGGCTACCAAAGCATCATCAAAGAAATCTGCACAAAAAGTCTGAAACTGAGTTATACATTTGTGAAGGTTCCCTAGATAGAGTTGTTTCATTCTAATATCCCGCATGAAGGTATAATGAACATTTGTACAATATTTGTGATTCAGGGGAGTAGGTATGATAAGTAAAACAACTTGTGATTCCAATTCTTTAGTTAAATTCTTTTCTATGTCCCAATAGATATGATTTTGTAGAGTGGACATGAAGGCTCTCAGCTGTAAGTCACCTGTATAAATATGAGGTAGAAACATACTTTCTGTTGGCAAAAAGAAATTATGCAAAAATAACTCATACAACATGTTTTTCTACTCTGATGGACTCTATATAAATGTCTCTATGAATTCTTTAGGAGTTTCCAACTGATGAGGCAGCTCAAAAGCAAGTCTCATGATTTGCCAATGAAGGTATTTCTCCTTGAGTAGGAGGCTATAAAACCTAGGTGGTCTTCTGCATTGTATTGCATATTCTGCAATCTGGCATACATCTTGCACCTATGCTTTTAACTTAGTAATTTTTGTTTCCTTCTCTGCTACTTTGACTTTTTCAGAGTTCAAAGTGGCAACCTGCCCCTCCAACTGATTTCACTGAGTCATCCAATATGCTAGGTCTTCATTGTATTTAGTTAAAGACATTGTGTCTGGGGGCCTTACAATGGGTTGTATTTGTGCCACTATATTTACTTGTACACCAAATTCCACAGTTGGTGTTACATCTAGCAAATCTATCTGTGTTCCTTGGTCTACTGTAACTGTACTAATTAGATTAGTAAGAGGAGAGAGTGTGGATACCTGGTCTTGAGCTGCAATCTCCTATTCCATAGAAAGTGTTTGTGTTTCCTGCTGAAGGGCAGTGTCATTTTTCATTAGAATTTTTGATGGACTCTCATGTTGAATCACATCATCAGATATTGCTATTCTTGCTTCCTCTCTGACAGGTGATCTTTGTGCAGGTGCTATGTTAGCTTTTGATTGTTCAACTAAATCCAAGAGGATATGTGCCCATTCATCAGGTGATGCTTTTGCTAACTCTGTAGATTGAGACAATTTGTTTTGCAAATCTTGAATTTCCTGTTGAAGCAGAGAAATTTGTTGATCTTTATGTTTTATAGTTTCTTTAGCCTATTCAATCCAATGGGTCTGGGTTTTAATAACACTCTTTGTAGCATGCAATTGAGTGTGGATATCGATTTCTTCTTCAGACTCAAACTCAGAATATTTCTTAGACTCAGCATGCACTAGAACATGTACATCAACCTCAGCTGGTTCAGAATCAAAATTCAGTTGCTCCTCAGGATCAGAGTCAGTATAATCAACTAGTGGACGTATAGGGCTTATTGGAGTTTCTTCCATAGTTGTATCTAGTTCCATTGGCTGTATCCCTGTGTCTGTCATTTCTGTTTCAATGTCCTTTTCCTGTGCATCTTTTGTTCTAACTTCTCCTTCACTTGATAGACAAATTGGGTCCATGATATTTATTGGTGTTTCTGGTAGGGTTTTAGTTTTTTGAAGTCTAGCAGACCTTCTTATCCCTGTAGAACCTGGATATTTCTTAGCAGGTGTAGTTTCTAGATGTTATGGAGCAACTGCAAATGTTGCTATTGATTCAGGAGCAGATACAAGTTCTTCTGTTGATTCTGGAGCAGGCGCATGTTCATTTGAACTCCCAATTTCTCTGTTGGGTTGTATAGTTTCTACAAATGTTACCATTTTTCTTTTTAACTGGGAACCAGATGTGGATGCTTGCTTTTTTTGGGTTCGTGAAGATGGGGGACCATCTGGAGAAGGAGAAATTCTGATTTCAGAGGGCTCTGTATTAGGGTTTTCCTTAGATTCTTTCTCTGTTTCTTCTTTCTCTGGTGTAGAGTTAGAATAAATTTTTTTTGCCCAAGGAGAGAAGAAGCGGTCAAAATTTTTAGGGTTTCCCCTAAAGTGATACTTGTAAATAAGTTTGATGAGCCCATGGTGTTTAGGGCTTCCCTTACCTTCTTGGTATTTTAGGGCCATAGCCTTTAGCTCTGCAAGTACTATCTCATTAAAAATAAAAAGATAGGAAACAAAGGACCCTATTACCGCATCTAATGAATATGGGTGAGCAGAAGAGAAGGTGGCCATGGTGGAGGGTGCATGTGAGGAGGAAATTGAAATTTTGTTCCAGTATTCACACTATTACTAGTCCAAGGATTTGAGAGCAAGATTTTATCTGATGCCAACAATTTATGGTTTTTAAAAATCTGAGTGCAGTAATTGTTGTTTATTTTTATGCGAGGGAGTATATTTTTTGTTAATTTTATATTTAATTCCATATTTTTCACATCAAAGTGCATTGGGAGATAATAGAGAGGATCATCAAACTTCTCCACTATTGGATAAACCCTACAATTTGTTTCCTTGGAAATATTTGCCTCTTTTAAATTTAAATTTTTAAGGTTTTCATTTTCTTTCTTGGGGAGTGCAATGGGTACCACTCATGATTCCATGGCTATGGGCTCCTCCTCCACCTCGGATTCCATGGCTATGGGCTCTTCCTCCACCTGGGATTCCATGGCTATGGGTTCTTCCTCCTCTACATGAGATTCCACGACTAGGGTCTCCTCTTGCATTTCCATTAAATATTGTATAAATACGATCAGAATGTTCAATTTGTTTTTTTTTTGTTTTTGTTCAATCATTCTTCTAATTTTTGCAATGTCATTTTTCATTTCCTTGACCAATATGGTTGGATCCATAAGGCTCTGATACCAGATGGTAGGAACCTAGAGTTCCTAGCACAAATAATTGATAAATAAATAAATAAACCTAAATCTAAATGAATCGCTTTTGAATTGTCGGGAAGTCCCTTCAATGATTTTATAATCATATATTATATATTTCATGGATATCTCTTATGATAGAATAGTATGGTGTTTTATACCCACTTACGGTTATAGGTGAAAGGTTGCAATGCTTCCTAACCCTAACCTTATAATAATATAATAATTAATATAATTAATTATTATATTATTTTATTATTATAACCATAGAATAAAATATATTATTATTATTATTATTAATTAATGTTAGGATAGTATCCTAACAAAGGTTGTCTTACCCCTGACTCTTCCTAGGTGCAGTTGGGACATTAATGGGAGCTGCAGGAGGTTGCGTTTGACCATACCATCTAGTCCTGGTTGCTATATTAACAATTTCAACCATCCCAACACATCCATGGGTAGGCGTATCAATTCATACCTGATTGACTTGTGTACCTTTCCCTCTAGGGACCTCATGGTTTGGAAGTAGGTTTTTGTAGATGCCCATATCTCGGTTGTCAGGGGCTAGTGGGTTGTCCACTTTAAGTTCTCCTGCCTCAATCATGTTTTGCACTTGGTGCTTGAAACCAACGCAAACCTCAATATTATGCCCCGATATCCTATGATAAGGGCAAAATTAATCTTACCTATATCCTTTTTGCTTAGTATGGTTGGGATCTATAAGAGGTATATCAGGGAACCTAATATTTCTTGCCTCACTCAGTTGGTTGAAGATTGATTACATTGATTCTGTCAATGGTGTGAAATAGTGAGGGCGTTTGTGCTCTTTGTTCCACCCTTGATTGTTCTTTTGATCATATTTGGCTGGTGGGGGTTGTGCTTGATAATTATGGGGTTGGTGCACAACCCCGTCCTTAGGCATAGCCAATACCACTTGATTAACTAGAGCAGGGTTCACCTACTTCTATTTGTATTTGCCATTTTTATTATTTTTGTTCTACTCCTTCTTGGTTTAGATTTTGATAGTTCCCTCATCCAATTTTATATACTCAGTGAGTTTGGATTGTGCCAAATATTCTTCAAAGGAGGGGTATCGTTGGAGTTGTAGCAAGAGGGAAATGTCTTTGGAACATCTCTTGGTGAACATCCGGACGATCTCTTCTATGGGGACTGAGAATGATAATTTTACCATGACTCTCCTCCATCTATTCCCATAATCCATTATTGGCTCATCATCATAATGTTTCAGATTGACCAGGTTTGAAAAGTTCACTTTCCTTTTTGCACCAAAATAGAAACACTTTAGGAAAGCGTTCACTAGTTGTTCGAAATTGGCTATGCTATGCTTGGGTAGCTGATTGAACCATTGGGTGGCAGCGCCCGTAAATGTCATAATGAATGTCCTAAGCATGAGAGCATCAGTGTCTTCAAGATGAAAACATGCATTGATGAAATTAGTAACATGCTCTTTCACATCCTCTTCACCCTTAAAATTTTCCAATGTAGGCATCTCAAAATGCTTAGGGTATGTGGGGCTAGGGATGAATAGACATAATGGTTGATTGTGTATCTTGCTCAATGTCTGTTGGCTACCAACCGTATCTTTTTTTTAAAGGACTTCATGTTTTAAGTGAGTGCTTGGAAAGCCTTTGAGACGAGGAACTCTTCCTCTTATAGACCCCCCTGCGGTGGCGGTGGAGGTAACACTCTATCCATTTGATTTGCTCCATTTTATTCCCTCCTACGAGGGGATCCAGAATACGCTTGATCCAAATTTATTAAGTCTACCATTTCCCCCATGGTTGGATTCTGCTCATTATTTGGAGGGTGATTTTGCTGCGGGTTTCATTCTCATCTAGTGCATTCCTCTCTTGGTGAGTCAGCACGCTGATCCCTTTGATGATAATTTCCATTTGTTTTTTGGTTGTTTCGAGCTAGTTTCTCGGCTTGTTCTCTTAAACATTGATCATGTTGGTGCAACAACCATTCTCTTTGTTTATCATGCTCAATAGTTTCTACAAGCTATCACTCTTTGTGCAAGATGTTTTCTAACCATCGCACACAGTTAACTTGCGCAGTCATAGAGGACTGTACTTATCTGACCCTATCCTAGTGGTTTTGATTCGCAGATCTCTTAGAGAGGTTTTTGCTATTTCTTTGCTCTCTCTAGCTAATGTAACTTGTTCAGTATATTATTGAGTGTCTCTATGACCTGACTTTGTATGTTTACTATGGGGTCGCATTGAGGCACCCCTAGTTTGAGAAGTGGACTTAGAAGTCACGGTCCGTGAACTTCTAGATGCAAATTTTTCTTTGTGGCTACCATTTTTGGTAGGTGGTCTCGGATGCAACCGATCCAACTCATCCAACTATATTGTTTTCCATGGATGATCCTGTTGGGTGCCATTTACTTCAATACAGTCATAGTATAATGGAATACTCCCTCTTTTTTGAAGGATATCTTCTGTTTGTTGTCTATGACTGGAGGTATTTCTAGTTTCCTACCCCTCAATGGGTTGATCTGTTCTAAGTGTCTCATGTGAATGTTGGGATTTTGGGACTCTTGTGCACCATTTTGGTGATGAGGGTTTCGTGGACCTCTCTACCCTCCATGATGATGGAGATGGGGAAACCTCATCATCCCTATGTGAAGAATGAGGTATAGAACCCTCTTTATGTCTATGCGAGGAGGAAGCCCTTGAAGCCTCCTCATGTCTTTGAGAATTTTTTGTGTGTTTAGAGGAAGCCCTTGAGGTTTCCTCATGTCTCCTTGATGATGATGGTCGTGAGGCCTCTTTGTGTTGATGTGATGTAGTTCCCAGATTTGGTTCCCTATTTGGGGTTTCTCAAGGAGATCCCCAAGGGTTGAGTTATCACCCCTTAGACTCGTAGAACTGCATCTTATGGTCTTTTGAGTGGGTCTTTCAATGTTAGTACGACTTTCCCTAAGGGTATGAGTTGCTTCAAATTACCCTTCGGTATCAGACCGAGGGTGTTTACTTCTTTTCTTGACCATTTTTTTTAGGACTTTAGTTTTTGTGTTACACTTAAATATGACCAAGCAATATCACACAAATATTTATCTTGATTACAAATTTAAGTGTGCCCTAAACTGTTTGATGTATTTTTGATGTTTGGTTGTTTCTCGTTTCTTGTTGTTACTTTGGATTTGGAATGAGGAGACTCATCCATAGTGATAATCAAGGACACTCATGCCAAAAATGATTTCTCAAAATAGGCTAGGGTACACCGCTTAAATCCCAATGGAGGGTCAGCCTATCTCTTCCACTCTAAACCAATTTAAACCAATTGCTTGTTCTAATAGTGGGAGACAGTTTGAACACAAATACCCTAGTGTCACTATAAGTAAGTTCTTCAATCCATTTCTATGAATCTCTAGTAGGCAAACTAGTGGAAGGAGATGAATGCCAACATCACCGAACTGAATTGAGGGTTGGTGATGAAATCCAACTCCCCAATATTTAAAAGAAACATGCATGTGTGTGGTTCATTTTAAGTTTTACATGAATAAGAATGCATCATATAGTAGAAATGAACTTTCCCTGTATGCCTAACGCAAAATGTGTTTTAATTTTAGAAAGGTTCATAACTACTATGAGATTAATGAATGCACTCTACCAGGTGCAAAAATGGCCTTTAGAAAGGCCCCAAAACAAGCAAACCAATCATGTAGTGTCTTGCACATTGGATTCTAGGGTGAAATTTATAGATAGAAGCTGCTATTCCTAGCAACATGTAGTGGAAAATCTAAAAAGAAACCTAGGATGTGTAATATATAAGATCTTTCTCATTATTATAGTTTTCCAAATTGAAATATTTCTTAATGATCAATGATTTTAATGAAATAGAAACAAATAGAGAGTTATAAAGTGTTAGAGAAGTTATACCGACCTTTAATACAACTTAAAGAGTCGATGTTTTGACCTATGCTACACTCCAGCTCTAGCCTCTGTTGATAAGAGTGGCTGACTTCTGGATGCTATTGACCAGAGTGGCTCACCTCTGGCCATTGTAGACTAGAGCGACTGACTGCTGGCTATTGTAGACCAAAGCAGCTGCACCTGTATAAAAAACATAAGTCAGTAAAGGGATAAAAAATGCAAATAAGATAAATAAATGGGTAGGAGTCCCACCATGATCACCATATGTAGCGAACCCGAGGAAGCAATGTGTCGTTTCCACTAGACTACTCTACTTGCGATTCGATCGAATCTTTTGATACTAAATATGCAACAAATGAAAGGTACAAAGCAGATATAACCAAAATGTGAAGAATTAAATGAATGAATACTTTTATTATTGATATTATCCATATTAGGTTACAAATGAATCCCTCTGAGGGATACCCTTCATTTGATACATGATTTTACACACAAAAGAGGGCAGCAGGTGTATGAAATATCCCCTCGCACAAGGGGCACACTTTATAAGGCTTCCTGATGATGCACACAAAAATGTATGAGGGCTTATAGATGCCTTCTTCTCTAGTTTTGAATGCTATAGGGATATTATTGCACTCGTATGTTGCAGATTCACTCGAATGAACCTATAGCCATGAAATCAATGAAACAACAACACACACTTAGATGTATGAGATTGCCTCCCCGGATGAGGCTGTTAATAATGAATAATCTCAATAAATACAATGAAACTAGTATTATGCAAGCAAATAACTAAAATAAATCTTATGCTACTGAAATGAGATATAATGCAAAATAAAAGAAACTAACCCTAGGCTAGGTTGTAGGCCACTGTCCAGGATAGCGGCCGCTAAAGTGAAATCTCTCTCTCTTGATCCAAATGCTATGGGATCAGGTCCACTTATAATGATAAAAATGATTACCTTATCTATTCATAGTTTCCCTCTAATATGATAGGGCTCCATTAAAAGAATTGATCTTTAAGGGAAGCTCTCAAAGTCTCTATAAGCTCTCCTCAATGATCTAACTTGTTCAAAGTTCCAATTTTATGATGCTCTATATCTCCTAATTGATCAAAAGAAGGTCTAGAAAAGTCCCCTAGTGCTTCTAGGTTTATTCCTTATAAAGTGTTTTTAAACCCTAGGTCAATGTTCAACCCTAGGACTGAATCCCTCATGCATACTACGTGTTAACATGAGAAGATTTTTTTTTTCTATGTTTAACTGAAGTCTAAATCTAGACTTTGAGTCTTCCATGTAGACTAGTTGTGAGAAGGGATGTAAAGTTATCCTTGCTCGCCCTTATTGCATGTAGACTGCCACTTCTACCCAATATTAGGTTGGATGGGTGGTAAAATGCATTTAAATATTAGCTGGTATCATATGTAGCAGCTAAGGTTTGACCGCTTTGAGCTACAATGACTACATTTTGGTCGCTTTGGTCTATAGCGGCCAGACTTGGATGGGCTAAAAATACCCCAAATGAGTGGTAGAAACCATTTTTGACACTTGGAAGGTCCCAAGTTTTAGTCACATAACCTATGGGTGTACCCATGTAAGTATTCTTCTTGACCATGACATGTTTTAGGTGTCTACAGATTTCGGGGAAGTGGTGCACCGTTTCCACCAAACTACTCTACTTGCGATTCGATTGAATCCTTTGATACTAAATATGCAACAAATGAAAGGTACAAAGCATATATAACCATAATACAAAGAAGTAAATGAATGAATACTTTTATTATTGATATTCTGTAGATTAGGTTACAAATGAATCCCTCTGAGGGATACCCTTCGTTTGATACATGATTTTACACATAAAAGAGGGTAGTAGGTGTATGAAATATCCCCTCGCATAGGGGGCACACTTTATAAGGCTTCCTGGTGACACTCACATAAATTTATGAGGGCTTACAAATACCTCCATCTCTAGGTCTGAATGCTAGAGGGATCTTCTTGCACTCTTATGTTGCAGATTCACCCAATTGAACTTGTAGCCCTGAAATAAATGAAACAACAACACACGCTTAGATTTTTGAGATTGCCACCCTAGATGATGTTGTTAGCAATGAATAATCTCTATAAATGCAATGAAACTAGTACTATGCAAGCAAATAACTAAAATAAATCTTATGCTATTGAAATGAGAGATAAAGCATAATAAAAGAAACTAACCCTAGGCTAGGTTGCGGGCCACTGTTAGTGGCCGCTAAGGTGAAATCTCTCTCTCTTGATCCAAAGGCTATGGGCTCAAGTCCACTTATAATGTTAAAAATGATTACCTTATATGTTTATATTTTCCCTCTAATTTGATAAGGCTTCGCTACAATAATCGATCTCAAAAGGAAGCTCTCCAAGTCTCTAGAACCTCTCCTCAACAATCTGACTTGTTCAAAGTTCCGTTTGTATGATGCTCTATATCTCTTAATTGATCAAAATAAGGTCTAGAAAAGTCCCCTAGTGCTTATAGGTTTATTCCTTATAAAGTGTTTTGAAACCCTAGGTCAATGTTCAACCCTAGGACTGAATCCCTCATGCGTACTAGGTGTTAGAATGAGAAGCTCTTTGTTTTTCTATGTTTAACTAAATTCTAAATCTGGACTTTGAGTCTTCCATGTAGACTGGCTATGAGGAGGGATGCAAATTTGTCCCGACTCGTCCTTATTGCATGCAGACTACCAATTTCACCCAAGGTTAGGTTGGATGGGCAGCAAAATGCATTTAAAGCTTAATCGATGTCGTCTGCAATGATTAAGGTTTGGCCACTCTGAGCTACAATGGTTGGATTATGGCCACTCTGGTCCACAGTGGCCAGGCTTGGATGGGCTGAAAATGCCCTAAATGTGTGGTAGAAACCACTTTTGACACTTGTAAGGTCCCAAGGTTTAGTCACATGACCTATGGGTGTACCCATGTAAGTAGTCTTCCTAACCATGACATGTTTCAGATGTCTACATTTTGCTTTAACTTTCTAGCACTCAAGGCAATGAGTGACAAATTTAGTTGTATCCCTCTTCATCCCAGGCCAATAAAAAATATTCTTCATGTTCTCTCTCATATTTTATCCTCTAGGATGAGTAAAATATGGCAATCTATGCATTTGAATCAGGATCATCTTTCTTAAATTTCCATATTCAGGAATAACTACTCTATCCTTGAAGCATAGGAATCCATCTTTGAAGCTAAGATATTTGTTATCATCCGGATTCCTCTCCATATTTTCAAAAATTTGGTTGCAGTATGCATCATGTCTTTGCCTATTCTTAACTTATTATATCAAGTCTACATGAATGCGAAACAAGATAGCTATGTGTCTCCATCTACTCAATGTATCAACAACCCTATTCTCTTTTCCTTTAATATACTCAATGTCAAAGTTGTACTTAGCAAGAAATTACATCCACCTTCTCTATCTAGCATTAAGTAGATATCGAGTGAAAATGTATTATAGACTCTGATGGTCAATCCTTAGCTCAAAAGGTCTTCCTAAAAATAGCATTGCCAACTCTTAAGGGTAAAAACCACCACTACTATTTCCGGATCATGGGTTGCATTATTGATCTTGTATCACTTAAGTTTCCTTGATCCAAAAGCTATCACTACATTTTCCTTGAGAAAGCACTCCTCCCAAACCTTCCAGAGATGCATTGGTACACACCGAAAAAATTCCCTAAGGATTGGTATTGGCATCCCTGCCACAATAATTTCCTTTGTAAATATTTTGCTATTTTAGTAATTTATCCTTCCTTAGAGATCTATTTTTTTTCAGAATGAATTCTTTCTTTCCTGCTTTTGTTGTCAAAATTTGTTGGTTGTGTCCAAGAGAGTGTGCAGTTTTTCCTATTCATTCATCATGAAGGATCCTTGTATTTTTGAGGGCAAGGGTAGTTTCACGCCAAGTATCCAAGTGCAAATTGGTTTTAGGGAAAAAGTAGAGTGTAGGCCCATTTCAGGCCAAAAAGCAGTGAAATTCAGCTTCAAAGAAGAAAACGTAAGTGATGCCTAGGCTATTTTGCCCCTGTTTGAGAGTGCAAGGTAGTTTTTGGCCTTGACTGGGTGAAACTCAACTTCAAAAAAAAAATTCTAAGTGAGCCCAAGTGTTTTCACCCCAGCTGGAGAGTGCAATGCATTTTTGGGGCTAACTTGGATGAAAGCACCTTAATTCTATTCTAAAAATCAATGCAAATCTGATTTAAATCAAGGTGTGTCCCATTTCCTTTTCACCCCTATTTAAGATCACAAATCAATTTTAGAACCAAAAATAGTCGTTTTATCTTTTTCTATGGCCAATACAGTTTGATTTATGAAAAGGTTGCAAGTGGGACCCAATATTTTTTCACCCTAAATCAAGAGCGCAACCCATTTTAAAGCTTCTTTTGGTGAAAGTGCCTTTGACCCACCCTCAAAGTCAACACAATCTTGTTTCAAAGTCCTAAGGCAATGTGGGTCCCAAAGTTATTTTGCCCAAATTAAGAGCGCAAGCCCATTTCGGGCTAAATACTAGATAAAACGTAGGTGGGGCCCAAGTTATTTCACTCTAATTTTCTAGTACAACATCAATTCTGAGTTTGACAAGGTGAAAGCACCTTTGAATTTTCCACCAAAGTGTATCTCAATTTCAAGGAAAAAGATGTTAGGGGGGGCTTGAGGTGTTTTTCTCTAGTTTTCCAGTGCAAGGCAGTTTCAGGCCTAAGGATGGGTACAAGTGCCTTTGAATTTTCCATGTCGGCACTACTCCCAAGATAGCAAAGTGGTTTCACTCTCACTTGGGAGCGCAACCCCTTTTCAGAGCTTGCATGGGTAAAATGTAGGTGGGGCCTGCATCTACGAAGTGTCTGTTTCTAATCTAACTCCCTTGCCTTAGATAGAATTCCCCAGAGATACCTCTAATCGATAAAACAAGGTGTTCCCTCAAAATTTTAATTGCATTTAGTTTGAGAAGCTTCTAGATTTTATTTTCCTAGATTTTAAAATCTGATCTTCCGTTAAGGTGGTTACAGCAAGTGAGGAGACGGTGCTACAAATGAATCACATCACAACATTGAAGCCATGTAGCCACTTCTCCATGAGTCATCGAATTTAACCCATGCCTCATTACATTTTTATGAGTGCTAAAATCTAATATTCTTTGCCACCATGATGTTTTATGGGTGAGAATTTATGTCTCAAAGGCAGAATCCTCTATAAAAACTAGCAATTGCAATGTAAAATTATGAATGTTTTCCTAGAAAATTGTTGTACATGAATTCTAATATGAATACAAATAAATCATGGCTCTAATTATGGACTTCTCCTTATGTGTATGTTTTCTATATTATATTTCTATTAAATTATCTTCTTTGTCTATAGGCTATAATTCTATGTCTGGATTTAGCTTCCGATAGAGGGTGAACTCTGGAATAACTTTGGAAATTGCACATATGAGTCATCTGGTTTTAATTTCTATTAATTTTTTTGTGTGAAGTGTTATTAGTTCATATTATAGTTAATTTATCATGTTATTTGTTCATCACCCCTATTCATATGGTTGGAGGTCATATTTTCCTATCTCTTTTAGTCATTTCTAATTTATTTTCCATTCCTTAATCTCAGATCCCCAAGTTAAAGTAGTAAGGGAACCAACCCTCTCTGGAGATTGGCACGGGAGGCATTTTTTCCTTTCAGTATTTATATTTTGATCAGGTCTAGGGTGCATGGATGAAACATTCCATACCTAAGGCATATTCTTGACCAATAATTTTTGGCATGCCTGGTGGGACGCAAACGTTCCACATCAAGCAGTATTAGGAGTTGATGCTCATTTTATTGTTTTAAAATAAGAACATCTAGTGACTCATCTAAAATCAAAAGCCTCTAAATCTTGAAACCAATTAAAATCCTCCCCTTCATGATCACAAGATTGAAGGCTAAAAATCTAGAAGAAGCAGTTGAGTTCTTTGATCTCAACATCAATTTTTGGGAGAGCATCCTAGAGTAGTCCCCTTAACTATCCCATTGGTTCAAGCACCCTTGCAAGTATCTATTATAGTTTCATAGACTCCAAGTCCTTCCAAAACTGTGATTAGCTTACCTCCTCAACCAAACATTCCAAATATTCTAGTCCGGATGGTGTAGCCTCCACCCAGGTTGTTTCCTCCATGGAATCATTCAGGACCTCTCAATCTACAGGCTCAGAACCAAGTCACAACTATAGTATTGAAGGCTTTTCCCATGTATTATGGTATGGGAAATACATCCTATGAGCATGTCCAATATTTATCTACACTGAAAATCATCCATCACATCACAGAAGAGGACATCATGGTGAGACTGCTAGTTCTCTCTATAAGAGGAAATCTCCTCTACTGGTATCGATCGCTACCCCTGAAACCATCAATTGATAAAGGATTTCAACAAATAGGTGGACGCTTTCTCCTTGCTACACTAGTTCACCACCATCCAAAGACACCCTCAGAAAGAGGTAGCAGATTTTAATATCAGGTTCGCCTGAACATGGTAGAGAGTTACTGTCGGACTTCGGTACACTCCAGAGCAAGCGAAGTTCTATTATTTAAGGGCTTTCCATTCTGACATCAACATGGGCATCCAATATGCTAATGTTAGTATGTTTCCAACCTTTTATGAGCAGGCACAAAAAGTTGAGGCTAACTTAGTCACTATCGAAAAGTTACCTCCAAATATGACCATGCCAATTTTTTCAAAATTTCCTTAGAATTTGTGTCCTAGTGCATCTTCTCAATCACTACCTACAACCCCGATGTACCCCAATCAATCATGGAATACCAATACTCAGAACCAGGTAGTATCCACCTTACAGTTTCAAGCACCTATTGTTCCTCAGCTCCTAGCTCATGTCCCATATCCAACATTACGTGCACCATTGGCACCATTGCCATTATCCGCACCTTTGGTAACCATAAACTTGGATAAGGCCAAAGAGTTGTAGGATTTGTGATCATAAATGAAGACTATGGCAAATGGGATTACCATATTAAGCAGGAGGAAAAATTATTAGAGTTTCTAGCCAAGGAGATTCGCTTCTCCTTCCCTGATCACTAGGGAGTAAGCTTCTTCCACTAGTAGGGCTCCTAAGATAAATGTAACAATATTGGAAAATAAAGAAGCTTGCAGAGCTTATTGGTGCTCCACCTGCAACAACCTGCATGGTGAGGAGACTTGCATGGTCAATTTGAACTACATTTAGACCCTTGTGGAAAATTTTCCTAGTGGACAGGCAAATATGATCAAGTAAGTAGATCGTAACTTTATGATTTTCCTTATCGAGTAGGTGTTGATTCTAATGAGAACTGGTAAGAAACCCATGGAAGTTGATATGATTAAATGGAACCATTGAAGGTGCCTACCAGTTCCACATCCAAGCGAGAAGGCATAATTGCTAGAAGGAGAGTCTGTCCATGTGTCAGAATTAGAGGATTTCATCTTATTAAAATACTTCTTGCCTCCAAGAGAAAAAGGGATAATTCCTCAACCACAAGCTTCTTCCTCTCATCCCAAGATGAGGTGAGGGATTGAGTGAGATAAAAGCTCAAATATCCCTCACTAACCAAGCATCAAAGGGTAGAAGTGTCATAGAAATATCAAACCAGATACGAGATTGTGAAGGAGGGAGGTGAGTCTAGTATATGAGCGTACATCATCATCAAAGATCTAAATAAGACTCCAGCTAAAGTAATCCTCTTTTATGTGCTTCAACTACCCGATCAAGTCGATCTACTACAAGAATCACTAAAGTTTGCTAAAGTCAAGGGAAAGCCAAATCAAATTATCTTGATGTAGACACTGACTACCTTAGCCACCGAAAATAACAAACCACTATCATTCTATCTATCCCTCAAGATAGAGGGGTGGGTTGTGCATAACTGCATGATCAATTTTGGCACTATCACTATTGTGATGCCCAAGGTTGTTTACAAAATTATGGGCATGGAATACATGAGGAGAAGCCCTGGAGTGCTTCAACTAGATGCAAATATGGTCAAGATAGTGGGGGTGATCAAGGATATCCTAATCATATTGCACAAGATGTCATAGATCACCATGATAGAGGAAGTTGTGGTGGTGGATGTAGAACTCTATTTTAGTATGCGCCTATCAAGGGAATTCACTGCAAAACTTGGAGGCTATTTATCTTTAGATTACTTGCACTTGGAAATCCCCTTCAAAGTGAGGAGGATTAAAATATTTAATGAAAAGCCCTCCACCTTTAACATTGAAAGGATCCAAGATGTGAAGAAACAATTAGACTCAATCAATATGATTGAGGAAGTAGTAGGAGTAGTAGAGTTGATATAAGAAGCTCTGGATGAGCTCCGCATAGAGGATGAATTTTCTATGCGTGACTTTATTTCCATAATAAAATTTGAGATAAGGTGTTACTTGATCACCAAGCCTAAAATGTCTAAGGTACCAAGTGATACAGACCCCATCGTCGATCAACTTTGGAAGCTTTTCTTCGATGGCACCCAATGTAATAATGGTGTTAGGGTAGGAGTTATCCTTGTATCTCCTTAAGGAAACTAGAAATCCTACTCTTACAAACTCACATAGAGTTGTACAAATAATACTATTGAGTATGAAGCCCTATGTTTGGGGTTACAAAATGTAAAAAACTTGGAATTAAGTAGTTGCATATCTTTGGAGACTCAGAGTTGATCTGCAACCAAGTAACCAATAAGTGTGTTGTGAAGAAACACTACCTAAAAGTATACCATAATAAGGTATGGGACCTGCTCGAGTCTTTCTCAACCCTAAATATTCGGTCTATTTCATGAGAGCGGAATAAAAACCCTAACGTCCTAGAATCTATTGGAGCCAGATACTCCCCCACCAAAAACATGATGCAAAATCTGAATATAGTGATGGTGATCTATAGGCCTTTGGTACCGGATAAAAATATTCTTTGGAAGGTGTTTGACAATGACGAGCATATAGTTAATTTTTTTATCAATGAAGCCAAACATATTGAATATAGGGCCCTCAATGAAGAAGAGTATGAGGGTTTGATTCAACTAAAGAATAACCATGTCCCGAAGGGCTTAATCACCCTTGAAATTTTGTTTGATCAAGATGATAGATCACTTGTGCACAACATCAAAGTTGATGTGTGAGAGTACAAGGAATTGTATTTAGAACCTAGGAAAGTAATCAAGGTGGGAACCAATTTCACACTATTGGAGATTGAGAAAATCAAGACCTTGTGCAAAGAATACCCAAATATAGTCGCTTGAAGATATCGATACTTGAAAGGATACAATAAGAGTGTCTTCCAACACATGATCAAGCTAAAAGAAGGGGTCAAATATTTTATGCAGAAGCAAAGACTGATTAAACCAAAGATAGAAGTGCTACTGAAGGCTGAGCTTCTAAAGATGCTAGAGGTAAAAATTATCTATCCTATAGAGCACTCTTCTTGGGTGGCAAACCTAGTCTCGATGCAAAAAAATAATGGGGACATCTGCTTGTGCGTTGAATTTCAAAACCTCAACCAAGAATCTTTGAAGGACCACTACCTGCTGCCCCAAATCAAATAAATTCTTCATGTAGTGGCAGAAGCACAGAGGTTTTCTTTTTTGGATGGCTTCTTCAGGTACAATTAAATTTGGGTAAATTATGAATATCAGTACAAGACCACCTTCACCACCTAGTGGGGCACTTTCACCTACCAACACATGTTGTTCGACCTCTCAAATTTTGGGGTGACATTTAAAAGAGTGATGGAATTAAAATTTGGTGAGTTAATAAATTGCATCATTGTGATTTACCTATATGGCATGAATATTTTATCCCACAAAAGGGAAGAACACAATCTACATTTACGATAGGTGTTTGAGAAGTTTCGAGAGATGAAAATCTCCATAAAACTAAAAAAATCCATCTTCACAGTAAAATCCTGCCAGGGCAGAATCCCTCCTCAAGCCACCTCTACCAGTGAACAAGAAGGGCCTCCAATCCTTCTTTGGGCAAATTAATTTTATCAAAAATTTCATCTTTGATTTTGCCCAGGTGGTAAATCTGATGATCGAAATCCTGAAGAAGGATGCTGAGTTTTAATGGATCGAGGAAATGAAGTAGGCATTCAAAGAGATCAAATAAAGAATCACTCAAGCCCTTGTTCTGATCAATCCTGACTACTCCAAGGAATTTATCCTTTACACTGTCGATGAATTGAAGAGCTACGCAGTTGTCCTTACTCAGAAGGATGAGGAAGGGGATGAGCGACCGATAGCATTCCTAAGCCAAGTCTTCAACCTACATGAGGATAAGTACAACTTTATTGAAAGGCAAGTATATGTAGTCATGGAGTCATTAAAGAAGATTTACCATTTCATCTCGTAGAGTAAGATGATAGTGTACGTGGTGCACCCTGACGTTAGAAAATTCATCATTCAAGGTGAGCTTGGCAATAAAAGGGTAGGATGGGTCTCCAAGATCCAAGAGTTTGACATAGAGGTCTAGCCCACTAAAATGGTTTGTGGTTGAGACTTGTGCCAAGAACTCACTAGGATCACCGCATCCAAGGTGATAGCTTGCCAGTGGTATGATCTAGCACAAGAGAGTGATCTTGCATGAGAGAAGAGGGTCCTGGATGAGTTTCATTCTAGAATGTCAGGAGGAAATTTCACTAGAAGACCTATGGCCTTAAAGATTAAAAAAAGTATGGTATCATTGGCCTACTATTTTTACCGATACCTTCGACGTTAGCCAAAAGTGTGATAAATGCCATTGGTACATTGGCTGGAGTAGGGATACTTCTTTGCCCTTACATCCATTTCAGGTTGAAGCTTCATTCCAATAGTGGGGCTTAGACTTCATTGGGGTGATAGATCTCAATTCATCCATGGGGTATAAGTACATCCTAATAGCTACATATTATTTTACCCAGTGGGCCGAAGTAGTGCCCACCAAGAAAGCTAACCAAGATGTAGCAATCATATTTTTAGGACTAATAACTCGTTTTGAGATACCAAATGCAATAGTAACTGACAATGGCACCCATTTAACTAATGCCAAAATCTATGAATTCGTGAGTAAGTATGGTATTTACTTAAAGACTTCATATAATTATTACCCATAGGGTAATGGTTTGGCAGAGTCCACAAATAAAAACTTTCTCAAGATCCTAAAGAGAACATTGGAAGCCAACAAGCAGAGCTGGCATTTTATCCAAGACTTATCTTTATGAGCTAACCATATTTCAATTAAGAAATAAATCAAAACATCCTCATATTACCTAGTATACGAGAAGGAAGCAATTCTTCCCACACATATTGAGTTGCTCGCATTGCAATCTCTCTGGTCATTAGATGGCGAGGATGAATAGTTTGATCCCATAAGTGTTAGGATAGCCCAAATGTTATAGTTGGAAGAAGAAATAGAAAAGTCCTACAAGGCTTTCATGAAGCACACTGAGACTACAAAAAATTGGTTCAACAAGAGGACCTTCGATCAGACCTTCCAGATTGGTGACTTGGTGCTGAAATAGAATGAGAAAAAATCCAATCTAGGAAATCATGATAAATTTAATGCATTCTAGAAGGGTCCATTTTGAATCTCTGGCGTTAATCCGGTGAACTCATTCATTCTTCAATATTTAAATAGGTTTACTCTTTCAATATTAGTCAATGGCCTTCATCTGAAGGCGTACTACCAGTAAAGGGTAGTTGAAAAATTTTCTCAGTTGTGTACATATTTTATCCCTTTGTTTTCTTGTATATATATTTTTTTTAAGTAAGTCTCTTTGCTCCCTTTTGCACTATTAGTTGTGCAATTTTGGGCCAGAATCCTCACTATAGCGAGGGTCAAGCTAGCAGGGGAATGGTGTTGAAGAGCCTAAATAAAGGTTTTTTTTAGTTTGTGCATTTTTTTTAGTGTGCCAAGGAAAAATGGGGAAATAGCAATTTCCAGGTGCCCAAAACTAGCTAAGGTATTTTTGCTCGACCTTTGAGCTGAAGGAGTTCATTTCACTATTTTTAGCATCCCTTAACAAAGTACTTTGTAGCAGAAGAAAAGCACTTTGGTGAAAGGGAGTTTCACTCTTTCATAGGAGCGAAACTACATTTTGACACCATAAGTAGTGAAAGCGAGAAGCATAGGCCACACAAATCATAAGGTCAAAATAAAAATCCTTTTCACCGCTAGCTGGATAGTGTAATACCTTTTCAAGGTTAAAATGGGTGAAAGCACTTTGGTTTTTGTTCTAGAAATCAATGCCGTTTTTGTTTTAAAGGATGCAGGTGGGGTCTAGTATTTTTCACCCCAACTTCCTAGCGCAATACCTTTTTGGCTATTGATGAGGAAAAATCACCTTTGAATTTTTTGTAGAGGTGCAACCTAGTTTAGGACAAGAAGAGACTAGGTGGGACCCAATGCCTTTTAACCCTAGTTTAGTAGTGCAACCCTATTTTGGGGCTTAGTTGAGCGAAAGGCACTTACGCCCTCATTTGTGGGTGAAATTCAAAATCATAGTCCTTCAATCCATATTTAGTGCAAGCGTCACATGGTATAGGTTTGTTGGTCACAAATCTTCCTAAGTACAATATTTCATCACGTGTGTGCCCTAGACTCGGCCAACATTGAAAGACCAAGAGAAAGAGAAGTCTCTCGAGCCAATCTCCAGAGAGGGCTGACTCCCAAACTAATCTAAACTGGTTTCAAGATAAGGATGCAGGAAAGAAAAGAGAAAATGCGAAAAGAAATGGGAAATAACAAAAAGAGATGTAAATATGGCCAAATCCGATAGTTTATGGGGAAACAACCTCAAATAGCAAATAACTTCAACTAGGTCCCAGAAGCTAAGCGGAAATTGATTCTTATAATGCATTCACAGAAATCGGATCAAGCATTAGCCATAAGTTCGCCTTCAATTATACTTCAAACATTCAAATGGAAATACAACCAAATTTAGAATAGCAGAATTCAACTTATATTTCAACACTGGACTAAACAGAAGTAAATCACACAGAAAGCAAAACTTAAACAATAGTTTGGATCACCAACTCAAGAGACACTAAGAATAGAGCAAAATGCATCTAGGATTTCTATTTCAATTTTTGCAAAAATGTCCTCCTATTTTTCTTGAGATTTTACATTGGTATTTATAGAGGTCTTTCCTCTTCCTTTCACATTACAACATTTAATACATGAAATAGATTTTGAAGAAACAATCCCCCTTAATCTATCTCGGAGAAATGATAGTCCCTGTTTTTATGGATCAAAACTGAAAATTAAACAGAAACAAGGGACCATATTTCTTCATTAAATGATTGTTATCGGGGCAAGCTGGAAGTTGTTAGGAGATCATGAATAAGAACTTTTAATATTGGAGGCGTATTTAATTTTGGTGGCATCAAAAATTGCTTCATGTTCTTCCATCTTGCGCACATCGGTAATCAGCAACATTTAATCTTTGAACCTCTTTGACCATGATCTCAAAATCAGTTGGAGAGCTTTTACTTGATCCTTATCTTCTCCTCACGTTCTCCTATGCAATTCTAAAGGAAAAATGCAGACTGAACTGTATCGGGCCTTTGTTGTTGCTTATGTCGCGAAAATGAGACAAGTCACAAAAATGCGACATGTCGTGAAATCACAACACTTTTACTTTACTGCTTTCTCTTCTGCCACCAATCGTGAAAATGTGAAATGTCACAAAATCATGACATTTTCTCTTTGTTCAACATCATCTCCATGATATGTCATGAAATCGTGACATTCTCCTCTTTCTTGGCTTCTTCGCTACTCCTTATCGTGAAAATGAAACATGTCACGAAATCGCGACATCTTTCACTCAACGCTATCTTGTCTACTTTGCACCTGTAAAAATGTGACAGGTCACAAAAATACGACATGTCACAAAATTGTGACACTTTCTCACTGCCTTGTACTTCTCAGCTTTCATTCCATGCAAACGCGATAGGTCACAAAAATGCAACATGTCATGATATCGCGACGTTTTCTTCATTTTATCCTTTCATCTTCAACAAGTCGTGAAATCGTGACATGTTTCTATCTTCTTCCACTTTGCTGTTGTTCAGCCATAAAAATTTGATATGTCACGAAATCACGACATGTTTCTCCATTTGGCTTCTTCCATACTTCTTCCTCGTGAACATGTCGCGATATCACGACAATTTCTTGCCTTATTTGTCGTTGCCGCTTCCTATCGCGATATCACGACAAGTTCCTCTTGCTTGGCTTCATTTTGAAAAATGTCTCAATATCGTGACATCTTTCTTTCACCTTGTGTTTATCTTCAGACCTTCCACGAAAACGCGACATGTCACAATATCACGCCAGTCCATACCATCCGCTCCTTTTCTATTTTTTTGTCGTGAAATCGTGACATCTTTCATTGGCGCTCCCCTTTACTGCTTTATGTCACGATATCATGACATTTTCCTATCACGTTGCTCTGCTACCATCGCAAGTCACGAAAACGTGACATGTCGTGATATCATGACAACTTTTCATTTTAATGCTCCCTCATCGCAACAAGTCGCGAAACTCCAACATGTCGCGATATCGCGACAGTTTGACTTCCTTGCTTCGTTGACTGTTTTGAACCACGAAAACATGACAGGTCATGAAAATGCGACATGTCACGATTTCATGACATTTTCTATACTTCGCTGATTTCTGCATTTGGATGCCACAAAACTACATGTCGTGATATCGCGACATGTTGCGATATCGCGACATCTTACACTTACTTGCTCTAACACAAAACTTGTAGAGATTTTTGTATTTTCCATTTCAAAATTCTTGGAGGGACAAACAGAGGAGTTAGTATCTCTACAACTTGTGCATTCTCTTGCATGAACAATAACAACAAAAACAATGTGGCAAAAATGCCAACATTCTTGGTGGCTCATGGGGTATACAGTTCTGCTATATGCACGAACCTCAGGCCTTTATCCATTGGGAAACAGAGTCAAGAAGCTGGAGGGGCAGAAAGAGTGAGTGTTAGTTGATGTTGGACGTCTCTACAGACTGCTACAACAAGCTCTTGCTGGTACTCGGTACTCAAAATAGGACCTTCAACAAAAATTTATGGAAGAGCAAAACTTCCTTTATTTCTTTAGAACTACTGCACTTTGCCTAGCTTGGTTGAGCTGGGTAATCACCAAGTGTTGTGCAAGGATCTCCATGGCAGTAGTGAAAAGAACCTGAGTTGCAAAAATGGAAATGAATGGAATGACGACCGATAGATGTGCAGGCCGTGGAACGGGAATGGTGAATGATGGGATGGTGAAATATGGAGTAGAAACGGTAGATACAACAACAAGATGCTACTGTGCTACTAGCTGCTGGGATTCTATGAAAACAGATAATGAAATGGAAGTGAATGGGATGGAGAAAGTGGTGGGAAGTATGGATAAGTGCTCAAAAGACAAAGGATGAGAAGAAAGGGGAAGTAAAGGAAAGGGAATATCAGAGAGGGGAGTAGAAACAACAGTAGTGGCTTGATTATGATAGTGGAAGAAGGAGTGAGAGAGAAATGGAATAAAAAGAAGGGAGTGGAAGAAAGAAGTAGAAGAAAACCACTATATTTTGGGAAGGAAAAGAAAAAGAGAAAAGAAATAACATACCTATGGGCTCGTGAAGGAGCCGAAGTTGACAATTTTTTTTTGTTTTTAAAGCAAAACAACAAAGTGAAACCTGACCTAAGCTCCTAAGCAACACTTGTGCCCTTGACACTTTATTTACTATTTAGGCTATTTACAATATTTACAAATTTTTGTGACATGATTGGCATACCGCCACCACAAACCTAGCTTCGGGTTTCTATCCGGTGAACCTGCAGTGTCCAGACTAGATCTGATTGTACTTCAGTCGATCTTTGAAGTCCGGTTGGCCTCTACAAGTTCTCCATGTTGCGAGCAGGGTGCAACATGGAAGGTTATCATGCATGCCGATACCCACACAGTTGATGAATAATGTAGCAAAGAAATTTGCCACATGGAGGGCTCTTGTGGGTACCAGTTGCAGTAATGGCCGAAGCCAATACCACAAGTTTGAAGAGTCCACCGATTGTGGACTGAGTACAGGCTCCTCCATCCCCTTGATGCAACAATATAATGTTTCTAGTGATAGGCCTTGTTCAAGGATCTCTTCAGGCTCAGCTTCTTGATGAGGCTTGCTTATTAGGCTCTGGCTGAATACTTGCGTGTTATACCCTAGGATACAAAAAGGGTGCAAAAATGTGCCCTCTTTGCTCTCAGGTTCTGCCACTTGAGCTTGTTCTTCTTCTCCTTCGCTCATATCCTGATGGAAACTACAAGCAACCATATTATCTATTGTAGGGACAAAGCTTGCATATTCACATCATGGGACTTGGATGAAATCTGCCTCTTGAGCTCCACATGGCTGCATCTCAGGTCTCTGCTCAGTATGAGGAATCTTCCATGGTGAATACTGCGCAGGGTAGACAGGAGTAGTGACTATCGGATAAGGTGATGGAGTTTATCCCCACTACCACTTTCCTGATAGGAGTAAAAGTTTTTCTGCTCGCATTGCTTCCTTAAAGATTTGAGGGAACCTTCATTCACCTGATTGTAGCAAGAGGAGGCCTATGTCCGGGTGGAAAGCCCGAACATAGAAGAGGTGGTCTTGGGCAGGTGTCGGTTGGATCTTCTCTGGAATTCTCTTCCAAATTCTGTAGAATCAGACATTGAAGTCTGTGATGCTCTCCAGAGGTGCTCTCGTGATGTACACTAAAAGCTGAAAGGGATCCTGAGAGCCGTCAAAGGGATCCTCATCAAATGTTCTAATGAGTTCTCCAACTAAGTCATCCCATGAGCTAATGCTTTTAAGTTCGAGCAGTCTGTACCACTGCAACGCCCTTCCTTCCAAAGACAGAACTAGAAGTCTGATCATGACATCTTCATGGATTATGGCATGGAGGATTGACAAAGTGGAAACATCTTCAATATGCTCTAGAGCCATTCCATTAGTGCCATTGTATTTCATCAATGTCTTCAAGGCGCTTTTGGGAATTTCATGGTAACTTTGAAGATTCAGGGGGCCAGGATCATTCCAGCTAGGATAGCTTACACTTGCCATTATAGCAGCGGTCTGCAGAGATCACAGGTATCGCCACTAAGTCGGAGTCGCCAGGTGCACATTCTTTTCTCTACTTGCGAGGTCAAGGTTGCTCACCAAACCTTGATTCCTTCAAGGTGTCTTCTTTTAGATTCAAAATGAATCTACGATCAAGAAATTTGGATCTTTAGCTCAGCAGAGTTGCCAGATGAACTTACAATCTCCGCTTTGAGGTCAAGACAGTTCATCAAAAAAAAAATCTTGATTCCTCTGGGTGTCAAAAAAAAAAATGGGCATGCCAAAAAATGTTGGCACAGGTGGGTTTGTCAATTTGGAATAACACTTGTCCCACCGATTATGGATCTTTTGAGATAGAAATAGTCTGTCCCACCGGGCATGCCAAAAACTGTTGGTCACAAATCTACCTAAGTACAATATTTCATCACTTGTGTGCCCTAGACTTGGCCAATATTGAAAGGCCGAGAGAAAGAGAAGTCTCCCGGGCCAATCTCCAGAGAGGGCTGGCTCCCAAACTAATCTAAACTGGTTTCAAGATAAGGATGCAAGAAAGAAATGAGAAAATGTGGAAAGAAATGGGAAATAATAGAAAGAGATGTAAATATGGCCGAAGCCGATAGTTTATGGGGAAACAACCTCAAATAGAAAATAACTTCAACTAGGTCCTAGAAGCTAAGCGGCAACTGATTCTTATAATGCATTCACAGAAATTAGATCAAGCATTAGCCATAAGTTTGCCTTCAATTATACTTCAAAACGTTCAAATGGAAATACATCCAAATTCAGAATAGTAGAATTCAACTTATATTTCAACACTGGACTAAACATACACAAATCACACAAAAAGAAAAACTTAAACAACAATTTGGATCACCGACTCAAGAGACACTAAGAATAGAGAAAAATGCATCTAGGATTTCTATTTCAATTTCTACAAAAAGGTCCTCCTCTTTTGCTTGATATTTTACATTGGTATTTATAGAGTTCTTTCCTCTTCCTTTTGCATTACAACATTTAATACATGAAACATATTTTGAAGAAACAATCCCCCTTAATCTGTCTCGGAGAAATGACAGTCCCTGTTTTTATGGATCAAAACTGAAAATTAAACAGAAACAAGGGACCATATTTCTTCATTAAATGACCATTATTGGGGCAAGCTAGAAGTTGTTAGGAGATCACGAACAAGAACTTTTAATACTGGAGGCATCTTTAATTTTTGCGGCATTGAAAACTACTTCATGTTCTTCCATCTTGCGCACATCGGTAATCAGCAACATTTAATCTTTGAGCCTCTTTGACCACGATATCAAAATCAGTTGGAGAGCTTTTACTTGATCCTTATCTTCTTCTCACGTTCTCCTATGCAATTTTGAAGGAAAAATGTAGACTGAACTGCATCAGGCATTTGTTGTTGCTTCTGTCGTGAAAATGAGACAGGTCACGAAAATGCGACATGTCGCAAAATCGTAACACTTTTACCTTACTGCTTTCTCTTCTACCACCAGTCACAAAAATGTGACGTCACAAAATCATATCTTCTTTTCGTTCAATGTCATCTCCATGATATGTCGTGAAATCACGACATTCTCCTCTTTCTTGGCTTCTTTGCTACTCCTTATCACAAAAATGAAACATGTCATGAAATCATGACATCTTTCACTCGACGCTATCTTATCTGCTTTGCACCCGTGAAAACGTGATAGGTCACAAAAATACGACATGTCATGAAATGGTGACACTTTCTCGCTGCCTTGTACTTCTCAGCTTTCATTCCGCAAAAACGCGACAGGTCACAAAAATGCAACATATCGCGATATCGCGACGTTTTATTCATTTTATCTTTTCATCTTCAACATGTCGCAAATTTGCGACATGTTTCTATCTTCTTCCACTTTGCTGCTGTTTGGCCATAAAAATTCAACATGTCGTGAAATTGCAACATGTTTCTCCATTTGGCTTCTTTCATACTTCTTCCTCACAAAAACATGACATGTCACGATATCGCGACAATTTCTTGCCGCTTCCTGTCGCGATATCACGACAATTTCTTGCCGCTTCATGTCGTGATATCGTGACAAGTTCCTCTTGCTTGGCTTCATTTTGAAAAATGTCACGATATTGTGACATATTTCTTCTGCCTTGTGTTTATCTTCAGCCCTTCCGCAAAAACGTGACATGTCGCGATATCACACCAGTCCGTACCATCTGCTCCTTTTCTGTTTTTTTGCTATGAAATCGTGATATCTTTCATTGGTGCTCCCCTTTACTGCTTTATGTCGCGATATCATGACATTTTCCTATCATGTTGCTTTGCTGCCATCGCAAGTTGTGAAAACACGACATGTTGCGATATCATGAAAACTTTTCATTTTAATGCTCCCTCACCGCAACAAGTTGCGAAACTCCAACAGGTCATGATATCACGACAGTTTGACTTCCTTGCTTCCATTGACTATTTTGAACCGTGAAAATGCGACAGGTCACGAAAATGCGACATGTCACGATATCATGACATTTTTTGTACTTAGCTGATTTCTGCATTTGGATGTCGCGAAACTGCAACATGTCACGATATCATGACATGTTGCGATATCGTGACATCTTACACTTACTTGCTCTAACACAAAACTTGTAGAGATTTTTGTATTTTCCCTTTCAAAATGCTTGGAGGGACAAACAGAGGAGTTAGTATCTCTACAACTTGTGCATTATCTTGCATGAACAATAACAACAAAAACAATGTGGCAAAAATGCCAACAAGGTTAAAGAAAATTAATTTAAAAAAAAAATGTATAATTAGCAAGGCTTTTAAATCATGATGCTTTTTCCTGTTTTGATATTTAAATGGGTGAATGGACCTTTTACTTGACTTTTCAAGTGAAAATAAATTTTGTCTCTTCAAAATGATGAAGACATTGCTAGAGCAAAAGGGTTTCGCTTTCTCCAATGCCATGAGCATGCATTCCAAGATAAAACCTGCCAAGCACACTCCCCGAAGAAGGTCATTGAAGCATGAAATAAATTTTAAAAAGGTGGTGCATCTCATATTTCAAGAAATATTATGGCCCATGCAATTGGCCAATATTGGGAGGTGCACTCCACCATCGGTTAGCACATAGGAGATCTTCCACCTTTCCCATAATCCTAGTCTGCCCCAAAGCATAATTAATATGGTGGATAAATTGTAGTGCTATGATAAGTCCATCGCTACCCTCAAATGGACTCAAAGAAATTACTAAGGGATTTTTAGTAGCACCATTTACCTTACCGAATTAGATCTAGAGAGTTATCGATAAAACATAGTGCATTGAGCAGCAGTGAGGTGATATCCTTTTTAGAGTGAGTGTTTGGTCAAGTACATAGTCATAATGCACAAGAAGAACACTGAGCCAAAGAAGAAGAAGACCATGAAGAAGGTAGAAGGTGAGAATAAATAGAAGAAGGTATCACTACCACCACCCAAAGACAGGTTGAGCAGAATTCAAGATTGTGTTCTCACAAAAATGAGTGTGGAGAAGTTGCACCATACTGTCGATATCATGATGACCAAGGTATATACCAAAAATAGTAAAAAAACCACCTATCACTCCCACCTATACTGGTACCTGTGCACACTTGTGCATCATTAACCAGAGTTGATATGTGCAATTGCTAAATTCTACAACCTGTAGATCAAGACAATCCAAGATGCCAAAGGGAACAAGATGTTCACCATATCTACCCAAGATGTTCGATAGGATTTCATATATGGAGAAAATCCCCTTGTTGATTAAAAATTAACAGAATTGAGAATAATGAAAGATACATCAACACGACACAAATGTGATAGTTCATGGATACACAACTGCTGGAGAAGCTAGCATACAAAATATTTCCAGACCTCCCCAAGCCCTTAAATGTTTTTAAAAATCATGAAATATACTCCATGCTATCATGAGTTATGGTTCTCTCCATGAACTTCCTCATGTATAAGTGGCATGTTTTCCTTACCGAGTTTATTTTGCATGGCTAGTTATACTCTCCCACCGCCATGAAGCCAGAGACCAAGCCTATATTTTTCAATTGGGAAGACTGGATGGCATGATAGATGCATATCTAGTTGAGTGATGTATAGAGTGAAAAGGACATGTCATTTTAGATCCACTCTTTCCTTGTGTGGTACATTTTCTACCACATGCACAGTCATTTTGCTTTTATCGCCAAGACCCACACAAATAAAGAAGGTAAAGTGCTACCAATTTATCAGTGGAATCAAAGTTTGTCAAGACGCGAGTCCTACTAGAATTTTAATAGAATTTTCCTTGGCCTAGCCCTAGAGCTTATCTACGGTGTCTGTGAATGGGCGGTAAGGTATATGAGAGAATACATAGTGTAGGAGAAGCTGGGTGATATTTTTTAGCTGATCTAGGGCCTTGTTATCAGAATTTAAAGGTTTACCAGGAAACCCTTTCTATTATCTAACTTCACCACAGAGTACTTATTCACCCTCAAATTTTCTCAGCAAATCAACTTTGCTGATGACACATACAGGCATGGGAGGAGGAATTCACACACATGTTCTTTCCTTTTTCAATTTGATGACATTAAGGTTGTCAATTAATGGGTAGAACACTTTTATGGTAGTAACATTGTATGACTTTGGTCTGATCAATATCCCCCAGCACTGAAAGTATGACCCACTATATTTTTTTAGGTAAAATATTAGGGCAAAAGGCTTCCATAGCTATCCACACCCAGATATAAAAGCATAGCACAACAACCCCTTAGGGCATGACCTAGAATAGCACGTGGAGAGAATGATGTCACTTCACCCATGGTAGAACTTATACACAATAGAGGCCAAGTATGACCCTACATAAAACTTGATGTATGCCCCTGATGAGGAATTGCTTAAGGTGGTGAAGAATAAAGTGTTTGAATGGTTGGATGAAAAAATTGTAAACTAGTGGATCATGAGGATCCACAATGGAAATGAGGCATCCGATTAGTTGTTTGTGTTGGATGAGAAGTTCTCCAAGATGTATGAAATAAATTGTGACTCTTACCGGCCCATCTTGTTTTTTGATATCGTGCCTAGAAGTACTCAAAACCCTAGAAAAGTGTAAGACACAGTGGAAGGACAGGGGCAACACATTGAACAAGACCCACTTGTCAAGAATAAGAGAAAGTAACTACTCCTTAAGGAAGAGGTCACTCCAAAATAGAGGAGCATAAATTTAGCACTTTTACTCCCCCCTATTGCAAATAAGCCTTAGACTGGTGTAGTTCAACTCCCCAGTTCAAACCCTTCTACAACTCGATAGCCATGGAAGTGAGTGTTCCTAAAATTCCTATTCCAATGTAGCAAGAATGGTAGGAGATAGAGTTGATTGACCTAGAGGTTGATCCATCAGATAAAGAAGAAGGAGGAGTGAGCTCTATCATGTAATAGTTTACCATTTCAGCTCTAGCATCACCCAAGCCCTTAGGTGTATTATCTATTTCTTCTTCTCTCTCTTATATACCTCTAGCAACTATCCCTTTCGACACCGAAACCCTAATTTTCACCCAAATTGCATTCGGCTTCCCTATGTCTACCATGCCTTTCTCTGCATCCCAATCATTGCTCCCCTCAACTTTCCTTCCTATTTATCAAATATTTAGTTCCTTTACATTTATCTCCAATGTGTTTATGTTTTCTACAATGTTCACCCTTGCCCCTCCTCAAGTTTCTATTAATCTAGTCATTGCATTTTTTTTCACCCTCACACACCTCCTCAGTTGTAGAAGTGGCACCCCTTGATATTCTACCCCAGGTCCTAGTGCCTCAGTTGCAGCCATCCAAACCTCAACATCTCCTGAATTTTTTGTAGTCACTGCCCTGGCTGTTCCTAGTTTATCTATCAAAGAAAACCCTCAACGAGCCTTGTTCCCCTTCACGCCACTATTTTGAGTGCAAGAACCAATAAAAATTGATATGGAAGTTCTATAGGAGGTCCCAATTATGAAGAGTATACATCGGGCGCAATAGAGTTCCTCAATATGGCTCAAGGTCCTAATATAAAAAAATGCACAGGCTCCAGCCTAGAGGAAAAATAGGGCTATGTTCAACCTCAAGAGGATGCAACTCCACAAAATGGAGAAAGTTCCAAAGATTCAAAATCCCCTAGAGGAGATGAAACCAATAGACTACTCCTACTATCATATAGTTGAAGACATGAGAATGATTGATGCAATGAAGAATATGGGGAACATCCAAGTTGAAATGGGCTCCATCTATTTTCATGAAGAGCACTACAAAGCTCGCTTCTACAAGGATGAGGCTAAAAATGTAGAGCTAGAGGAGACCTTTGTGCACATGAGGGTGCATCTTGAGGAGGCACTGTCTAGATCTGAACAATTATAGTAGTGCATGACCAATATGGAGCAGGAGATGGATAATTAGAGAAAATTAACTAAACATCACCTCAAAGTGCATGTAAAAGTGGAAAGCCAGGTGCAGTCCTTGAGTGCTTAGAATCAAGAACTACAAGACCAATTGACACATAGAGTGGTGCAATCATAGGTATTCATAAGGGACCATATTAAGGAGGTTCACCATCATATCCTGGCCAAATTTTGAACAAGGATGCACAAAGTAATAGAAGTCCTCATGTTTATTTGGGATGCCAAGCAATTAGACATTTACGGTGCACCTGTCATGGAGGATGCTAAAAAATACATTGAAATATGGGTGGAACTAGCCATGAAGGTGCAAATCTTAGAAAAAATGGACCTTGAGCTTACTCCAATGTGCCCACTTGCTCGATCATGGGCAACTACAAAGGTAACACTGTGGGATTACTTCATAGATATGGAAACAACTTGAGAGGCAAGAAGGTTGATAGAAGTGTTTGAGTAGGAAAGGTGCATCTCTTTGATGTACTTTGAAGCTCTCATGTAGCTTGGTTTCCCTGGCTTCATTGATGAGGAAGAAGCAATTTTGACAAAGGAATATTTAAAGCTAGTTTGGGATACCTTTGAGGTCGATACTTCAGATATTGATGGTTGGGAGGAGCCTATTTCAAAATTCTAGGTAATGGAGTTAATAACTAGGTTCACATGAATTGAATCTTATTTGATAGACCTCATCTAGAGAGCTAACTACACTGACATAAACCAGCTTAAGACTTTCAGGTACTTGTTCAGGGAGATCCAAGATAGTGGTACACTCAAAGAAAATGCCTAGGCCCTGGTCCAAGCAACCTACGAATGTATCTAGGAGCATCTCCTACAATTGGAGCCCTCCCAACAACATGAAGATCAAGCATGGTAAGGATAACAAAGAGAAGAAGGGGATCATGAGCGTAAAGAAGAAGAAGAAGAAGTAGAAAGGGATAATTTGGAGGAAGAGTCTACTGCTAGCAATGAGCATTCATAAAGACACATTGATGATGAATCTGAACCCAACATATAAGGCCTAGGATCTTAACATTGATGTGAGATCAATATCTCCATGAGCTGCTAGAGATTTTGGCATCCCTACCACAGTGATTTCCTCTATAATTTTTTTTCTATTTTAGTAATTTTTCCTTCCTTGAAGTTCTTTTTGTTTTCAAAATGAATTATTTCTTTCCTACTTTTGCTGTTAGAATTTGTTGGTTGTTCCCAAGGGAGTGTGCAGTTTTTCCTATTCATTCATCATGCAGGGTCCTTGTATTTTTGAGGGAAAGGGTAGTTTCATACCAAGTCTCCAAGCGCAAATTGGTTTCAAGGAAAAATTAGAGTGTAGGCCTATTTTGGGCTAGAAAGCAACAAAACCTAGCTTTGAAGAAGAAAATGTAAGTTATGCCCAGGTTGTTTCACCCTTGTTTGAGAGCACAAGGCAATTTCGGGCCTTCATTGGGTAAAAATCAACTTCAAAAGAAAAAATGCTAAGTGGTCCCAAGTGTTTTCACCCCATATGGAGAGCGTAATGCATTTTCGGGGCTAACTTGGGTGAAAACACGTTCATTTTGTTCTAAAAATCAGTGTAAATCTGCTTTAAACCAAGGTGGGTCTCATTTATTTTTTACCCCTATCTAAGAGTGCAAATCAATTTCGGGGAAAGAAGGGGCGAAACAACCATTTTGTATTTTTCCATGGCCAGTGCAGTTTGATTTCTAAAAATGTTACAAGCAGGACCCAATTCTTTTTTACTCCAAATCAAGAGCACAACCCAATTTTGGGCTTATTTTGGACAAAAGCACCTTTGGACCACCCTCAAAGTCAACATAATCTTGTTTCAAACTCCCAAGGCAGTGTGGGGCCCAAAGTGTTTTCTACCAAATCAAGAGCGCAAGCCCATTTTGAACTAAAGGCTGGGTGAAACATAGGTGGGGCCCAAGTGATTTTGCTCCAATTTTCTAGTGCAACATCAATTTGGAGTTTGAAAAGGTGAAAGCACCTTTGAATTTTCTATAAAAGTGTAGCTCAATTTCAAGGAAAAATATGCTAGGTGGGGCCTGAGGTGTTTCACTCTGGTTTTCCATTATAAGGTAGTTTTGGGCCTAAGGAGGGGTGCAAGTGCCTTTGAATTTTCTATGTTGGCAATTTTGGGTACCTTGGGTACATTGCCTTTGCTCAAGTGTAGAAGTTGTCATTGATGTCAAGAAGCTCTTGAAGGAATTTGATTTAATGTCAGATTATTCAGAGCATGGACAGTGGGTTTCCAAGAAGATCATAGTAGCCCATTTGCAAAAGATCAAAGAAAAAAGACAAGTTAGAAAAAGTATGCAGCAGGCTGGAAAAACTGTCGCGATTTCGCGACATTTTAGAGGAGAGAGAAAGTGCTGGCAAAACTGTCGTGATTTCGCGACATGTTGGAAGAGAGAGAAGAAGCTGGCAAAACTGTCATGATTTCGTGACATGTTGGCAGAGAAGGAGAGCAAGGTGGAAAGTGTCGCGATTTCGTGACATGTCGCATTTTCGCGACTCGAAAAGTGCAGGAAGGCAGAGAAGGAAAAGTGTCGCGATTTCATGACATATTGCAAAGAAGATTGTACGGACCGAAAAGTGTCACGATTTCGTGACATGTTGCAGGAGAGGGAGTCCGAAAGGAAAAATGTCATGATTTCATGACATAATGCTGAAAAGAGAGTCCACAGTGTGAACTGTCATGATTTCATGACAAGTTCGAAGAGAGAGAAAGTTACTCGAAAGGTGTCACGATTTCATGACATGTTGAAGAGTTCGAAGTGAGAACAATCATGATTTCTTGACATGCTACAAAAGACGAAGTGAGGACTGTCACGATTTCGTGACATGCTGAAAAGCTCGAAGTGAGAACTGTCACGATTTCGTGACATGCAGCAAAGGGAAGAGTCTGAAATGAGAAGCGTCACGATTTCGTGACAGGCTACAAAGAAAGCGTACGAAAGCTGAAAGCGTCACGATTTCATGATAGGATGAAAGAAAAGCATACGGATGGAGAAAGTGTCATGATTTCATGATAGAAACTAGAAGCAGGTCTTCTATAGGAGAAGTGTCATGATTTCGACAAAAGTAGAAAGGAAGGCTATGAAGACAAAAGCGTCACGATTTCATGACATGTTCTAGTTTCATGGGAGTAAGGCAGAGAGAAGCTCAAGGCAACGAAAGTGTCACGATTTCGTGACATGTTCCATTTTTACTAGTGCAAGCCGAGAAAAGGTTGAGAAAGCGAGAAGGGTCATGATTTCATGATAGGAGTGAAGATGACGTCAACAAAGGTAGTAGTGTCACGATTTCATGACAAAAGCAGAGAAGAAGGCCATGAAGTCAGAAGGGTCACGATTTCATGACAGAAGAGAAGATGACGTCGGCAGAAGTAGAAAGTGTCATGATATCATGACAAAAGCCATAAGATAGTGTTCGGTTGCAAAGGTGTCATGATATCATGACATGTTGTAGTTTCACGAGAAAAGCTACAGAACCACAGAGGCGGTTGAAGCCGACAGAGTTAAATTTGAGCCGACGTAGTTTAGGGTTTTGAAGATGAAGTTAAGGGTAGTAGCCGACTAAGATCAAGGTTTTGATCTTGAAAGTTTTAGTATAAAAGTAGGGCTGCTTGGAGAGAAAATGATATCGATCGAAGTGTGCGTTCGAAGAGCGGCGTTCACAGACTGTGCGAAGAGAAGAAGTTCGATCGTCGAGAGCAGAGTGCATTCTGTCGAATCTTCCAAGTGAGAGAGATCGCAAGGGAGCAGAGTGCACGAAGACTATGCGGCTATAATTGCGTAGAGGTGCAAAGGTCGAAGATTGATCAAGTGCAGCTGTGATTGCGCAAAAAGAGCGAAGGACTGTGTTTTTGTGTAGACCAAAAAAAGAGGACAAAGACATTTGTGCCAGAATGAAGGACTGTGTTTGGTGCAGATTCGAGGACCAGCTTTGAGGTGATAGAGTTGAGGACAGAGGTCTCCAGCCAGAGCAGGGAAGACAGGTGTCTTCTATGGATAGAGTTCCATTTGCTAAGGGCAGCTGAGGCAGAGGTCTTCTAGAGGATCACCAGTCAGAGCAGAGTTAGGGGAAGGTATCTCCTTTGAGCCGAGGCTCATAAACTTTGTAATTGGGAAGGTTTCCCAAAGAATTTGAGATAATATTTTAGAGAAAAGTTTTGTGGACGTAGCCCAGCCATTCTGGGTGAACCACGTTAAAAATGAGTCTTCAATGTGTGATGTTTTCTGTCTTGTTTAATGTTGTGTTGATGCCACTGCTATCTGAAATTAAAATTATTAAATGGTTAAGACTTATACTGTTCACCCCCCTCTCAGTATAAGTTCATGTTCTTCAATTGGTATCAGAGCGGGTCACTCCAGAAAGAGCCTAACAGCTTGGAGAAGGATCTATCAGAGGAACATACAGTTTCAGAAAGAAATGAAGAGGTTGAGTTCGATCTCAAAGATGAATTCCTCTTGGCTTTGAGAAAGCTTGAGAAATTCAGGGAAGAGAATTCTGTTCTCAAGCATCAATGTCAGGAAGAAGAGATAGCAAGATCAGAATTGTCTCAAAGTGTTATAGACTTCAAAATTCTAGCTGAAGAAGGGAAGAAGGTTGAACAGAGTTCTGACACAGGCTCTAAAAGGAAAGGAAGCTGATTGTGAGAAACTAGAAGAAGAGATTATGTCTCTTAGAGTGAAGTTGGAACAGTTGACTCTCAGACAGAATACTCCGTGTGAAAAGCAAAAGAAGGATGGTATCACCATTCATGAAACAGGGTCTACGAGCAAGGTCAAGCTTCATCCTGAAGAGCAGTGGATTCCAGTTGATCACAAGAAGAACAATCATCCAAGGCATCAAAACAGGTTACATAATACCTTCCATGGCTATTGTTTTTCCTGTAAGAAATTTGGTCACATAGCTATGCATTGCAATAAGTCTCTGAATAGCCATAGTAAGGAAAATTTTAACTCGTTTGCACCTCTTATGAATAAAAATATCATGTGTTACAAGTGCAAGAATTTTGGGCATATAGCAAGGATGTGCAGTTTGGATAGATTTAGCCTTGAGTTCACTAAAAAGAGGAATGAGATCAAATCTAAGTCAATGATAGTTCAAACTGCTTTTCATGCTCAAGACAAAGTAGAAAAATGGTATCTTGATAGTGGTTGTTCAAAACATATGACTGGTGAAAAGGAAAAGTTTTTGGTCTTAAAAAAAACAAACAGAGGAACAGTCAGTTTTGGAGATAACAGGTCCGCTAAAATCTGTGGTAAAGGGACTCTTAGTTTGGATGGGAAATCCAAAATAGAAAATGTGCTCTATGTAGAAGGTCTAAGACATAATCTTCTTAGTGTGAGTCAACTTTGTGATCAAGGGCACATAGTATCTTTCTTTTCAGATAGATGTGAAATAAGTAAAGAAAAAAATGGAAAACTCATTGCTAGTGCTACCAGGACTCCAAACAATCTTTACATGCTAAGTGAGATAAAAAGGGAAAAGTGTTTTCTAACTCAAGAAGATGAGAGTTGGTTATGGCATAAAATATTGGGGCATTTGAGCTTTGATAATCTTGTCAATATTAGTAACAAGGAAGCAGTTAGAGACTTGCCCAAAATAAAAAGGCCCCATAACATCATTTGCGGTCCTTGTCAACATGGAAAACAGACCAGAACCAGTTTTAAATCAAAAGGGTATACTTCTTCAAATCCATTGGATCTTATTCATACTGATTTGTGTGGCCCTACCAGAACTCAGAGCATTCAGGGAGAAAGCTACTTCATGTTGTTTATAGATGATTATTCTAGAATGACTTGGGTTACTTTTCTCAAAGAAAAATCTGAAGCTTTTGAAAAATTTAAAGCTTTTAAAGAAATGATTGAAAATGAGACTGACAAGAGAATCAAATGCTTAAGATCAGATAGAGGAGGAGAGTTCACTTCAAATGAATTTGTGGAATACTATGAGCAACACGAAATCAAAAGAGAATATTCAACAACAAGAACTCCTCAACAAAATGGAGTAGTTGAAAGGAAAAATAGAACTGTTGAAAATATGGCTAGAGCAATGTTAAATGAGTCAAAACTTTTAGATGGCTTTTGGAGAGAAGCAGTCAGTACAATAGTTTACATCATCACCAGGGCTCAACTCAGAGTCAATCATCATAAAACTCCTTATGAGTTGTGGAAAGGAAGACCAGCTACAGTAAAATACTTCAAAGTGTTCGGGAGTAAGTGCTTCATCAGAAGGGAAGATCAGAATTTGGGTAAGTTTGATCCTAGGTGTGATGAGGGAATTTTTCTTGGATATTCCAACAGAAGCAAGGCCTACAGATGCTTCAACAAAAGAACTCATACAGTTGTAGAAAGCATAAATGTAACAGTAGATGAAAAGACAGGGATAAGAGAACCAGTCAAGGAACTCAGTGATGAAATCTGTCAAGAAGAATTCAGAGAGGTTTCAGATGAAGAAGAGGAAAGACAACAACTGCTTCCCAAAACTCCTTCACGGTATGTTCAGAAACATCATCCCAAAGACTTGATCATTGGTGATCCAAATAGCAAGCAAACAAGAAGAAGAGTCATTCCTTCACATGATTCTGCGAATGTTTCATTGTTATCTCAGATTGAGCCAAAATATTTCAGTGAAGCATGTACAGATAAGTTTTGGGTAAAAGCAATGGATGAAGAGCTAAATCAAATAGAGAAAAGTGAAACCTGGGATTTGGTTCCAAGACCTAAGGACAAGAATGTCATTGGCACAAAATGGATATTCAGAAATAAACTCAATGAGGATGGAAAGATTGTCAGAAACAAAGCTAGGTTAGTCTGTAAAGGTTATGCTCAAGTAGAAGGTATTGATTTCGAAGAGACGTTTGCGCCTGTTGCTCGTCTTGAAGCTATCAGAATGTTTTTGGCCCTTTCAAGCTTCAAATCATTCAAGGTATATCAAATGGATGTAAAGTCGGCTTTTCTAAATGGGGTGTTGGTAGAAGAAGTCTACATAGAACAGCCAGAAGGAGTGTCTCTCTCAGAACAGTCAGACTATGTGTGTAAACTAAAAAAGGCTTTGTATGGGTTAAAGCAAGCACCCAGGGCTTGGTACTCAAGACTTGATGGGTATCTTCATGAGCAAGGCTTCAAGAAAGGCATGGCAGATAGCAACTTGTATATTAAGAATGAAGATGATGATATGTTGATTATAGTTGTCTATGTTGATGATATTATTTTTGGGGGAAATAATACTCAGATGTGCAAAGTTTTTGCTAACACCATGCAGAAGGAATTCGAGATGTCTATGATTGGAGAGTTGTCATTCTTTTTAGGTCTTCAGATTGCGCAATCAAAAAATGGTATATTTCTCTCTCAGGGAAAGTATATCAAAGAAATGTTGAAGAAATTTGGGATGATGGACAACAAACCCGTGTGTACTCCAATGATTACAGGGTGCAATCTGAGTAAAGATGATGAATCTCCAGCGGCAGATCAGAGGTTGTACAGATCTATGATTGGCAGTTTACTATACAGTACAGCTACCAGACCAGATATCATGCAGGCCGTTGGGTTAGTAGCAAGATTTCAAGCAGCTCCAAAAGAATCTCATGTTACAGCAGTTAAGAGGATATTCAGATATTTGAAGGGCACTATGGACTTTGGGCTTTGGTATCCCAAAGGTGATGATTTCACCCTCACAGCTTATACAGATGCAGATTGGGCAGGCAGTATTGATGATAGGAAAAGCACTAGTGGTGGAGCATTCTTTCTGGGAAAGAGTTTGGTCTCTTGGCTAAGTAAGAAACAACCTTCAGTTTCCTTATCTACAACAGAGGCTGAATACATAGCAGCAGTGGCTGGGTGCACACAAGTTTTATGGATGAAAACCACCTTGGAGGATTTCAAAGTCAAGCATGAACAACCCATCTCCATTCTTTGTGATAATACAAGTGCCATAAGTATTTCCAAAAATCCGGTAATGCACTCAAGGACGAAGCACATTTCCATCAAATATCATTTTCTAAGGGAGAAAGTGCAAGACAAGCAGGTCAAGCTAGAGTATGTGTCTACTAAAGAGCAGATTGCCGATATCTTCACCAAACCTCTTCCAAGAGATACGTTTGAGTATTTAAGGGAGAAATTGGGAGTTGTTCTCCCACCCCAGAATTAATCACCTCATCAGGAGGTGGGGGAGGGACCAAGCTAAGAGGCTCTTTCTTAGTCCCGAGCCCCAAAGGTGACCCTTTGCCATTGATGACAAAGGGGGAGAGATATGAGTAAGGGGGAGAGCTTCAAGTGAAGAGAAGAGCTTCAAGTCAGGGGGAGCAAAACTTCAAAGGTAGATTCTCAGTTGTTAGCACAGCTGGTTTCAGTTTTGGCTATTGAGATGTGTTTTCAGTAAAGGTTTGCCATCAATGACAAAGGGGGAGATTGTTGGCAATTTTGGGTACCTTGGGTACATTGCCTTTGCTCAAGTGTAGAAGTTGTCATTGATGTCAAGAAGCTCTTGAAGGAATTTGATTTAATGTCAGATTATTCAGAGCATGGACAGTGGGTTTCCAAGAAGATCATAGTAGCCCATTTGCAAAAGATCAAAGAAAAAAGACAAGTTAGAAAAAGTATGCAGCAGGCTGGAAAAACTGTCATGATTTCGTGACATGTTAGAGGAGAGAGAAAGTGCTGGAAAACTGTCATGATTTCATGACATGTTGGAAGAGAGAGAAGAAGCTGGCAAAACTGTCATGATTTCATGACATGTTGGCAGAGAAGGAGAGCAAGGTGGAAAGTGTCACGATTTCGTGACATGTCGCATTTTCGTGACTCGAAAAGTGCAGGAAGGCAGAGAAGGAAAAGTGTCACGATTTCATGACATATTGCAAAGAAGATTGTATGGACCGAAAAGTGTCACGATTTCATGACATGTTGTAGGAGAGGGAGTCCAAAGGAAAATGTCATGATTTCATGACATAATGCTAAAAAGAGATTCCACAGTGTGAATTGTCATGATTTCATGACAAGTTCGAAGAGAGAGAAAGTTACTCGAAAGGTGTCACGATTTTGTGACATGCTAAAGAGTTCAAAGTGAGAAAAAGATTTGACATGCTACAAAAGATGAAGTGAGGACTATCACGATTTTATGACATGCTAAAAAGCTCAAAGTGAGAACTGTCATGATTTCATGACATGCAAAAGGGAAGAGTCTGAAATGAGAAGCGTCATGATTTCATGACGGGCTACAAAGAAAGCGTACGAAAGTTGAAAGCGTCACGATTTCGTGACAGGATGAAAGAAAAGCGTACGGATGGAGAAAGTGTCATGATTTCATGATAAAAACCGAAGCAGGTCTTCTATAGGAGAAGTGTCATGATTTCACAAAGAAGTAGAAAGGAAGGCTATGAAGACAAAAGCGTCATGATTTCGTGACATGTTCCAGTTTTGCGGGAGTAAGGCAGAGAGAAGCTCAAGGCAACGAAAGTGTCACGATTTCGTGACATGTTCCTTTTTGCTAGTGCAAGCTGAGAAAAGGTTGAGAAAGCGAGAAGGGTCATGATTTCATGACAGGAGTGAAGATGACGTCAACAAAGGCAGTAGTGTCACGATTTCATGACAAAAGTAGAGAAGAAGGCCATGAAGTCATAAGGGTCACGATTTCATGACAGAAGAGAAGATGACGTCAAGAAAGTGTCACGATATCATGACAAAAGCCATAAGATAGTGTTCGGTTGCAAAGGTGTCGTGATATCATGACATGTTGTAGTTTCACGAGAAAAGCTACAGAACCACAGAGGCGGTTGAAGCCGACAGAGTTGAATTTGAGCCGACGCAGTTTAGGGTTTTGTAGCCGACGAAGTTAAGGGTAGCAGTCGACTAAGATCAAGGTTTTGATCTTGAAAGTTTTAGTATAAAAGTAGGGCTGCTTGGAGAGAAAAGGACATCGATCGAAGTGTGCGTTCGAAGAGCGGCGTTCGCAGACTGTGCGAAGAGAAGAAGTTCGATCGTCGAGAGCAGAGTGCATTCTGTCGAATCTTCCAAGTGAGAGAGATCGCAAGGGAGCAGAGTGCACGAAGACTATGCGGCTGTAATTGCGTAGAGGTGCAAAGGTCGAAGATTGATCAAGTGCAGTTGTGATTGCGCAAAAAGAGCGAAGGACTGTGTTTTTGTGCAGACCAAAAAAAGAGGACAAAGACATTTGTGCCAGAACGAAGGACTGTGTTTGGTGCAGATTCGAGGACCAGCTTTGAGGTGATAGAGTTGAGGACAGAGGTCTCCAGCCAGAGCAGGGAAGACAGGTGTCTTCTGTGGATAGAGTTCCATTTGCTAAGGGCAGTTGAGGCAGAGGTCTTCTAGAGGATCACCAGTCAGAGCAGAGTTAGGGGAAGGTATCTCCTTTGAGCCGAGGCTCATAAACTTTGTAATTGGGAAGGTTTCCCAAAGAATTTGAGATAATATTTTAGAGAAAAGTTTTGTGGACGTAGCCCAGCCATTCTGGGTGAACCACGTTAAAAATGAGTCTTCAATGTGTGATGTTTTCTGTCTTGTTTAATGTTGTGTTGATGCCATTGCTATCTGAAATTAAAATTATTAAATGGTTAAGACTTATACTGTTCACCCCCCCTCTCAGTATAAGTTCATGTTCTTCATTTTCCATGCCAATGCTACTTCAAAGATAGAAAAGTGGTTTCTATCCCACTTAGAAGTGCAAGCCCTTTTCAAAGCTTGCATGGATGAAACATAGGTGGGGCATGCATCTGCAAATCACCTGTTTCTAGTCTAACTCCCTTGTATCAGCAAAAATTCCTTGGAGATGCCTCTCATCGATGAAACAAGGTGCACCCTCACCAATTTAATTGCAATCGATCTGAGAAGAAGATTTGATTTTTTTGGATTTCAAAATCTGATCTTCCATTAAGGTAGTTCCAACAAGTGAGGAGGTGGCACTACAGATGAATCATATCGCTGCATTGAAGCCATGCAACCACTTCTCCATGAGTCATCAAATTGAGTCCATGCCTCATTACATTTTGATGAGTGCTAAAATCCAATATTCGCTACCACTGCAATGTTTTGTGGGTGAGCATTTATGTCTCAGAGGTGGAATCCTCTATAAAAACTAGCAATTGTAATGTAAAATGATGGATGTTTTGCTAGAAACTTGTTGTACATAAATTTTGCTATGAATACAAAGAAATCTTGGGTCTAATTCTAAACTTCTCCTTATGTGTATGTTTTCTATCTTATATTTCTATCAAATTATCTTCTTTTTTTGTAGGCTATAATTCTATATCTAGATTTAGATTTCGATAGAGGGTGAACACTAGAATAACTCTAGAAATTGCACATATGAGTCATCTAGTTTTAATTTCTGTTATTTTTGTTGTGTGAAGTAATATTAGTTCAGAATAAAGTTAAGTTATTGTGATGTTTTTTCATCACCCCTGTTCATCTAGCTTGAGGCCATATTTCCCTATATCTTCTAGTTATTTCTAATTTCTTTCCTATTCCTTAATCTCAAATCCCCAAGTTAAAGTAGTAAGGGAACCAACCCTCTCTAGAGATTGGCACGAGAGGCATTTATTCCTTTTGGCCTTTCAATGTTGGCTAGGTCTAGGGCACATGGATGAAACATTCCATACCTAAGGCGGATTCTTGACCAACAATTGTGTACCTTTAAACTAGGAGGTGTGGTAAGATTTTTCTTAAGCAATTCAAAAGTTGACTCACACTTATCTGACCACTTGAATTCCTATCTTTTCCTTTGTAGGTTGGTCATTGGTGAAGTGATCTTAGCATAGTCTTTCACATAATTCCTATAGTAACCAATCAACCCTAGAAGCTATGGACTTATATCACACTAGTGGGTGGTGGGCAATTCAAAATAACCTCTATTTTCTTAGTATCTACCCCGATCCCTTCTATAGAAATAATATGTCCTAGATATTGCACTTCAAACACATAAAACTCAAACTTGGACAAATTTCCATACAAATAATTTTTCCTTAGCAATTTCAGCACAACCCTAAGGTTCTCATCGTGCTCTACCTTATTTTGAGAGTAAATCAATATATCATCCAAGATTACTAACATGAACTTGTCCAAATGCTTTCTAAATAAATTGTTCATCAAATTCATAAATGCAATTAGAGCAATAATTAAACAAAAAGGTAAAATCATGAACTCGTAATGTTCGTAGCAAGTTTTAAAGGTTGTCTTGTGAGTATCCTCCTCTCGGATCCTCAGTTGGTGGTATCCAAATTTTAAATCAACCTTTGCAAATATTGTGGCATCTTTTATTTTATCGAAGAGATATTCGATCCTAGGTAGGGGATATCTATTCTTGATAGTTGCCTTATTTAACATCCTATAATATATACATAACCTTAAGGAACCATCCATTTTATTAACAAACAGAATTAGTGCACCCCAAGGTGACACACTTGGTTTTATTAGTCATTTCTCTAGTAACCCTTGGAACTACATTTTAGCTCTTGCATTTCTATGGGGTTCATTCTATAGGGAGCTCTATGTATGGGTTCTACTCTAGGTTGGAGCTCAATTGTGAATTCAAACTCTCATTTAGGTGGTAATCCAAGTAAATCTTCTAGAAATACATCCCTAAACTCTTGCAGAAGTGGGTGTCTTCCAAACACCTATTCCTTTGTTTCATCATCTAACTCATTTAGCTTAACAACATATACCATTCCCCATTTTTTCATGGTTTTTTTGAGTTTCATCATCGAAAGGATTTGGGGTTGGAAATATCCTTATAGGATGTACACACTTTGCACCTTCCCACTATCTTCCATGTACTCTATCCATCTATCTTGGAAGTTGACCATAGTCCTATGTGCTTGCAACCAATCCATTCCTAGGATAACATTGAAGGCATGCAATGGTGCAACATAAAGACATCCAATGGTCATTCCACTAGGTAAGGAAATTTTTATCATAGGATATCACTGACTTACAAAGTAGGTTTACCCTGAGCCATACTCAACCTTCCACCCTTGTGCCAGGATTCTAGGCTTTTCGGGTATGTATTTAATTAATTTAATGGAAACAAAACTATCCCTAGCACCAATATCTATCAAAATATTAAAATTTTTACTAAATATCCTATCCCTTATTAGTAATGGAGTGGCTTGCCCATTGCTAAAAAAATCCTATGATCCGGTTCCTTGCTTGTATATTCCTTATACATTGGTTTCTTTTCTTTCAAATTCATTCCTGCATTGAGTGGATAGTTACTAGTATAATGCGGTCCACGACAATATAAACATCTAGCTTTGGGTCCTGGGTGCATTTTCTACTTATGCCCCTCAACTTATTTCTCTACTATGATGGGAGTACTAGCCTATCCCTGAGATGATCTATTGTTTTTATTATTGCGATTAATAGAGTTACAATTATTTCCTTGAAATCACTTCTTGAACCTCCCTTACTTTCTATCATTCCTTTGATCCTGTCTAGGATAATATTTATTTACCTTCCCTCCTTCCCACTTTACAAACCCTATACTATTCCTTTTCCTTAGTGCCTCTTTGCCCTGCTTATCCACCCATTCATAATCAAAGGAGGGTTTGAGATAGGTTTCAGCCTTTCTGGCCAAATCATAAACCTTATGTAGTGTGGTAGATTCTCGCATATCCACATCTCGACCTATTCTTAGGTCTTATCCAATTATAAACTTGTGGATATCCATCTTCTTATTGTATGTAGGAACATATTTTAAGAGATTAAAAAATCATTGATGATACACCTTCAATGTCCTAATTCCTTGTTAAATCTTAGTGAATTCCTTAAATTTTTGGGAATAAAAGTGTTTGGTGAGATTTCTATCTTTAAAGGCCTTCACAATAGCTTCCCAACTCAAATCAATTGCAATCACAAGTCTTAGTCCTTTACTATAGGATTCCCACCAATTTGTGCCATCACCTTGCAAATGCAGAGTGGCATAGGATGTTCGAGTGACAGAAGAGTAGTTATTAAAAACATAGTAGGTTTCTATTTACTTCAACCAAGATTCATATTTGTCACCATCTTCTTCTCCAATAAATTTGGAAGATTTTAGGTACTTCATATCTTTACCCAAGTCGGCTTTCAAATAAATCCTAGCTCATTATGCTTTTGTGAGGGGTTCATTTACCTATTTCACTCTAGATTTTCTAGCTTGTGTTTCATGGTTCAAAATAGTATCCAACATTTGTCTCTGTGATTCTACTTGTTCCCAAAGCTGGGCTACTGTTGTCGTACGGTCCTCTCTTTTGTCACTAGGGTTCTCTAAACCTAAATATAGGGTCTTGCCCTATATATTTATCTATTGTGTCTGCATAATTATTGGGACAACACCTCCTCTCCTCTTCAGTGGCATTGTCCCTAACCACACACTGAAGAGTCATTAGAATTCATTTCATTGTAGTGATTGGACTATTAGTCATTCTATATTTTTAGTCATTCTATCCTGGCATAGTAGTAACCCTTCTAAGGTGTATTTTATAACATACACCCCAATGAGCCTTGTGTAGTGAGCCTATTCCACTATGAACCTAGGCTCTAATACCAAATGTCACAACCAATTTTTTTTCCTAAGGTTCTTTGGGTCCTTTTATGCATTTAAGCTTCCATTACAATGTTCGATCATAACTATCACCATCACTAAACTCACCCATCACTACACTTACATAAGTCAATATATTTAAGTGTACTATGTGACAAGCCATTTATAGAACTATATCTTTCATCTATCCTTTGATGAGCTAGTTCCCATGATGTAAATTCACTTCAAGAGACCAACAATGGACTCTAAGGGTAAATTGCAAGACAAGAAATTAGATAAAATACACCAGTAAAAATAAACCTGCAAATGCTTCTATTTTTTATCTGAATTCACATCCCCCTTACAATAGAGTCTCCCACTCCTTATAATCCCAAATGAAACCCTAGCCTATGCTACCCCCTTACTATTTTTAGTCACTTTCTATTTTTAGCAACTAACTTGCTATTTTTAGTCACTTTCTATTTTTAGCAACTCACTTGCTATTTTTAGTAACCCAAAAAAAGAGCTTGGATGGCATCCAAAATGGAATCATGCATATGTTATTCAATAATAACCACTATCCCAAAATAGCAACCCCACTCTAGTTCTACACTAATAGTTATGATAACATTTTTAGTTATGAAAACTAAAAATTACATTAAAAGCTAATTTTGGGCCTCCTAGAGGTATTTTTTACCCGAAATGCAAATGGGGAAAAATAAACACTCAAAGCAAAATTTATGGCCCCGATAAGGTGCATTATCCCACTTACCTTAATATCCATTTAAATGGGGTTATGCTATCAATTACACCCTACATAGTTCTGTCAATAGGTTCTAAATATGTAGGAATTATGACTATCCTTCTCATCGAAGAGATGAGCTAGTATTCCCTTGTATAGGGTTAATAATTATTTTAGTTACATTATAGAAGACCCAATTACTTCCTCCTTTACTTAAAAAAATTAAGTTCCCTAAAACCTTAACTCCTTATTTCCATGAAGGATGAGTAGAAAGGAATAATTTGATCACACTCGAAGCTAAACACAAAACTCTGTCTAATTGAGCTATGGTGCGAACCACCACACCGAAGACGAAACTAGCCACACATTTGAACTATTGGCTGACAAATACAACCGTCATAAAAACCATTAAAAACATCCATATATTTTAAATGAAATATTCTCAACCACAACATCCTACCAAACAAGAACGAGATACCAAAACTGATGATTACACAATGACACTGAGAGGGGGGGGTGAATCAGTGTATCTATTAATTTTTATATCTACAGCATTTAATATGAAATAAAGAGAACTTGAAAACTGAAAAACAACTTGAACAAGAGAGCACACCACAACACTCAATATACCGAGGTTCACCAATTTGGCTACTCCTCAAAAATGACTGCTTGGACTCCAATCCAAATCCGAGTCTTTGCAAAATCAATTTTACAAACACTTTACCAGCACCAACTGGAAGGAGCACCAACCCCTGTAATTTTCTGCTGCAACAGATGGAGCACCAACTCCTAGTACCAAGCACCAACTTGGACTGCAATTACGATAAATTTAGAATGACATAAAAATGTCTTCACTTTATGCACGACCCTGAATGGTCTGCAATTAACCCAACTCTGCACACTCTCACGGCTCTGCTTATTTTTCTCTTGATTCTTTTCTAACCCTCCTTTTACAGCAATTTCTCTCTAACAGCAACAACATCTTCTCTGTACGATTATTCTTTTATAACCTTTCAATCCTGCATGCAATCGAATCACATACTCGGACTGTTCGAATCCATGCAATACGGCTGTTCGGTTCCATGCACTTATTGTTCGAAACCACACAATACGTCTTTTGAAACCATGCGGTACGGCAATTTTGTTTCATGCACTTGCTGTTCAATTTCTTCGAATACGGCTTTTCGAATGCTTTTTGAAATTCCATATGTGATTCTTCGAAAGCTTTTCGATTCTTCATGTTCGGCTTTTATGTATGCTTCAAATACGTCTATTAGAATGCCTACAAATACGACCTTTCGAATGCTTTTATTATCCTTCAAATTCAGCTTTTCGAATGCGTTTCAATTATGCATGTTTGGCTGTTGCATTGCATGTCCAACACCTATCAACGTTTAACTGTCTACTTTTTCTGACACGTGTCACCTTGCATGCTCCTGCGGGTTTTACTGCCAGACTGTTACCTGTCGCGATATCGTGACACTTTTAACTTATGCTGATGTCACCCTGAAGGTTGTCGCGAAATCATGACCATTTTGGCCTTGAAAGCTTTTCCCCCGCTCATGTCGTGATATCGCGACACTTAGAACTTTGCTGACGTCATCCTTAAGCATGTCACGAAATCGTGACCATTTTGGCTCTTGAAAGCTTTCCATGCATCTTGTCGCGATATCGTGACACTTTGAACTTTCTGACGTCATCCTCAATCATGTCGCGAAATCGCGACGCTTCCGGCTTCTAGCAGCTTTCCTTTCATCCTGTCGTGAAATCGTGACACTTTTCAACTTTGCTGACGTCATCATCAATCTTATCGCGAAATCGTGACGCTTCCGGCTTCGACTTTCCTTTCATCTGTCACGAAATCATGACACTTTCTGCGTCATCATCCTTGTCGCGAAATCGTGACACTTACTTCGTACACTCTTCTTTGCCAACCAGCGAAAATGGAACATGTCACGAAATCGCGACCTCTCTTCCAAAACTATGCTTCATGCAATAGCGAAATTCTACATCTTTGTGCCTTGTGCTTTCACCTTGCCTCTTCTCATGAAATTTTGACTTGTAATATAATCACTGCATCTTTAAGTTCTACACTTTTGACTGGTAGCGAAATCGCTACACCTTAGTTTCCCTTTGTTTCAACATGTAGCGCCATCGCTACACCTTAGTTTCTCTTACAATCGCTACACCTTAGTTTCTCTTTGTTTCAACACGTAGCGAAATCGCTACACCTTAGTTCCATGTATTTTCATCATGCAGCGATATCGCTACACCTTTGTTTCCATTCATTTCAACATGTAGCGATATCGCTACACCTTTGTTTCCTTCTCTGCCAGCATGTCGCGAAATCGTGACAGTTTTGCTCGCATCTTCTCTCTCCTCGGCCATGTCGCGAAATCGCGACAATTTGGCGTGCATTTTCTCTCTCCTACTTTTTGTCGTGAAATCGTGACACATTTTCTCTCTCCTCAATGAAAACTCGACATGTCACGAAATCGTGACATTTTCGGCTGCGCCTTCTCTCTCCTCGACCATGTCGCGAAATCGTGACAGAAAACATGTCGCGATATCGCGACAGTTTTCTTCCTTGTCTCTTTTTGCCAGTTTTTGAATCTGGGTCACCTCTATTTTCCTTGAAACTTTTTGCACTTGATCTGACTGACCTCTGAACTGCATCAACTGCATCAATCTGATTGTGTTGACAACAATGACAATACTTTTGCAATTCTTTTGCTGCACCTTGCTCAACAATCTCCCCCTTTGGAATTGTTGGCAACACACTGCAACCTTGCTTAATTTCTTCTCCCCCTTTGCCAATAATACCAAAGGGCTGCTTTGAGACTCCCCACGAGTCTATGCACAACATTCTCGAGACTTAAAAAGTTTGAATGCTCCCCACGAGAATGTGTTTCCCATAGCTAGTCAGTGCTTGGGTGGTGTGACTACTCCCAACTTCTTTCGAAGGTATTCAAATACTTCCTTTGGCAAAGGTTTTGTGAATATATCAGCTACTTGCTCTGTAGTTGGAACAAAATCCAATTTAACCTCTCCTTATGCAACTTTATCCTTCAAGAAATGATATCGGATTGCAATATGTTTGGTTCTTGAATGCATTATTGGATTCTTGGATATGTTGATAGCACTAGTGTTATCACATTTAATTGAAATTGGTTCATTGAAATGAATACCAAGATCTTTCAACGTTTGTCTCATCCATAATATCTGAGTACAACATGTTGTTGCTTGCAATGTATTCTGCCTCTGCGGTGGATAGAATCTTGATTCTTGTTTCTTGTTGTGCCATGCTACCAGCCTGTCACCAAGATAAAATGCTCCTCCACTTGTGCTCTTTCTGTCATCAATACATCCTGCCCAATCTGCATCAGAATATGCAATCAAAGTGAAATCTTTACCTTTTGGGTACCACAACCCATAATCCATAGTGCCCTTGAGATATCTGAAAATCCTCTTTACAGCTGTTACATGAGTTTCTTTGGGACTGGCCTGAAATCTTGCAACCATACATACTGCTTGTAATATATCTGGTCTAGTGGCTGTTAAATACAGCAGGCTTCCAATCATAGACCTGTACATTGTTTGATCTACATACGGGGATTTATCATCCTTGCTCAACTTGCGACTTGTTGTCATGGGAGTCTTGACCGGTTTCTTGTCTTCCATTGTGAACTTTTTCAGCATTTCTTTTACATATTTAACTTGAGAAATAAAAATGCCTTTTTCATTTTGATTGACCTGCAGACCTAAGAAATAAGAAAGTTCACCAATCATTGACATCTCAAATTCTTTTTTCATTTTAATTGATATGTCTTTGCGGTATTCATCCATCTTTCTTGCCAAATATTATGTCATCTACATAAACAACAAGAACAATAAGATGACCCTTCTCTGTTTTGACATATAAGTTGCTATCCACCAAACCTTTCTTAAACCCTTGTTTAATTAGATAATTATCCGACCTTGCATACCATGCTACGGGTGCCTGTTTTAATCCATATAAAGCTTTCTTTAACCCTGCAAACAAAATCTGGATTTTCACCAAGTTGGAAGCCATCGGGTTGTTCAATGTAAACCTCTTCTTCCAGTTTTCCATTCAAAAATGCTGATTTTACATCCATTTGATATACTTTGAAGTTTTTATGAACTGCTAATGCCAGAAACATCTTGATTGCCTCTAGTACGGCTACCGGTGCAAAAGTTTCTTCAAAATCAATGCCTTCAACTTGAGCATAGCCTTTACATACCAATCTTGCCTTATTTCTGACAACCTGCCCATCTTCATTCAATTTATTTCTAAAAACCCATTTAGTGCCAATTATGTTTTTATTTGTTGGTCTAGGTACTAATTCCCAGGTATTGTTTTTCTCTATCGGATCTAGTTCTTCATTGATTGCCTTCATCCAACTTTCATCGGTGCTTGCTTCGACAACATTTTTAGGTTCAATACTAGATAACGAGAGAATAGTTCCTCACTCTTTGTTCTTCTTGTTTGAATACCATCTGTGGGATCCCCAATAATCTGTTCACTTGGATGATTTTTTTGCCGAGTTGCCTGTTTTAAATTTCCTGTTTTCTTCTTCTTCAGATTCGGTTTTACACTATCTGGATCAATTTTCTGATTCTTCTCTGTTTCTTTTTCATCATCACCTTCAATGACTTCTTCATACATAGGGTAGTTTTCTTGATAAGTAGTTTCTTGTTCTCTACCTTCATCAACTTTCACATCAGCACTTTCAACAATTTTCTTCAACCTCTTGTTGTAACATGTGTATGCCTTGCTTTTTGTTGAGTAACCGAGAAAGATACCTTCATCGGCTCTATCTTCAAATTTACCGAGGTTATCTTCGGTCCGTTTTATGTAGCACTTGCTTCCCAAATACTTTGAAATGTCTTGTTGTTGCCTTTACGCCAAACCACAACTCATAAGTTGTTTTGCTTTCATGTGGTCTCGGCATGCACTGTTTTGAATGTAAACTGTAGTATGAACTGCCTCTTTCCAAAATATGTCAGCTATTTTGTTTTCTTCGACATTGTCCTTGCCATTTCCTGCATTTGTTCTATTCTTCCTTTCTACAACACCATTCTGCTGAGGTGTCCTAGCTGCTGAAAACTGTCTTCTTATCCCATGTTTTTGACGGTATTCTGCAAATTCTTCGGAGATAAACTCTCCTCCCCTGTCTGATCTTAGGCATTTAATTCTTTTTCCTGATTGATTCTCAACAAGATTTTTGAAGGTTTTAAACATCTCAAAGGCTTCTGACTTGAGTTTCAGAAATAGTACCCATGTCATTCTTGAGTAGTCATCTATACATAGCATAAAATATTTGTGTCCATTTATGCTTTCGGTTCTCATGGGTCCACATAGATCGGTGTGAATTAGTTCTAATGGCTTGCTAGTGAAGTATTCTTTTGCTTTGAAAGTGGCTCTGGTTTGTTTTCCCTTTTGGCATGACTCACGGATGCTATTTACGGGTTTGCCAATGTTTGGTATATCTCTAACTGCTCTTTTTGAACTGATTTTTGCCAGATTGTCAAAACTAATATGCCCAAGCCTCTTGTGCCATAGCCAGTTTTCATCTTCCTGTCCCATCAAGCATGTTCCTTCTGCAGTTTCTGAAAGTGTATACAGATTTCCTGAAGTTCTCAGTCCAGTGGCTATTAACTTTCCATTTTTTGTCTTTCTTACTTCATAGCCCTCCTTCTTGAAGATTACATCATGACCTCTGTCACATATTTGACTTACACTTAGCAAGTTATGCTTCAGGCCAATTACAAACAAGACTTCTTTTGATTTTATATTGCCATCACTGATCTTGAGTGATCCCTTTCCAACAATCTTTGCTCCATCATTATTTCCAAATTTCACAGAACCACCTTCATAATTCTGTAAATTCTCAAACTTTTGCTTGTCACTGTCATGTGATTGGAACAACCATTATCCAAGTATCCAAGGTGCTGATTTGTTACGAGCTTTAAAAGCGATCTGGACAATCAAAGATTCCTTTTCTTTCCATTACGGTTTGATAGCAGATTTTGCTACTTGTTTTGCCTTTGTCCTTTCATTAGCATGTGCCTATTTTTCAGGAAATTTCTGGTTTTGTTTCAACCCACTTGGCTGAGATTTTCTACCATGATAATTATTTGATGCAAAAGTGCTTCTGCAGTTTCTAGCAATATGTCCAAAATTATGACAATTATAACATTCAAGCTGCATAATTCATTAAAGGAGAAAAAACATTTCTGCTGGTAAAATTCCTTTGAGATACATTATGCATGCAATCTGAAATCTTATGGCCATAAGCATTGCATTTAAAACAATAACCAGAAAATGCATGATTAAACCTGGGTGCCGGTCTTTGCCGGTTTGAAGTAGGAGCCATGACTCTTCTCCTCCTCGGATGTGTGACTTTTGTGAATCCATCTTTGTCAGTATTCTTCTTGAATCTGGCATTATTGTTTTCTTTTGCATGATTTTGTTTTTCTGGTTCAACCCTGATCTTTTCTTCTTTCTTTGTGGGTTCTATATTCAAGTTCTTTGAATCCTTTGAAGATTCTCCTTCATCAAAGCCTAAACCAAATTTGATGCCAGAAGGCCTTTGGTTATTTAACATTTTATCCAACTTTACAGTACTTTCTTCAAACTTATGAAAATAGTTCAATTTTCTATTCATCTCCTCTAACTGCATCCTTAACTTAACAATGTCTTCCTCTAGCTTGCTGCATTCAACTGTCTTTACAGTTAATTGTTCATCAAGAACTTCAGACATTTTCTTGAATTCCTCTGTCTGTATTTTCAAATTGTTTATTATGTCTGTGGCATTCTCTAATTTCTTTGAAAAAATTTTATTCTTCTTCCTTTCTGCACTCAACTCTTCAAGTGCAGCAACCAATTCTCCTTCCAAATACACTTCAGCTTCATCCTTGGAATTTTCATCACCTTCCTGATTTTCCTCTGTTCTTTCTTCTTCAAGTGCCATGAGCAGAGCTTCACCTCCTTCTTCTTCGGACTCCTCATCTGTGCTTTCTTGAGCTAGCTGACATTCTTGGTTATGAAGCTTTTCTTCTTGAAGTTGTTCTTTCTGAAATTTTGTTTCTTCTTCCAGTCACCTTTTTCTTGGTGTGAACCTTCACCATTTTTGGTTCTCTCCTGCATTGGACATTTGGCTGCAAAATGACCGACTCCTCCACAATTGAAGCATTTAAAAGGTAGCTTCCCTCTATATTTTCCTTTTCCTTTTGTGAGTTTTCGAACAAAATTGGCTTCTGTTTCATCCATTTGTTCCTTCATCCTCAGATTCATGTTCAGCTTTTACATTCTTGTGTGCTTTAAAAGCTGCTTCTCTGTCTGTAGACTTGGTTTGTCCTATTCTCATTTCATATGCTTTGTCAGGGAACCATGCAACTCATCCATCCTGAAGTTGTTTAGATCTTTTGCCTCTTCTATTGCAGAGACTTTGGAGTTAAATATTTTGTGAAGTGTTACGAGAACCTTTTTCACAACAAGTGCATCATCAATTTCTTCACCGAGTCCTCCGATTGCATTAATAATTCCGTTGACTCTCGGCATATAAGTCTCTATGTTTTCATCTTCATTCATTTGCGGTGCTTGAGCTGTGCTCGATGAGTTTGCGGTTTTGCTTCCTTAATCTTCTTGTCTCCTTCATGGATGCTCTTCGATTTATCCCACATGTCCTTTGCTGATTTACAACTCATGACTCTTATCGGTTCACTTGTCAACAAGCCCACACATTATGGCATTCTTAGCTTTGGAGTTGTTTTCAAATTTCTTTTTCTCGGCGATATCTGTTGGAGGGGTAGTGGGTGCTTGTGTATCCACTATCTACCAGAATCCCAAATATCGTATCCCAATGCACTCAGATATGTTTGCATTATGAGTTTCCAGAAGGTGTAATTTGTTCCATCAAATAAGGGAGCTTTGTTGGATGAAAATCCTTCACCACCTGCCATTGTTTCTTCCAAGATCTCCTTAGCTGATTAAGCTTGTACAAGGAACCTTGCTCTGATACCAATTGATGATTACACAATGACACTGAGAGGGGGGGTGAATCAGTGTAGCTATTAATTTTTATATCTACAACATTTAATATGAAATAAAGAGAACTTGACAACTGAAAAACAACTTGAACAAGAGAGCACACCACAACACTCAATATACCGAGGTTCACCAATTTGGCTACTCCTCAAAAATGACTGCTTGGACTCCAATCCAAATCCAGTCTTTGCAAAATCAATTTTACAAACACTTTACCAGCACCAACTGGAAGGAGCACCAACCCCTGTAATTTTTGGCTGCAACAGATGGAGCACCAACTCCTAGTACCAAGCACCAACTTGGACTGCAATTCTGATAAATTTAGAATGACATAAAAATGTCTTCACTTTATGCACGACCCTGACTGGTCTGCAATTAACCCAACTCTGCACACTCTCACGGCTCTGCTTATTTTTCTCTTGATTCTTTTCTAACCCTCCTTTTACAACAATTTCTCTCTAACAGTGACAACATCTTCTCTGTACGATTATTCTTTTATAACCTTTCAATCCTGCATGCAATCGAATCACATACTCTGACTGTTCGAATCCATGCAATACGGCTGTTCGGTTCCATGCACTTATTGTTCGAAACCCTGCAATACGTCTTTTGAAACCATGCAGTACGGCAATTTTGTTTCATGCACTTCGACTGTTCAATTTCTTCGAATACGGCTTTTCGAATGCTTTTTCGAAATTCCATATGTGATTCTTCGAAAGCTTTTCGATTCTTCATGTTCGGCTTTTCTGTATGCTTCAAATACGTCTATTAGAATGCCTGCAAATACGACCTTTCGAATGCTTTTATTATCCTTCATATTCGGCTTTTCGAATGCGTTTCAATTATGCATGTTTGGCTATTGCATTGCATGTCCAACACCTGTCAACGTTTAACTATCTGCTTTTTTTGACACGTGTCACCTTGCATGCTCCTGCGGGTTTTACTGCGTATGTTACCTATCGCGATATCGTGACACTTTTAACTTATCTTGACGTCACCCAGAAGGTTGTCACGAAATCATGACCATTTTGGCCTTGAAAGCTTTCCCTGCATCATGTCGTGATATCGTGACACTTAGAACTTTTTCTGACGTCATCCTTAAGCATGTCACGAAATCATGACCGTTTTGGCTCTTAGAAGCTTTCCCTGCATCTTGTCGCGATATCGCGACACTTTTCAACTTTGCTGATGTCATCATCAATGCTGTTGCGAAATCGTGACGCTTAGGCTTCCGGCAGCTTTCCTTTCATCTGTCGTGAAATCGTGACACTTTTCAACTTTGCGACGTCATCATCAATCTTGTCGTGAAATCGTGACGCTTCGACTTCCAGCTTTCCTTTCATCTTGTCATGAAATCGTGACACTTTTCAACTTGCTGACGTCATCATCCTGCATGTCGTGAAATCATGACACTTTGTCTTCCGTACAACTCTTCTTTGCCAACTCCAGCGAAAAATGGAACATGTCACGAAATCGGAACTTCACAAAAGACACTATGCTTCATGCAATAGCGAAATTTACATCTTTGTGCCTTGTGTTTTTACCTTGCCTCTTTTCATGAAATTTTGACTTGTAATATCATTTTTGCATCTTTCAGTTCTACACTTTTGACTAGTAGCGAAATCGCTACACCTTAGTTTCCCTTTGTTTCAACATGTAGCGCCATCGCTACACCTTAGTTTCTCTTCCATCGCTACACCTTAGTTTCTCTTTGTTTCAACATGTAGCGAAATCGCTACACCTTAGTTCCATGTATTTTCATCATGCAGCGATATCGCTACACCTTTGTTTCCATTCATTTCAACATGTAGCGATATCGCTACACCTTTGTTTCCTTCTCTGCCAGCATGTCACGAAATCGTGACAGTTTTGCTCGCATCTTCTCTCTCCTCGGCCATGTCGCGAAATCGTGACAATTTGGCGTGCATTTTCTCTCTCCTACTTTTTGTCATGAAATCGTGACACATTTTCTCTCTCCTCAATGAAAACTCGACATGTCGCGAAATCGTGACATTTTCGGCTGCGCCTTCTCTCTCCTCGACCATGTCGCGAAATCGTGACAGAAAACATGTCGCGATATCGCGACAGTTTTCTTCCTTGTCTCTTTTTGCCAGTTTCGAATCTGGGTCACCTCTGTTTTCCTTGAAACTTTCTGCACTTGATCTGTCTGACCTCTGAAGCGCATCAACTGCATCAATCTGATTGTGTTGACAACAATGACAATACTTTTGCAATTCTTTTGCTGCACCTTGCTCAACAAAAACAAAGGAACATTTCCTATATACATCAAAGTATCTTATTTATCAGATTTAATTTCCATTAACTCAAAAAAACAAACCAAACCATAAACCATTTGATAACATTGTAAAGAAAATTGATAGTAAAGTAAACACATCAAATTTAACCAATATCCAAATTCATTGATATTAGTATTGTCTGAATAATGCAAGCTTATACTGAGGGGGGGTGAACAATATAAGATCACTTTTTACTTTTCTTTCCCAATCAATATTATGCAATGTATAGATAGAAATATCAATAGTAGTAATCAAAGCAATGCACAAATCACCACACACATAATAGAGATACCAATTTAATGTGGTTCGTCCAATGTGGGCTACTCCACGGAGAAAATATTTCACTAAAATTTTTGTAATCAATATCTTGGGAATCCTTTCCCTATTACAATGTTTATGGACCTCTATCCAAAGGAGACACCAATACCCTAATCAAGTTTGTGGATATCTATCCATAGAAGAACTCCTTTCTCCTTAGCTCTAGCTGGTGATCTTCTAGAAGAACTACTACCTCTACTGCACTGGCTAATGGATCTATATCCACTAAAGACTCCTATCCTCAATACCCTAGCTAATGGATCTCTATCCACTGGAGTCTGTCATCCTCTATACTCTATCACCTCAAAAGCTTACTCTTTGTTCTATCTCAAATTTGCACTAAAAACAATCCTTCAATTTAGCACAAATATACTCAATCTCTATCTATAGTCTGGCACAAATCTGTCCTTAAATATGCACCAAAATCTATCCTCAAATCTATACTAAACATAGTCCTTTAGTCTAGCACAAATCTATCCTCAATTTTGTACTAAATATAGTCCTTCGATCTAGCACAAATCTATCCTCAATCTCTGTCCTCAAGCCTTAACACAAATCCTGACTCAATCACAAATCAACTCTGCTAGATCTACCCTAAATCTTAACTCAAGGTATGAAGAAATAAATCAATCAATTATGCTCACAAGTCTTCTCAAAGACTTGTCTCAAATAAACCTTGTAAGCTTCCATAAAATCTCACATTGATCTATCCACAAGTCCTCTCTAGAACTTGTCTAATCTACTCAAAAATTCCTCACTAGAACTAGTCTAATCTCATACAAACATATAGAGAATTTTTAGAGACTCGATATGCTTCACATTCACCACAATGCTCAATTAATTTCAATTTATATTTTTACCATAGAAACATATAGAGAATTGTTAGACTCAATATGCTTCACACTCACAAACTCTCAATCACTTTCAATCTCTCTTTTATTATAAAAACATATAGAGAATTGTTAGAGACTCAATATGTTTCACATTCATCAACACTCAACCTCTTTCTCAAATCAATTCAAAATATAGAACAATTTTTTTCATAGAACTTGAACTATCACATCAACACATCCACTTGACTAGGCTCAACCAACTCTACTCAACCAATCACTCAATAAAATAATCCTTTCTCACAAACCCTAGTCCAAACTTATGAACATTCAATCAAATGTTTCCAATAATTCTTAACAACCAATCTCACATAACAATGATAATTATGACCATTGCAAACCCTATTTCAAGTTCCTCACTCAAAAAATTACTTCAACAACAATGCTAATATCTCATAACAATGATACTCATGATATTTGAAAACTTCATATAACAATGATACTCGTGATATTTGTAATATTCCACCCCAAATCTGGATAATAATTTTTTTTTTTTGTGTTTCGATTTGTCTTGCAAAACTATGACTTAATTTGCTACATGCATTAATACCCAGGTGAGTAGAAACCATAACTATAACATGCAATGATACCCAGATGATTTAAGCATTGAATAATCAATTTTATGCAATACCCATAAACATGCAATAGGTTTAATAGCATAAACACTGAATATTTAGCTTTCTTGAGGAAACCCTCAATCAAGAATCTTATAATTTCAAATCTGCAAGTTTACAACAATTATTTAGAATACTCAGATGGGTAAATGTCTTCAAAATATCAAATTAAACATACCCATTTGTTGTTGTTCCAACTCTGTCAATACCCACATGCAAAATGGTGTTTTTTCAGCCCCAAAACTTTCACATTAACTGCTAAAACTGTACGGACAGGTACCAAAAAAGTACAACAGCAAAGATGATACTCAAATCTTCCTGAAAACCCTTGAAACCAACTTCAAAATCCATGCTAGGTCTTTGCTGAAATGATGCCAATAAAATGTATCTGCAATTAATCTGATGTTTGCTCCTCTAAAACCCTCAAGAATCACCTGCAATCGAAGCACAATACATTCCCTGTCACGGAAATGCTCTAAATCACTTTGAGGATGTCTTCCAATCCCGAAAGTGATGTCCTTGTTGGAGGATTTCGTCTCCGAACAAGCTGAAAACCCTTGCCAGAAAACTCTGCAAGTCTCCACAATGTTTGCTCCAGTAAATAACAAGCCAAGAATGCCCAAAATGAAGCCTTGGATGTGCTTTTATAACTTCTCCAATGGGTCGACCTCCTTGGTGGGTAAAATATGAATTAATAATGTTTTTTTTTTTTTAATTTCACTTTATTTACATAATAAAACATTATAAGATTCATATGAGTGGCATCCCTTTTTTTTGCTAGGAAAATAAGTCACTTTATAACATTATAATATAACTTAAGTGACTTTTTTAATAACCTCATAACTCCATTTTATAAAAATATTAAAGTAAACTATATTAAATTAAATATTTAATTTAATTTAATATAATTAAACTTCGTCCATTAAAAACTCTAACCTCTGCCACTCCAATCCACAAACTAGAAGTAGATTCGGACACCCATTTCGCCAAAGAGTCTCACTTTACTGTCCAATATGTCTGAAACCCTAATCCACTGACTTACTAAAAATAGTAAGTCCATACTCCAAGGCTCGGATTGACCCAAAAAGCTGGCAACTAAAAGCATTCTGAAGACTGAAGATGACTGCAAACCCTCCAATGGGCTCCCCAACACCTGACATAGCCTACGGGAACCCAAGAGTAGGCTAGCTCCATGTGATCCACTGATTGGCTAGGAAAGGGACATTACAGTCCGCCCTTCCCAAAGATTGCTTGTCCTCAAGCAATACTCCAATATACTCTAGTCAAATATCTGCTCCTGGCTGTAGTCACAAAAATACCAGGATCCCAAACAATCCTCAGGAGAAATCCACCATGCTGACGCTGCGCCACTCTGATCTCAACAGGAAATCCATTGTGCACCAACTGCACTCCCTGCTCCTGCAACCAAATAATATACTCATCCTCAAAATCTGAATTGGATTTCCTGTAGCGGCCAAGCTCTATGTCATGAAAAGTATCATGCCAAAGTATCTCTGTATGAACAACTCCAGTGCTCCCACTGTCCAACATGGTATTGTGCATCCAAGAATGCAATCTGCTCATTAGAATAACATGTTGCTCTGCAATTCTCACCTCGGTGAACCGATGAAAGCACTGATCAATCTCCAACAAGAAGCTGATATAGAAGTGGGTTGCAATGTCAATTCTACGAATAAGCATCTCGAGAATGCTTCCGCTAACAAGGTCTGAGAACATCAAGCTGTTACTCAACCTCCAAGTGATCATATATTCATTCCAGGAGTAACCACACACTCGAACAACAATGAATCTCAAAGCAGAATCAAAAATTGGGAAATCTATCAACATGAGTTGACTGACAAAATTCTTACCCGAAGGCTGAATGACCCGAAAATGATCAAAACTAAAGCTGTCCAAGTCTGAAATTTGCATCTCAAAGTCTGATTTTAGAAGAATCAGCGTTCCATGAGAAGCATAACTCCTGCAAATCAGAGACCTACCAAATAGAATGCAAAGTTTGATCATACCATCAACTGAATTAGCCTCCCAGAGAGTCACCAATCCAACAAACCTCTGGTTCATCTTCAGAATCTCCCTCCAATCCATATAGTCGTTCAAAAAGCAAACAACAACATCCCTTTCACTCTTTTGGCTAACCAACTCCCAAGGCACGCACCTTCCATCGTTCTCAATGCCTGGAAACACCAGCATGCGATCTTGGGTGTAGAAATTCACCTCCTCAAAGGCTCTGACATACTGAGGCTGCACCATACCAAACATCATATGAATGTCATCTATATAGGAATTAGGAATGTTTGTTGGTACATCACAAAGCCTCTCCATCACATCAGTTGTTGAATCTTTATTAATCTCCTCTCCCTGTGGTGAATCCACAAGGTTCAACACCATGTCACAAAGATTCGACCCAACATGATCCATCAAAGGAAGTAAATCATCGTCATGATGCATCTCAAAGAGTGGATTGTTACAGGTTGTCTCACTATCCACCTCAAACAATAGATTGCCAATCCACTGGATCTCATTACTGTCCTCATGCTCGAACCAATCAACCTGCTGCTCTAAAATAGTGTCTTTTGATTTCGTGGGACAATGGACTAATTCAAAGTCCTCCTGAATGCTATCAAGCTCTTCAACCAACTGCCCAATCTCCTTGGCTCTTTCCTGATTCTCTTGTTTAGTGGAATCTATTACAGCAGCAAGTTTCATCTTTGTTTCATGCAATGAAATGTGTGCCTCTGACAAAGAACTTCTAGAAGACTTAAGCTCCATAGTGAGCCTATCAACCTCTTCCTCTTTTCCTTTTAATGCACTATGGGTCTCTTCAGCAAGCCTGATATAATGGTCCCTGTCTGCAAGTATGTTCATGAAATCTGATTTCATAGTTCCCAAGGCTGCTATTAATGTCTTCAAATCTGCAATAGTGACTAACCCTTCAACACCCTTCTTCCTCTTCTCAATTTGGACCTTCCAATATAGTTCTTCAGTGAATTTGTGGGTGTCATCAAAACGAGTTAATGCAGCAACAATTATGTCTTCACTAGTTCTGACATCAAAATCAGATTTATACATTAAGTTTCCAGAATTATTTTCCTGATGATATTCTGCAAAATCAACATCTACTGGGGTTTCCTCTTTGCACATTATATGCTCCATTGTTTGTTCTTTACTTGGGATAAGAGGAATTTCACTCCCAAGCATTTCTTCAACAGTATTAGGTGTCAACACACCCGGATCCCAAGGCACTGAGAGCTGATCTCTTAATTCTGCTTCATCATGCATGTCTATCTCAGTACGTAAATCGCTCTGTAGATCATCAAAGAAAATGAAGTTACCCGACACACTTACTTTCATAGGTTTAGTTTCGAAACTAAACCCACATCCATCTGTACTGTCATCACCGAAGTGTGATAGGGAAGTGTCATCATGTGCTGATTGGAAATCTATATCACCTTCAACATGCTTAGCATCTGAAAAAGCATTAGTGAACTCATCATAATAAGCTGCTGTAACAAATTCATCATTCTTTGTCTCTGCATTGGCATTAGTAAACTGAACAAATTTGTCATCATTAGCACCAATTCTAATAGTGCCATCAAAGCATTGGTCAACCTTAGAGCTTCCTTTTGAGTGGTCTAAATCAGCAACAAAGTTTACTGTAGTGTTCTTTTCCCCTTGTTCAGTTTCATCAACAATGAGTGCATGCATGTTATTAAAATCAATCCGAGACTCATCCATACATACCTTATGTGTGGTGTCATTGCCTTCATGAGAATTTTCTGATTTAAGCTCCTCTTCTTCCCTGTGCTCATCAATAATCAAGAAGGGCTGCAACCTTTTTTCACACTCTTGAACTACACTGTTGACCAAGTCATGTGTTGTAGGTGAAGCAACCAAATAATGTCTCCAAACATCCATTAACATAGATATGAGTGGTTGGAAAGACTCATCACTTATATCACTTTGGTTTATGACCAAAATCATAATGTCTCTCATGGCTGCAATAATATCATCATCATGTTCTTCTTTGGCTGTAGCAATAAAATGATGAAACATTTTGTAAATCAGCTTATCCATGTTCAAATCTAACATGATGTTGCCCATTCTAGCTCCTGCAAATGACTCAAGTATGATAGCTCTTCTGGAAAAATGTGAACTTGTGACTTTTCCCAACCCTCTAAAACTATCAACCAACATCTACATAACTTTCCTCAAAGTGTCATCGTTGTAAGAAGCTTTAGGTGCAGATATTCTCAAGATCTCACTCAAGCAAGAAGCAACCATGAGTCTTACCTTCTTATCTGAGTGTTCCAACAACTTCGGCTCAACCAATGAAAACATCGAAGGGTCCATAGCTTGTTTCATTATATGAGAAGGTGAGCTATCAACAATGTCTAAACATTTCTCCACATCCCTTAAGGTACTGAGAAGGATTTCTTTTGACAAAGAGGGATGTTCAAGCTTCTTACCTGCAATGTAAAGCTTCACACACAAATTTTCAGGGTTCCTTTTCAACTTTCGATCATACTTTACCATCATATCCATGAAATCTGCAAATGATATTTCAGCTTGATACATGGCTCCCATTGATTGGTATGTTTTATAATCTTTCCAAAAAATCTCTTCTTCACTGAGTGGCTCCATGGAGCTGCCACTAAATATTAACATGCAACTGTTGCAACTTCGTTATGGAAACATAAATTTGAAGACCATGCAACAAATATCAACTTCCCAACAGGCTGGCAGGGAAACCTGCTCTGATACCACTGTAATATTCCACCCCAAATCTGGATAATAATTTTTTTTTGTGTTTCGATTTGTCTTGCAAAACTATGACTTAATTTGCTACATGCATTAATACCCAAGTGAGTAGAAACCATAACTATAACATGCAATGATACCCAGATGATTTAAGCACTGAATAATCAATTTTATGCAATACCCATAAACATGCAATAGGTTTAATAGCATAAACACTGAATATTTAGCTTTCTTGAGGAAACCCTCAATCAAGAATCTTATAATTTCAAATCTAGCAAGTTTACAACAATTATTTAGAATACTCAGATGGGTAAATGTCTTCAAAATATCAAATTAAACATACCCATTTGTTGTTGTTCCAACTCTGTCAATACCCACATGCAAAATGGTGTTTTTTCAGCCCCAAAACTTTCACATTAACTGCTAAAACTATACGGACAGGTACCGAAAAAGTACAACAACAAAGATGATACTCAAATCTGCCTGAAAACCCTTGAAACCAACTTCAAAATCCATGCTAGGTCTTTGCTGAAATGATGCCAATAAAATGTATCTGCAATTAATCTGATGTTTGCTCCTCTAAAACCCTCAAGAATCACCTGTAATCGAAGCACAATACATTCCCTGTCACGGAAATGCTCTAAATCACTCTGAGGATGTCTTCCAATCCCGAAAGTGATGTCCTTGCTGGAGGATTTCGTCTTCGAACAAGCTGAAAACCCTTGCCATAAAACTCTGCAAGTCTCCACAATGTTTGCTCCAGTAAATAACAAGCCAAGAATGCCCAAAATGAAGCCTTGGATGTGCTTTTATAACTTCTCCAATGGGTCGACCTCCTTGGTGGGTAAAATATGAATTAATAATGTTTTTTTTTTTAATTTCACTTTATTTACATAATAAAACATTATAAGATTCATATGAGTGGCATCCCCTTTTTTTTGCTAGGAAAATAAGTCACTTTATAACATTATAATATAACTTAAGTGACTTTTTTAATAACCTCATAACTCCATTTTATAAAAATATTAAAGTAAACTATATTAAATTAAATATTTAATTTAATTTAATATAATTAAACTTCGTCCATTAAAAACTCTAACCTCTCGCCACTCCAATCCACAAACTAGAAGTATATTCGGACACCCATTTCGCCAAAGAGTCTCACTTTACTGTCCAATATGTCCGAAACCCTAATCCACTGACTTACTAAAAATAGTAAGTCCATACTCCAAGGCTCGGATTGACCCAAAAAGCTGGCAACTAAAAGCATTCCGAAGACTGAAGACGACTGCAAACCCTCCAATGGGCTCCCCAACACCTGACATAGCCTACGGGAACCCAAGAGTAGGCTAGCTCCATGTGATCCACTGACTGGCTAGGAAAGGGACATTACAATCTTTGACAACTTCACATAACAATGATACTCATGATCTTTGCACAAACCCTAGTTCAAGTTCCTCACTCAATTAATCACTTCAACAACAATGCTTATCAAACAAGGTTTTATCAACAACTCTTATTCCAAAAAATCCTTTTCACTCCAACTTAGCATTCACAACATTCAACAATCATTCACTAGGAAGATGTGCCCATACCTTTTGTTTGATGTAGAAGTGCCCTTAAAAACCTGTCTCAATCACAATTTTCTTCTTTGCCAATTTCAATGGTTAGATGACAAAATATCACACTAACACTCTCTCACAATATTCCTTAATTACAAAAATAATCAAACTCAAATACACCTTATTACTCCTTCTTGAAATTAGCAATCATCAAATCACACATAAAAATTACTCACTCAAATGCCCCTTATAATCTCCAATTTTAATTAATCAATCTCCAAAAATTTATCTCTCAAAATAATATTTGCCTAAACCTTATAACTCCCCTTAAAACCTTATAAACTAAATAAATTAGGAAAAAATTAAACTTTAGGGCTTAAATTAATTCCTCCAAAAAATTCGGTGCCAAACTAAATGCATACCTTGTCCTTTACCCCAAAAGGGGTTCGATGGGTTTCGAACCGTCATCTCCCAAGCGCCAAGCGCCTTAGCACTTTTGTGCCCACCATGTGGGCTATAGGCACCCACGAGAAGGAAGGGAAGCTTCCTTCCTCTTGTACCTTCATCTATCGTTGACTTCACACAAAACAAAAAATACTCCCATGGATTCGAACCTCCGCCACTCGCTGCCCCTAACGCTTTGCTTCCACTGCGGTTGCCAACTGCGCTACCTACGCTTGGTGACCAAGGCACCTTCCTTGGTGGGTGAAGTTCCTTTGCCTCCTCTTGGCACTTTAAAAAAAATGAAATCCTCTTGATTGCACAGAATGATTCGCACAAGCTCGCATAACACAAGGATTAATTCGAATGCATATTATATCTTGGGCTAAGGTGGAGGAGTCCCTTTTTATACACGTTTTGATATTTGACTCCCACGTCGATGCTCGATGGTCAAATTCGAAATTTGAATTTTGAATTTAATAACCCACCTTAGGGTTATTTAAAATAACCATAAATTAATATTAAAATTAATTAATAATTAATTTAAATAACTTATAAGTTAAGTAAATTAATTAATAAATTAATTTATAATAAAATTATATTAATTAATTTATAATTAATTTTAAACTTCCCTATATAATATTATAAAGGAATATTATAATATTATTCACTTGGGCTTCTTCTTTGCACTTTGGACCACATCTGACTACCTGGAACCGGGTCTTGACCAACTAGAAGTGGACTCTCCTTTCTGCACTGATTGCGGAACTGCTTCTCCTTGCACTGCTCACTAAAACTGACTATCGACATTAATGACCATTCACTCTTGACATCAATGACAACTCATTTACTCAAAATGTCCAACAATCTCCCCCTTTGTCATTGATGGCAACCCAATTATCTTTTCAAATTTTCTTAACCTGTTTTTGTCCTTGCTCCCCTTGGAAACTGCTCCCCCTGACTCAATGCTCTCTTCTTAAATCAAATCTCTCCCCCTTACTCAAATCTCTCCCCCTTTGACATCAATGGCAAAGGGTCACCTTTGGGGCTCGGGGCTAAGAATGAGTCTCTTAGCTTAGCCCCTCCCCCACCTCCTCTTGAGGTGGTTAATTCTGGGGTGGGAGTATTTCTACTCCCATCAAGCACTGATCTTTACCTTTGTCCACTTTCCTTCTCATCTGATTCTTCTGATTTCTCTGACTATTCCTATTCATGTCCATGTTCCATTCTATTCCTATTCATGTTCATGCTTGATTCTGGAATATCTGCTCTACACCACTTTGTTGTATGTCCATCATTATTGCACTTGTAACACTTAGTATTGTTATTCCTTGTAGGTGCAAATATCTTGGGATTTCTTCTGGTGAAGCCATATCTATTCCTGTCATGGACCCTACAATTCATTGCCTTGTGACCAAACTGATTACATGAGTAGCAATACCCATGAAAAGGTTACCTACTTCTAAAGTTCCCATATTCTTATCTTTCATGTGTCCTGCATTGTGAAGCCTTGTGCCCAAATTTGTGACATGAGAAACATCATCCATTGAAGTTTCCTTGCCTTGACCTCATTGGTCTCTTAGTCTCTCTTACCCTATGTTGGTTCCTGTTCCATCTGTTCCTCTTTTGTGCATTGTTCTTTTCCTTGTTGAACTTTCTATTGTCCAACTCATCCTCAGAAGTCTCACTTTCTCTTACACTGTCTTCTTCTGAAGTTTCTTCTTCTTCAGAACTTGAGGTTGACTCTCCTTCTTGTTTCTTTTGAGCCTGTTCAAAACCAAGACCTATTTTGCTTGATGTGGGCTTTTGTGACTTGATAATCTTATCCAAATTATTTGAGCTCCTTCCAAACTTGTGTAGCTTATCCTTAGACTTCTCTACTTCTTCCCTTAGTAGGGCTACTTCTTGTTCTAACATTTCACATTCTAAGACCTTTGCTTCTAACTTATCCTTGAACTTATTTGTCTTAGCCATTGACTTGTTTAGATCCTCTATAAGCTTTCCTCTCTCTTCATCACATTCTTGAAACTGAAGCTCAAGTTGGGAGTTTTGCTTTCTTACCTTCTTTAAAGTTTTAAGAGCATAAATAAGCTCTCCCTCAAGATCAACTTCTCCTTTTTTTATTCTTCCTCTATTTGTTTGCCTTTGAGAACATCTTCATTATTTTCTGACTTGTCTTCTATAGGATCACCTCCTTCTTCTTCTAGTGCCATTAGAATATTCTCTTCTGGTCCTTCAAGTGTATCCTCATATTCATCATCATTGAAACTGAAACCATTCTTTGTACAACTATCTTCAAGATGTCCAAAATTACCACATCTAAAACACTTGAGAATTATTGGTGACCTTTTCTTAACTTCTTCTTTTTCTTCTATCAGAAATAGGACTTCATCTTTATCATTATCTGAGAAACTATTATCACTATCACTTGAGTACTTACTTGCCTTGTCTGCATAGTAGCTCCTCTTTTGTCTTTGAAAGAACTTCTTTCCTTGTCTGCCTTGTCCATCCTTGCCTTTCTTTTGGTACCTATATTTTTTTGATTCCCTGTTCTTATGATCCTATTTTTCTTCATCATTGCTATTTTTGGCTTCTTGACAATCAGTTGCATAGTGACCATACTTTCCACAATTGAAACATCTAACAGATTTTGCATCTTTAAATCTTCTTGGATCCTTATTCCTTCTACCATAATTTGCTTCTTCATCATCTGGATGACTCATTGCTTGAATCTGACTTCTTGCCCTTTGTCTTCTTAGTAGCTTTGAAGGTTGCTTCCTTCCGGAGATTAGGTTCCTCTTTTGTTCTTAACTCAAAAGTTGTAAGAATACCAAGTAACATATCTCTTGTCAAAATATCACCATATTTTGATTCCTCTATAGCAGAGATATTTTCACTAAACCTTTTTGGAAGAGATCTTAAGATCTTATCACAAACATCAGATTCTTCAATCTCAAGTCCAAGTCCTTGCATGGCGTTAACAACCTCATCTACCCGAAGTAGATAAGTACTAATGTTTTCCTCATCCTTCATTTTTAAATCTTCAAATTGTCCTTTGAGATTTCGTATCTTTGCCTTTTTGACACTTTTATCTCCTTCATATATGCTTTGCAACTTATCCCAAATTGCTTTTGCTGATTTGCAATGCATAACCTTTATGAACTCTGTTCTATGCAAACCTCTCAAAATTGCATTCATTGCTTTTGAATTGTAATGATGTAGAAGCTTACCATATTTATCTGTAGGTGGAGTAGCTGGTGGTGTGTAGCCATTTTCAACTGCTTCCCATATTTCATTGCCAAGTGCCATCAGGTGAATCTTCATTCTCATACTCCAAAATACATAATCACTTCCATCAAATACTGGTGTTGAATTATCTGAGGACCCATTCTTAGAATCCATTGTGTTCTTGAAAGCTTTTCCTTCAAGCTGTTAAACTCTTCTGAAGGAACCCACTCTGATACCAATTGAAGAACACAAGCTTATATTGAGAGGGGGGTGAACAGTATAAGACCACTTTTTACTTTTCTTTCCCAATCAATATTATGCAATGTATAGATAGCAATATCAACAGTAGTAATCAAAGCAATGCACAAATCACCACACACACAATAGAGACACCAATTTAACGTGGTTCACCCAATGTGGGCTACTCCATGGAGAAAATATTTCACTAAAATTTTCTCAATCAATCTCTTGGGAATCCTTTCCCTATTACAATGTTTATGGACCTCTATCCAAAGGAGACACCAATCCCCTAATCAAGTTTATGGATCTCTATCCATAGGAGAACTCCTTTCTCCTTAGCTCTAGTTGGTGATCTTCTAGAAGAACTGTTACCTCCACTACATTGGCTAATGGATCTCTATCCACTGAAGACTCCTATCCTCACTACCCTAGCTAATGGATCTCTATCCACTAGAGACTATCATCCTCTATACTCTATCACCTCCAAAGCTTACTCTTAGCTCTATCTCAAATCTACACTAAACATAGTCCTTCAGTCTAGCACAAATCTGCTCAATCTCTATCTCTAGTCTGGCACAAACCTGTCCTCAAATCTACACCAAACTCTATCCTCAAATATGCACTAAACATAGTCCTTCGGTCTAGCACAAATCTATCCTCAATATCTATCCTCAAATATATACTAAACATAGTCCTTCGATCTAGCACAAATCTATCCTCAATATCTATCCTCAAGCCTTAACACAAAGCTTGACTCAATCACAAATCAACTCTATTGGATCTACCCCAAACCTTAACTCAAGGTTTGAATAAATCAATCAATCAACTCTGCTCACAAGTCTTCTCAAAGACTTATCTCAAATATACCTTGTAAGCTTCCACAAAAGCTCACACTAATCTATCCACAAGTCCTCTCTAGAACTTGTCCAAATATGCTCAACAAGTCCTCACTAGAACTTGTCCAATCTCATAGAAACATATAGAGAATTGTTAGAGACTCAATATGCTTCACATTCACCATAATGCTCAATTACTTTCAATCTCTCTTTTTACCATAGAAACATATAGAGAATTGTTAGAGACTCAATATGCTTCACACTCACAAACTCTCAATCACTTTCAATCTCTCTTTTATCATAGAAACATATAGAGAATTGTTAGAGACTCAATATGTTTCACATTCATCAACACTCAACCTCTTTCTCAAATCAATTCAAAATATAGAACAATTTGTTTCACAGAACTTGAACTATCACATCAACACATCCACTTGACTAGGCTCAACCAACTCTACTCAACCAATCACTCAATGAAATAATCCTTGCTCACAAACCCTAGTCCAAACTTATGAACATTCACTCAAATGTTTCCAACAATGCTTATCAACCAATCTCACATAACAATGATACTCATGATCTTTGCAAACCCTAGTTCAAGTTCCTCACTCAACTAATTACTTCAACAACAATGCTAACTATCAATGATACTCATGATCTTTGACAACTTCACATAACAATGATACTCATGATATTTGCACAAACTCTAGTTCAAGTTCCTTACTCAACTTAACAATGCTTATCAAACAAGGTTTTATCAATAACTCTTATTCCAAAAAAACCCTTTTCACTCCAACTTAGCATTCACAACATTCAACAATCATTCACTAGGAAGATGTGCCCATACCTTTTGTTTGATGTAGAAGTGCCCTTAAAAACCTGTCTCAATCACAATTTTCTTCTTTGCCAATTTCAATGGTTAGATGACAAAATATCACACTAACACTCTCTCACAATATTCCTTAATTACAAAAATAATCAAACTCAAATACACCTTATTACTCCTTGAAATTAGCAATCATCAAATCACACATAAAAAATTACTCACTCAAATGCCCCTTATAATTTCCAATTTTAATAAATCAATCTCCAAAAATTTATCTCTCAAAATAATATTTGCCTAAACCTTATAACTCCCCTTAAAACCTTATAAACTAAATAAATTAGGCAAAAATTAAACTTTAGGGCTTAAATTAATTCCTCCAAAAAATCCGGCACCAAACTAAATGCATACCTTGTCCTTTACCCCAAAAGGGGGTTCGGCGGGTTTCGAACCGCCGTCTCCCAAGCGCCAAGCGCCTTAGCGCTTTTGTGCCCACCACGTGGGCTATAGGCACCCACGAGAAGGAAGGGAAGCCTCCTTCCTCTTGTACCTTCGTCCATCATCGACTTCACAAAAAAAAATACTCCCATGGATTCGAACCTCCGCCACTCGCTGCCCCTAACGCTTTGCTTTCGCTGTGGTTGCCAACTGCGCTACCTACGCTTGGTGACCAAGGCACCTTCCTTGGTGGGTGAAGTTCCTTTGCCTCCTCTTGGCACTTTAAAAAAATGAAATCCTCTTGATTGCATAGAATGATTCGCACAAGCTCGCATAACACAAGGATTAATTCGAATGCATATTATATCTTGGGCTAAGGTGGAGGAGTCCCTTTTTATACACGTTTTGATATTTGACTCCCACGTCGGTGCTCGATGGTCGAATTCAAAATTTGAATTTTGACTTTAATAACCCACCTTAGGGTTATTTAAAATAACCATAAATTAATATATAATTAATATTAAAATTAATTAATAATTAATTTAAATAACTTATAAGTTAAGTAAATTAATTAATAAATTAATTTATAATAAAATTATATTAATTAATTTATAATTAATTTTAAACTTCCCTGTATAATATTATAAAGGAATATTATAATATTATTCACTTGGGCTTCTTCTTTGCACTTTGGACCACATCTGACTACCTGGAACCGGGTTTTGACCAACTAGAAGCGGACTCTCCTTTCTGCACTGATTGTGGAACTGCTTCTCCTTGCACTGCTCACTGAAACTGACTATCGACATTAATGACCATTCACTCTTGACATCAATGACAACTCATTTACTATCTGCTTGTTGTGGTGCAATGGTAAATGCCCTGGGTGCTGGTAGAGGCTGACCTAGGTTCCATTCCCCTTGTCTTCATCCTACAGATATATGGTATAGTTAGGAATGTCCTATGTGCTGGTAGAGGCCGACAAGGCTCCATTCCTCCTATGCCCAACCTGTTGAAAGTGGCACCCCGAAAGGGGTGTTTTCCACTATAAATTAGTTTCACCCAGGTGTTGTAGGTGAGTTGGAGAGGAGAGGGAAATCCTCCAAGGGAGGTACCAGGTTCAAATATCTACCCTACCAAAAAGCTGAATTGGGTATCCAAAATCTAATTGATAATGTTGGTGCGGGTAGGGTCGGGTGCGACTCCCGGGTGACTTTGATGGTGTAGAACCCCCTGTTCATGGTCTCTTAGACCAAAGCAGCCCTGCAAAGGGTTTTTCACTTTATAAAAAAAAATGATAACTCATTTACTCAAAATGCCCAAAATTATTAGTATTATAATATCACTGTCTATCCACAGTTGGTGTCAATTTCTAATTAATGCTTAAAAACAAGAGTCTCTTCATTTATATACATGCAATCTTCTCTGTTGTAATTTTACACAGTAGATCATTTGAAATAAAAGTCCTTCAAAGTATACATTTAATAACTCCCTAAAGCTCAATTCAAAGATCTATTTCTAGATTACTTTACAAAACATTCCCTTCCCAATGTTTTTATTTTGGTTCATTGTCTTCACAAGGTATGATCTCATTTGTGCTCCTTCGTATGGATTTCTCTGTTTCCTTCTCAATCCAGAGATATGTGAGAGTTGAAAGGGATCTGGACAGCCCCCTACTCATGAAAATGCATCATATATATATATTTTTAATTTTAAAAATGTAAATGATGTACCAATACATTCAGGTGCTTATTCTTTCAAGCTCATAAATTAGTCTCATTCGACAACATGCATATATACAAAGGAAAAACATAACTAAACATACAAGATTATGAAACAACCAAAACTCTTTCAAACCATAGGTTCCATTTGGACAATTGTTTAATTAATCTTTACATCATTCTATTAACAATAGTCATTCAGCCCAACAAAAATAAGTCACACGTAAACAACATAGGTTGTCAAAAAACCTTCTTCAAGCCCATGAATAAATCACTGCAATAAGATCATACTCATGAGGAGACTTCCTATCTCATTAGGAGACTCAGAGCTTATATACCTTAACAAAACTTGCAGATTATTAAGTTTGAATTTACAACAAACTTCCCTGCCTAGCACAGTTAGTGAGGAGAATTAGTCTATTGCACTCTATTACCATGCAGACAAATTTTCCATGACTCCCAAGGGTTCTTATAGGAATGCAATCCTAAACTAAGAGAACAAGATAAAGAAGATGACTACACAACCAACTCATCTTCCTATTTGTGCTATCACAAGGCTCAATCCATCTACTCGATCAAGTTTCCAAAGTAACTCATCATGTCGAAACAATGACATATTCAGGGAAAATTCCCAATATTACATAAGCCTCAACTTAACCCACAATCTACTCATACAACTAAAGTTCTTACAAATTATGGATGGAAGAATTACCGGGTGGTCTACTATAAAAGACATAAGTCTCTACTATGAAGGATTCAAACACAGACTGGAATGTAATATCCTTAGAAACTTAATTAATAACCACACATTCACAAATCAATGTGTTATCCTCTCTATTTAAGGTAAATGAAAACTCTTTAAACCCAAAAGAATTTGCTAATTCATAACCAAAAACAAAAGGAAGATTCGCTTCCCAAAAATAGTGAAAGGTAACCCAAATCCTATCACACATTCCACACATTTATTTTTTGGCATCTATGGATACACAAAGAAATAGAAATACAAGTACCTGGTCCCTTGTTGAGCTACCTCCAGAACTTCCCACTATAATACTCCTCATTTCATTTTTCTCCTTTCTCTCAAACTTCTTTCTTTTCCTCAAAAAAATCTAAGAACTCTCTCCTCTCCACACTGGATCCACTTTGTCTTACTTATCCAATGATTTCCAAGTCATTGGATTCATCATGCCACATTCTTTGGGTATGCTCGCCATGGTCAGCATTGTGCATGATTTTCATGCCCACTACACCTTTGATTTCGATGATACACAACTCTCTCACATCCACAAAGAAGGTGGAGATAAAAAGACACTCATAGCTACTCCAATGAAAAAATAAAAGTTTTGATTTAAAATAAAACCAAAACCCGCGTCTAACTAAAGACCATAAATCACCATCTTCAAATCAATAATTTATCTATCATTATACATTTTTTTACGAAGAAGAGAATATTTTCTGAAACACAAGTCTACCTTCCATAAAAATTTTAGGATTTGAAATAATAAACTTTTAATGCAAAAGAGAACTAACAACAAGGATATATATATATTCTAATTAAAAGAGAATACAAACAATACAAGGGCAAAGGAGCATAAATCAAGCATTATCAAGTTCAATAATTAAAGTCAACAAAACATACGAAAATGCTTTCATGTTTGTAAAAACCAATATTAATCCTTTTCCTTCTCTTGGATCTTTTGTCTTTTCCTCAAACAACCTCATTGCTAAAGGTATAGTCCTTCACACAAAAATACATCACACAAAACAAAATATATGGTATGCATCTACATGAGAGAAAAACTATTTTTCCTCGAGGTTGTCATCTTTAAGAGCATTCATCATTTCCCTTTTTTAACATCTCACACTCAATGGATCAATCCTTCTTTTACCTGTGAAACCGATCACTCATGCAAACTTGCAATTCCATTATCAGCATCATGTTCATTCACAAAATAATTACTTTTAGCAACTTAGTCATAAAATTATAAATCATTACGTTGAAAAAGAAACATTTAAGGAAATTTAAGCCATAGTATTGCCTATAATGCTTCATACAATTAGGGTTTTAACCCTATGTACTTGTGGAAGGACTAGAAATGGTATCCCAATAATCCTTTTAGTAACTATAAGTTGGCAAAAGGGTATTATTGGCTTTCGCCATATTTATCCATGGTCTCTAAGATAAATGAGTGATGGAGAATCTAGGCAACCGAAAAAAATTGGTAGAATAGATTTCACACTCTATGGGATGTTGTTTTGGAGCCTAAAATGGCTCATTTTCTTTGGTATTTCCTTTTTCAGGGACTTCCTATAGGAGAATGCCTTCGTCATTTAGGACTGCACATTCCCAACAATCCTTTTTATCATTGCAAGTAATTCATTGAATATTTATTTTGGTATTTCCCTAGGGCCTAAGTGGCATGGAAATTGATTCATGATTTTTTAAAACCTTTTAGGTCATAGCCCTTTTCTTCTTTAAAAAATGAATTCATGATTCTTCTTGGGGATACAACCTGAATGCCATTATTTATGGAGCAGATTTCACATATTTTTAGGGTTGAGATTCTATTTAACATATGGAAAATCATAATGGATTTTTTTTCTTCTGCTCAACATGCATCTCTAGAGTTTTCCATGTATTCAAAAGCTCTAATATGCTCTAATGTTTTACTTTAGATTCAAGCATAGGTAAACAAGGTTTCCCTTGAGGTTTAACATCTACTAATTCTATTGGATCATTGGGAAAATGCTCCCTACACTATGGCTCGAGTTTTTACCTCCCCACCTTGCCAAAGATATTTTTCTTCTCAACAATAAAATTGAGGCCAGAGGACTTCAACTTCTCATAGCCTTTGTCTATAGGACCAGTGTACTAGAGAAGGATTTTACTCTGTGCCATAGTTTTTCCATCGGGGCTCATCATCTATCTAGCTACCACTATGCCTTAGACCACAAGTGATACTTTGGAGTTACAGGACAATGATTCTAGGTGGGATTCAATTTCTACATACCCTCCATAGGTTGGAAAAATATTTCAGATACAGATCCCACTTCCTTTGGTGGTGCTACTCATATGTCAACTTGAGTACTAGCGGGCCTTGTTTCCTTTATTTTTTGTTATTATTATTATTGTTTTATAGTTGTTCTAGGTTTTGTTTTTTCCTTGGATTTATGTTTTGCATAGACTTTGGGGTGTGCTTCCATACCACCCATTTTTTTTGTGATTGATGTATTTTTTTTTAATAAGATCAAAGTCACTTTTAACAAAAAAAAGTACAATTATTTTTAGTGTTTATGATGACATACAACATATGAGATGAACCTCACAAACTATATGGTTTATTTAATGTTGATATTTAGTTTTAAATGTAATTCAATATTAAATTATTTTTAATTATCATTAGAAAAAAATATTCTCATTTATCTCATAGATGTTTTAATGAAAATGGTATATAAAAGAAAATATAATTTATTCAATTCTTTGTATTTTTTATTGGAACCAACAATTACATTCAATAAAAATAAGAGAGGTTACAATAAAATGGGAACTATAAAAATCATAGCTTGGGGTGCAAGGCCACCCAAATGATAAATACTGTAAAGATGAGGTCTAAGGCCAAAAATAAAACCAACCCTTGAAAGGATGAATAAACAACATAGCTAGGCAAAGGATCGAGTCCTGTTGTGGGCACTAACAGAATGACCTGAGGCTATAAAATGTCACCCCTCAACATGCTATGTCGAAACAAAGGTATCTTGAGGCAAAGGGAGGTCATGTGAAACCCTACAATGTTGGCAATTTTGGGTTTGAGATCCTAGCTTCTTGTCTATGAGTTGTCATTGATGTCAAAATGAAATGGCATTAATGTTAAGAGGATGTGTTGGCTTCAAAGGTGGAAGATTCCAAGAGAATATTTTTAAGAGAATCCGGAGAGATTCCATTGGCAAGGGTTTTTCATTAAAACCAAACCGGTTTTTATTAAAACCAAGTTGGATAGGGTTTTTATTAAAACCAAGTTAAATGGTTTTTTAAAACCAATGGAGGTTCTCTTTATTATTTATTTAATTATTATTTAAAACCCTTCAAGGTTTTAATTAACTAATTATTTAATTAATTAAGGGAGAAATTATTTTTAATTTATTAAAAATACTTAAAGGTTTTTAAACCTTTTTTTATTCTTAATTTATTAAAATTATTTAAGGGTTTTTAAACCCTTTTTGAAAAGAATTTTGATTAATTTTGAAATGTCTTTATTTTCGCTGACGTCAAGGTGTCTTCGAAGAGACTATTTATTCTCCAACTCCTAAGGTTGGAAGGCTAATTAATTCGAAATTACCCGAATGCAATTTATGATGTTTGTGCTCTGTATTTGCTGCATTCGAAGGAAGACTTAGAATTACGTGCGGTTGAAAAATCTTCGAGAGTTTTTTTCGAGGGTGAAGTGGAGGGAAGTTCACTTGTGAACTTCATAGCCCACGTGGGCTAGTGGCAACGAAGGCTGCTGTTGGGCGCTGCATTGGCGGAGGTCACCGTTTCGAGTCTCGTGGGGGTGCTTTGCTAGAGTAACACATGTTTTTATTAAAACGTCTTTATGCCATGAAATTTGGAGTTTCTTGGACAACGATTTATAAGGTATGGGCACATTCTTCTTATGAGTATGATTGGTGTATGTTTTCTGAAATAAGGTTGGAGTGAAAAGGTATTCTACTAGGTATCCTTTGGCTAGGTGTAAATCCTATTTTATGGTTTGTTGAAGACTACTTATGCATTGTTATCCTTAAGGAGAGTTTTTGGTGAATGCATAATTTTTGTTTTGAGATAGTGGAAGCTTTGTGCACTAGGGTTTATATTTGTGAGTCTAGCTACTTGCATTGAGTTGGTGGAACCCTTTGTTGGTTGTTTTGAGTTTGATGGTTGAGTTATTTCCATAGAGGTTGTTTGATCAAGTTATTGTTTTACTTGATTCATGATATTGGGCTTACTCCATTAAGTTGATTTGAGCAAGTTATTCTTTGCATTTGGTGATATTGTGTTGGTGGCTGTTTTGTTCAAATATCTTTGGAGGGAAAAGGATTTCTACTTGTTTCTTTTTCTTGTGATGATTGGTTGAATGCTTCAAGGTTGATGTTGAGTTGAATGGTGTTGGTTGACTAAACCTTGTTTGATGAGCATTGTTTTTGAAACCCTAATTGATGTTGAAAAGAACATGAGTATCATTGTTATGTGATTCTTTGCATAGTTGGCAATTGTTGGGGTTTCATGTTCTTGAAAGAAAGCATTCTATCCTATCCATTTCAGATATTGAGTTGAGTTTTTAGATTTGAGATTGAGATTAAGCTAAGTTGATTTGAGTTGAGTTTTGAGATTGTGATTTGAGTATAGAACATATTGAGTCTTGTTGAGTGGTATTTTCTCCCGATTGTGAAAACACACTCTCTGATAGGATTTGGGTTCAAAATCCTCTCTTGCAAAGAAATAAAAAAAATGACTTCTCCAAGGTCTCTGCTATATTAGCATTTTACATCTGTATATTAGTAATCTCAAATAAAGATATTCAATTAAAATGCTTGGAACACCTTAGTGGTTTCAAGTAACTGAAAACAAGGGGCAATGCTAGTTTATTTTACTGTGAAACTTTAATGATTGTTCGTTGAACCTGAATGAAGCAAATATGATTTAGTCCCTATATGACCATGATGTACCTTCAAAGTGGAAATTGACAAAATGCCATAAATGGTGGAACTATTTTTGGATTTTGAATTTTTTTAATTTTTATTTTATTTTAATGCCTGAGAATTAAAATAAAATTAGAACTTCTGAAAAATAAAGTGTAGAAAAAAGAAATAAAATGCAAAAGGAAAATTGAAAATGAAACTGCATTCAATTTGATGCTATCCTGTTTCAACAAAACCGAAGATGTGAGTTTCTATGCATGCAACCTAACCTATTGGACCTGCATGACATGCATAATCCCCATAGACTAAGTGCTAGTTCCTAGGGTACAAAATAAAGTTTAGATTTCAAATATTCGACTAATGTAACCCACAAAGATGGTATTCAACATTATCTATAAATATGAAATATAAAAGAAAGTGAAAGAATAAACATTAAATCCATAGCATGCATAGAATATCTCCTTCTTTCTTGCCCACAAGATGCAAATTTCTGAATACTTCTGCATTAAAAATATGTCATTTTACAATAGCAAAATGTCTGGTTTTTCCAAACCAGTCTGTGGAAGAGAAATAGCTCAAACAGGCCCAGAATATGGCTCTGTAACTCTACTTGCAGCGGTTTTTGACCAGTCCATGTGGAAGGAAAATATCCAGGAAAGACCCAGTGTCAAGGCCTTGCCTTCATTCCTGCAATATTCACTAAACAATTTTTGACCCTTGTACCTGTCATGTGCTTCTACTTTTAAACCTTCTGGTGTGGTTCTCTGCTTCACTCTGTGATGCTTCGTTTCATTTCCCAAATTGCATCATTTTGTCTTCCCCACCTCTTTGTTGTCTTTGACTTTCTACTCGGATGTCGAACATTTGATCTTCTTCGTGAAATGTAACTGCTTTTGTAGCCCTTACACTTTTGTGCCACGTGTTTCGCGCTTCTCGACATGTTACGTAATGGCCCACCTATAAATCGTGACCAAAAATAACATGTCGTGATATCGTGACGTTTTTACGTATGTAGCTTTGCTTTTCTTCTTTCATCATGAAAATGAGACATGTCGCGATATCGTGAAATTTTCTTGTCAACAACCTTGTTCGCCTTCATGCACTGCAAAAATGATACCTATCGTGATATCGTGACATTTTTATGCTTCGGGCCGTCTCGCTGCTTTCTATCGTGAAATCGTGACGCTTTTCTCTTTTGCACCATTTTGCTGCTTTCTGTCATGAAATCGCGACGCTTTTCATCTTCGCCCTTCATCTTGTCTTCAGGTCACGAAATGGCGACATGTCACGATATCACGAAAAATTTTCATTCTATACACTTTGGCTGCTTTCTATCATGAAATTGTGACACTTTTCTCTTTTGCCCTTCATCTCATCTTCAGGTCACAAAATGGTGACATGTCGCAATATCATGACAACTTTTCATTTTGTACTACTTTGCTTATCTGAGCCGCGAAAACGTAACATGTCACGATATCGCAACATTTTCCACTTTGTCTTTCTCTCTCTTCTATGACCCACGATTTCACAACACATCGTGATATCGTGACATTTTCTCATCATGCTGCATTCTGTTGCTCTTAACCGTGAAAATGCGACATGTCGCGAAATCGTGACACCTTTTCATTTTTGGCCGCGATGAAGCAACATGTTGCGATATCATGACAACTTTTCATTTCTGGCCGCGACGGAGCAACATGTTGTGATATCGCGAAAACTTTTCATTTTCGGTCGCGAAGGAGCAACATGTCGCGATATCGCAACAAATTTTCATTTTTGGTCGCGACGGAGCAACATGTCACGATATCACGAAAACTTTTCTCTTTTGTGATATTCTTATTTTTTCCTTGATTTTTAGCATCTGGGCCACTGTGGTCTTCTTTGAAAGCATGCAAAAAATGTGGATCTCCAATTTTGGGGTGTGTTGTGGATCAGCCACAACAAATGGCGACTCTGCTGTCAAATGCTCCTGAGCATTTTGGTGAGAACCCAACCTGAAATATACAAGCTTAGATACAAGCGTCAGCACATAAAAGATAAACAAATACCGACAGATCAGAAATACATGAAACATCAAAATCATTAAGTATCAGCTCGATATGTGCAATGTGTTTTCATTCCCTATCGCTTGAACTTGATCAACATTCCATTATCAGTTTCACCTATGATTTGTATGCAAGGCTATGAATGATTTGTGCAGGATTTGGTGTATGATAAAGATGCTAGATACATAACAACCTGCTTTACAAAAGCTCAAACCTTCTAACATCATGAACAAACATATTAAAGCTGTCAAACCCTCTTAGGACCAAATATATATCTACTGAATTAATTTACTAGATCCAAAAGTTGGTTATGTGTCACTACCATCTTGAACCCATGTGTAAGTGTAAGTGAAATTAGAACTTTGGGGAATAGGATTCCCAACCTAAGCAATATGGAAATTTAACCCTAGCCTTACTATTTTGATTTGGAGTTCATTACCTCATCTTGAACAAAATAATTTAACCTATTATGGATGAAATGGTCAGGTTAGTCTATCTATATGAGCAATCAGTGGTCTTGCTTTTAGACAAGACATGTTGCCATGCATGAGCATACTTAACCCCATAATCCCTGGTTTGGCTTCATTCATTCTTTTTCTTTTATTTCTTGGACCTTTGGGATGACTACCCATCCTTGCTAGGGACATGTAGTATGATCCTTCCAATCCAATATTAAGATGAAATGGAAAATCTTATCTTTTATTTATTGGATCTTGGGGATGACTACCCATCCTTTACAAAGGACATGTAGTACGATCCTTCCAATCCAATATTGAGATGAAATGGGAAAAATTAGTTTTACTTTTATTGCTTAGGCCTTTGGGATGACTACCCATCCTTTGTAGAGGACATGTAGTATGATCCTTCCAATCCAAGCTTTATGGAAGCTTTGGGGAATCAGATTCTCAACCTAAGCGAGATGAGAATTATGTCCTATCCTTACTACTCCATGAAGGTCAAATCAGAGCTTTGGGGAATTGTATCCTCAACCTAAGTTCGATGAGGATTTAATCCTATCCTTACTACTCTGATTTTAGGCTTTAAGAATTATGGGAGTGGTAAAAACCATTGTTTTAAGGATTATGTTGCATGGACAGACATGAAATATTCTTTTCACCCCTCCTTTTCATCCAAGTATGGTTTTGACCATTTTGCTCAAGATTCTCTTTAGTATGTGTAAAACATGCTTGGTTCAAGATAGCTTGGGCAGCAGTTCCCAACCTTAGGATTTTTTATGTTTTATGTTATAGAATAACCCTAAGAGGATTCGACACCTTCTCAATGATTGCACATGAAATGAAAATGTATCTGAGATGACATGTATATGTAATGTGGAATGTGACATGAGATATGAATGCACTGCTTATTTTGAAATGTGGATGGAATATATCATCTACTTTATCATAATGTGTAAAACTGACAACTTCATGCATTACAAGATTCAAATGATATTATTTAAGATGTTTGTGTTACTTGTGGAGCTTTCTACAACACAATTCCAATATTTCATACTCTCCTGATCTTAGGCATAAGTTGACATCTCAATTTTTTTTTTTTATATATAAAAACAAACTAAACATGTCAAATGAAATCAAACACACAACTTAAATCATGATTAAACTAACAATCCAAAAAATGAAACTTGAAAAACACAAACCAAAACCAAAACCCAAAAACAATCCCAAAAACAAAAACTTGAAAGCCCACACCAAAAAAACAAAAATTATATACACTATTGTACAAGATGATGCCAAGCTTGGACTATTACTTTCCTGGATCCCAAACATGATTAGAACATATCAAAAAACATATTACACAATACACATGCCAAATTTTGTAGGAATCCAACAATAATAAGATCAAACCAAGCAATGCAACAAATTTCAACTTGCCATTCTCACCATACCAATTTGATTTAGTTCTATTACCAACATCATAGGTGAGATTCAAATCAAATTGATTAGACAATGGTTGGTATTCAATTTTATCTTGTATATTCTTTAAAGTGCAGGTTTCATCATTCCATTCATGATTTAGAAGTAGGCTTCTCTTTTCAAATGTGAGATGTTGCAAACAAGAGCCTATTTCTAGAAGTCTTGAATTCAAATAATTTTCCAGGATTTTAAAGCAATCAAAATCATTCAAAACTTGACAAGCATCAAAAAAATTTGGCATTTCCTCATTAATGATGTTAGCATCCAAAGGGACATCATGTAACCTATCACTTGAAATCTTTGTAGCTACTACCAAAGGTAGAGATTTCACCTTGTCATCCCTACTCAACCCATCATGATTAGAATTTACCACAACTTGATGAGTGTTAGTAGCTTTTTCTTTTTTCTCATTGTCTTCTTCATCGTCCAATACCTGTTCAAAAACACCCAAGTTAGGTACCCAATCAAACATGTGTCCATATTTTTCAAAATAAGAGCCTAGTTTTTCAAGATATGTGTCGCGTGACACCTTTTCATGATCAATGGCTTGAGTTTCCTCAAAATCCATATTTTCATTAGGATCATCAATAGTAACAAACCCACACCACTTAGGTTTTGTAATTTCCTCATTTTGAGATGGCATAGACATTGTAGAAACAATAGGTGGATCAAGATTTTCGATTTCTTGCCCCTCAAGGGGAACAAAAATAATTGATTCTCCTTCTTCATCCATGGTAGTACAATCATTATCCTTCTTAAACCTTTGATGAGATTCCAACCACCCTTCCAAAAAATTCTTAGATTGGACAGGACTTGTAATATCCTCATATGAAAGGGCAATTGTATTATCCTACATATCAATAGGCGGACAAATTTCATCAGAAGATTTGGAGTGAGCATACTCTTCCCAAGAATCATAATGATCATCTTTCAAAATCAAATTGTGATGCTCAACTATTTCTTCATCATATTTTAATTCATCAACATGTTTCTCATCAAATTTATCTTCTCCTTCCTTAGATGGTTCAATTACTTCCAAAATTGGGTTATTGCTTGTATTCAAATTGATAAGGCTATCATAATCCACATGTGTAACCCATGATTCATGTTTAACATGATTTGGAAGGTGTGAATTTCCTAGGCCATTACTTTCAACAATGTCATCCAATGTGTCATCCGAATCAGATTCATCCTCATAGAATTCATCTTTTGGTGAGTCAAGGGTTTCCAATCTGTCACATGTTTCCATACTAGTTGGATCTAGTACTCCTCCCTTGCCTAAAATCATATTCTTATGAAAATCATTGAAATTGATTTTAGAAACATCTTTTGAATCAAGATGAGTATTTTGAAGTTGATTCATACTTAAGAAAGATGGCTGATCTTGCATAGTAGGTTGAGGATTTTGAAATTGATTGAGGCTTGGGAATGATTGTTGATTCTGAAATTGATTCACACTTGAACTTGGTTGAGGTGGATAAATCATTGGGTGGGTAAGGGAGGTATTAAATGATTGAAGATTATATGATCCAAAACCCACACCATAATTTTGATAACTCAATTGTTGCTCAATTGCCATTGCTTGAGTATAGGCTTGTGACAAATATGTGATTTGAGGCATCCCTCGCAAATATGTGGACATGGATGAGTCAAGAGCATTGATGTATATTTGGAGAGCCACTTCTTCTTGAAGAACATAAAATGTCACTAATTGAGTATATAATCCAAAGAACCTTTCAGAAAATGACTTCACATTTTCACTCGGTTCTTTTCTAATATAGACCAACTGATTGTACATGAGGATTGGGTCAACTTGCTTTTTGTTGAATTGATTAAGAAATGTTGCCTCCAGTTGAGCCCAAGAAGTGATAGACCCTAAAGGCAGACTTGTAAACCAATCATATGCCACTTTGTCCAAGGTGTAAAGGAACATTTTACAAGCAACATCATCATACCAACTTGTTAAGTGATTCACAACAAATTTGAATGCTTGAATATGTTCTTCTATAGTATTTTTCCCGTTAGACGAAAATCGAGGAAGACATCTCTCAAAACCAACGGGCAAATAATGTTGAACTCCCGGTATGTTCAATGGGTTACCTGGAATCCATGGTGAAAACATAGCCATTAGTGTATCTTAAAGAATACAACTTTAATATCAATTTAAAAAAGAAAAAAAAAATTAAATTAAATCACATTATTCCTGTATGAACAATCAAAGCATTAGACCAGTGCATAGCAATTCATGTCCTCCTTTTAACAGTACAAAGTTGTATTGTTAAAAGAGGGCTAAAGATAATAATCAATAGGGCATGAAATATTCAAAATTTAAATCCCTATAGCATTTAAATCACGATGAAATAAACCGCTTTAGGCCCTCCTTCTAGCGCCAATCTGTTGAGTGGTATTTTCACCCGATTGTGAAAACACACTCTCCGATAGGATTTGGGTTCAAAATCCTCTCTTGCAAAGAAATCAAACAAATGACTTCTCCAAGGTCTCCGCTATATTAGCATTTTACATCTGTATATTAGTAATCTCAAATAAAGATATTCAATTAAAATGCTTGGAACACCTTAGTGGTTGCAAGTAACTGAAAACAAGGGGCAATGCTAGTTTATTTTACTGTGAAACTTTAATGATTGTTGGTTGAACCTGAATGAAGCAAATATGATTTAGTCCCTATATGACCATGTTGTACCTTCAAAGTGGAAATTGAAAAAATGCCATAAATGGTGGAACTATTTTTGGATTTTGAAGTTTTCTAATTTATATTTTATTTTAATGCTTGAGAATTAAAATAAAATTAGAACTTCTGAAAAATAAAGTGTAGAAAAAAGAAATAAAATGCAAAAGGAAAACTGAAAATGAAATTGCATTCAGTTTGATGCTATCCTCTTTCAACAAAACCAAAGATGTGAGTTTCTATGCATGCAACCTAACCTATTGGACCTGCATGACATGCATAATCCCCATAGACTAAGTGCTAGTTCCTAGGGTACAAAATAAAGTTTAGATTTCAAATATTCGACTAATGTAACCCACAAAGATGGTATTTAAAATTATCTATAAATTCAAAATCTAAAAGAAAGTGAAAGAATAAACATTAAATCCATAGCATGCACAGAAGATCTCCTTCTTTCTTGCCCAAAAGATGCAAATTTTTGAATACTTCTGCATTAAAAATATGTCATTTTATAATAGCAAAATGTCTGGTTTTTCCAAACCAATCTGTGGAAGAGAAACAGCTCAAACAGGCCCAGAATCTGGCTCTGTAACTCTACTTGCAGCGGTTTTCGACCAGTCCATGTGGAAGGAAAATATCCAAGAAAGACCCAGTGTCAAGGCCTTGCCTTCATTCCTGCAATATTCACTGAACAGTTTTCGACCCCTGTACCTGTCCTGTGCTTCTGCTTTTAAACCTTCTGGTGTGGTTCTCTGCTTCGCTCTATGACGCTTCGTTTCATTTCCCAAATTGCATCGTTTTGTCTTCCCTGCATCTTCATTGTCTTTGAATTTCTACTCGGATGTCGAATGTTTGATCTTCTCCATGAAATGTAACTGCTTCTATAGCCCTTACACTTTTGTGCCATATGTTTCATGCTTCTCGGCATGTTACGTAACGGCTCGCCTGTAAATCACGACCAAAAATAGCATGTCACGATATCGCGACATTTTTACGTATGTAGCTTTGCTTTTCTTCTTTCATCACGAAAATGAGACATGTCGCGATATCACGATATTTTCTTGTCAACAGCCTTGTCCGCCTTCATGCATCATGAAAATGATACCTGTCGCGATATCGCGACATTTTTTCGCTTCGGGCCGTCTCGCTGCTTTCTGTCGTGAAATCGTGATGCTTTTCTCTTTTGCACCATCTTGCTACTTTCTATCATGAAATTGCGACGCTTTTCATCTTCGCCCTTCATCTCGTCTTCAAGTCGCAAAATGGCGACATGTCGCGATATCGCGACAACTTTTCATTTTGTACACTTTGGCTGCTTTTTATCATGAAATCGTGAAGCTTTTCTCTTTTGTCCTTCATCTCGTCTTCAGGTTGCGAAATGGCGACATGTCACGATATCGCGACAACTTTTCATTTCGTACCACTTTGCTTATCTGAGCCGCAAAAACATGACATGTCGTGATATCGTGACATTTTCCACTTTGTCTTTCTCTCTCTTCTATGACCCACGATTTCACAACACGTCGTGATATCGTGACATTTTCTCATAATGCTGCATTCTGTTGCTCTTAACCGCGAAAATGAAAAGGTGTCATGAAATCGCGACACCTTTTCATTTTCGATCGTGACGAAGCAACATGTCGCGATATCGTGACAACTTTTCATTTCTAGCCGTGACGGAGCAACATGTCATGATATCATGAAAACTTTTCATTTTCGGCCGCGACGGAGCAACATGTCGCGATATCGCAACAACTTTTCATTTTTGGCCGCGACGGAGCAACATGTCGCGATATCGCGACAACTTTTCTCTTTTGTGATATTCTTCTTTTTTCCTTGATTTTTAGCATCTGGGCCACTGTGGTCTTCTTTGAAAGCATGCAAAAAAGGTGGGTCCCCAATTTTGGGGTGTGTTGTGGATCAGCCACAACAAGTCTCTAACAATTATCTTTATGCTTCTATGAGTTTGAAAAATCACATTGGGTCTCTAACAATTCACTTTGTGATTTCCTACTAAGAAAGTTTTTCTTGGTGAGCTTGCTAAGTTTTTTGATAGGTTCCGGTGGGGACTTGTGAGTAGTTCTTGGACAGGTTCTAGTGGGGACTTGTGAGCAGTTTTGGACAGGTTTCGGTGGGGACTTGTGAGCAATTTTTGGACAGGTTTCGGTGGGGACTTGTGAGTAGTTTTTTTTGGACAGGTTTTGGTGGGGACTTGTGAGCAGATTTGGACAGGTCCTAGCAGAGGACTTGTGAGCTGAGTTTGATAGTTCTATCAAATAACTTGAGGACAAAGGTACATTGGTTCTATGAGAAGAACTTGAGGACAAATTTGGCAAGTCTTTGAGAAGGCTTGTATGCAGAGGATTGATTTGTTCAAGAGTTGGACAGATTTGACAAACAGAGGAAGACTTGTACTAGATCGATCGATTGTGTTTGGTACGGAGTTCTTGAGCTCGTTGTGGACGTGATCATAGAAGGCGAAGGTCTCTTAGGCTAAGCATTGAGGACAGGGAGTCTTCGGTGGAAAGGAGTTCCACATGTTGGCAAGAGGTAGAGGCAGTTGATCTTTTGAGGGATCATTTCCAGAGTAGAGGGGAAGGTATCTCCTTTGGGCTAAGGCTCATAAACATTGTAATTGGGAAGGATTCCCAAAGAACTTTGAGATAACTTTTAGAGAAAAGTTTTTGTGGACGTAGCCCAACCATTTTGGGTGAACCACGTTAAAAATGGGTCTTCAATGTGTGATGCTTTCTGTCTTGATTAATGTTGTGTTGATGCCACTACTATCTAAAGTTAAAATTATTAATTGGTTAAGTCTTATATTGTTCACCCCCCATCTCAGTATAAGTCCATGTTCTTCAATTGGTATCAGAGTCGGTCTCTCTAGAAAGAGCCTAATAGCTTGGAGAAGGATCTATCAGAGGAACATACAGATTCAAAAAGAGATAAAGAGGTTGAGTTTGATCTCAAAGGTGAATTCTTCTTGGCTTTAAGAAATATTGAGAAATTTAGGGAAGAGAATTATGTTCTCAAGCATCAATGTCAAGAAGAAGAGATAACAAGATCAAAATTGTCTCAAAGTGTTATAGACTTCAAAATTCTAGCTGAAGAAGGGAAGAAGGTTGACTAGGTTCTGACAGAGGCTCTCAAAGGAAAGGAAGCTGATTACGAGAAACTAGAAGAAAAGGTTATGTCTCTTAGAGTGAAGTTGGAACAGTTGGCTCTCAGATAGAATACTTTGTGTGAAAAGCAAAAGAAGGATTGTATCACCATTCATGAAACAGGGTCTTCGAGCAAGATCAATCTTCTTCCTGAAGAGCGGTGGATTCCGGTTGGTCACAAGAAGAACAATCATCCAAGGCATCAAAACAGGTTACATAATACTTTCCATGGCTATTGTTTTTCCTGCAAGAAATTTGATCACAAAGCTATGCATTGCAATAAGTCTTTGAATAGCCATAGTAAGGAAAATGTTAACTATTTTGCACCTCTTATGAATAAAAATGTCATGTGTTACAAGTGCAAGAATTTTGGACATATAGCAAGGATGTGCAGTTTGGATAGATCTAGCCTTGAGTTCACTAAAAAGAGAAATGAGATCAAATCTAAGTCAATGATAGTTCAAACTGCTTTTCATGCTCAAGACAAAGTAGAAAAAAAGTATCTTGATAGTGGTTGTTCAAAACATATGACTGGTGAAGAGGAAAAGTTTTTGGTCTTAAAAGAAACAAATAGAGGAACAGATCGGTTTGGAGATAACAGGTCAACACAAATCTGTGGTAAAGGGACTCTTAGTTTGGATGGGAAATCCAAAATAGAAAATGTGCTTTATGTAGAAGGCCTAAGACATAATCTTCTAAGTGTGAGTCAACTTTGTGATCAAGGACACATAGTATCTTTCTTTTTAGATAGATGTGAGATAAGTAAAGAAAAAAATGGAAAACTCATTGCTAGTGCTACAAGGACTCCAAACAATCTTTACATGCTAAGTGAGATAAAAAAGGAAAAGTGTTTTCTAACTCAAGAAGATGAAAGTTGGTTATGGCATAAAATATTGGGGCATTTGAGCTTTGATAATCTTGTCAATATTAGTAACAAGGAAGTAGTTAGAGACTTGCCCAAAATAAAAAGGCCCCATAACATCATTTGCGGTCCTTATCAACATGGAAAACAGACCAGAACCAGTTTCAAATCAAAAGGGTATACTTATTCAAAACCATTGGATCTTATTCATACTAATTTATGTGGCCCTACTAGAACTCAGAGCATTCAGGGAGAAAGCTACTTCATGCTTGTTTATAGATGATTATTCTAGAATGACTTGGGTTACTTTTCTCAAAGAAAAATCTGAAGCTTTTGAAAAATTTAAAGCTTTCAAAGAAATGGTTGAAAATGAGACTGACAAGAGAATCAAATGCTTAAGATCAGATAGAGGAGAGTTCACTTCAAATGAATTTGTGGAATAATGTGAGCAACAAAGAATCAAAACAGAATATTCAACAGCAAAAACTCCTCAACAAAATGGAGTAGTTGAAAGGAAAAATAGAACTATTGAAAATATGGCTAGAGCTATGTTAAATGAGTCAAAAATTTTAGATGGTTTCTGGAAAGAGGCAGTTAGTATGGCAGTCTACATTATCACCAGGGCCCAACTTAGAGTCAATCATCATAAAAATCCTTATGAGTTGTGGAAAGGAAGACCAGCTACAGTAAAATACTTCAAAGTGTTTGGGAGTAAGTGCTTCATCGGAAGGGAAGATCAAAATTTGGGTAAGTTTGATCCTAGGTGTGATGAGAGAATCTTTCTTGGATATTCCAAGTAGAAGCAAGGCCTACGAGATGCTTCAACAAAAGAACTCATACGGTTGTAGAGAGCATAAATGTAACGATTGATGAAAAGACAAGGATAAGAGAACCAGTCAAGGAACTCGGTGATGAAATTTGTCAAGAAGAATTCGAGAGAGGTTTCGGATGAAGAAGAGGAAAGACAAAAAGCTGCTTCCCAAAACTCCTTCACGATATGTTCAGAAATATCATCCCAAATATTTAATCATTGGTGATCCAAATAGCAGGCAAAAAAGAAGAAGAGTCATTCCTTCACATGATTCTACAAATGTTTCATTATTATCTCAAATTGAGCCAAAATATTTTAGTGAAGCATGTGTAGATAAGTTTTGGGTAAAAGTAATGGATGAAGAGCTAAATAAAATAGAGAAAAGTGAAACTTGGGAATTGGTTCCAAGACCTAAGGACAAGAATGTCATTGGCACAAAATGGATATTCAGAAATAAACTCAATGAGGATGGAAATATTGTTAGAAACAAAGATAGGTTAGTCTGCAAAGGTTATGCTCAAGTAGAAGGTGTTGATTTCGAAGAGACGTTTGCTCCTATTGCTCATCTTGAAGCTATCAGAATATTTTTAGCCCTTTCAAGCTTCAAATCATTCAAGGCATATCAAATGGATGTAAAGTCGGATTTTCTAAATGGGGTGTTGGTAGAAGAAGTCTACATAGAACAACCAGAAGGAGTGTCTCTCTCAGAACAGTCAGACTATGTGTGTAAACTAAAAAAGGCCTTGTATGGGTTAAAGCAAGCACATAGGGCTTGGTACTCAAGACTTGATAGGTATCTTCATGAGCAAGGCTTCATGAAAGGCGTGGCAAATAGCAATTTGTATATTAAGAATGAAAATGATGATATGTTGATTATGGTTGTCTATGTTGATGATATTATTTTTGGGGGAAATAATACTCAAATGTGCAAAGTTTTTGCTAACACCATGCAGAAGGAATTTGAGATGTCTATGATTGGAGAGCTGTCATTCTTTTTAGGTCTTCAGATTGCTCAATCAAAGGATGGTATATTTCTATCTCAAGGAAAGTATATCAAATAAATGTTGAAGAAATTTAGGATGATGGACAGCAAACCAGTGTGTACTCCAATGATTACAGGGTGCAAGATGAGTAAAGATGATCAATCTCCAGCGACAGATCAGAGGTTGTACAGATCTATGATTAGCAATTTATTATATATTATAGCTACCAGACTAGATATCATGCAAGTAGTTGGGTTAGTAGCAATATTTCAGGAAGCTCCAAAAGATTCTCATGTTATAGCAGTTAAGAGGATATTCAGATATCTCAAGGGCACTATGGACTTTGGGCTTTGGTATCCCAAAGGTTATGATTTCACCGTCACAGCTTATACAGATGCAGATTGGGCAGGTAGTATTGATGATAGGAAAAGCACTAGTGGTGGAGCATTCTTTATGGGAAAGAGTTTGGTTTCTTGGCTAAGTAAGAAACAACCTTTAGTTTCCTTATCTACGACAGAGGCTGAATACATAGCAGCAATGGTTGGGTGTACACAAGTTTTATGGATGAAAACCACCTTGGAGGATTTCAAAGTCAAGCATGAACAACCCATCTCCATACTTTGTGATAATACAAGTGCCATAAGTATTTCCAAAAATCCGGTAATGCACTCAAGGACAAAGCATATTTCCATCAAGTATCACTTTCTAAGGGAGAAAGTGCAAGACAAGCAGGTCAAGGTAGAGTACATGTCTACTAAAGAGTAGATTACAGATATCTTCACCAAACATATTCCAAGAGATACGTTTGAGTATCTAAGGGAGAAATTGTGAGTTGTACTCCCACCTAAGAATTAATCACCTCATCAGGAGGTGGGGGAGGGACTAAGCTAAGAGGCTCATTCTTAGTCCCGAGCCCCAAAGGTGACCCTTTGCCATTGATGACAAAGGGGGAGAGATATGAGTAAGGGGGAGAGCTTCAAAGTGAAGAGGATAGCCTGAAGACAGGGGGAGCTGTTTATGTTGAGTTTCTGTGTTGTTGAGAAGCATGGTTTGCCATCAATGACAAAGGGGGGGATTGTTGGCAATTTTGGGTTTGAGATCCTAGCTTCTTGTCTATGAGTTGTCATTGATGTCAAAAGGAAATGGCATTAATGTTAAGAGGATGTATTGGCTTCAAATGTGGAATATTTCAAGAGAATATTTTTAAGAGAATCCAGAGAGATTCCATTGGCAAGGGTTTTTCATTAAAACCAAACCGGTTTTTATTAAAACCAAGTTGGATAGGGTTTTTATTAAAACCAAGTTAAATAGTTTTTTAAAACCAATGGAGGTTCTCTTTATTATTTATTTAATTATTATTTAAAACCCTTCAAGGTTTTAATTAATTAATTATTTAATTAATTAAGGGAGAAATTATTTTTAATTTATTAAAAATACTTAAAGGTTTTTAAACCTTTTTTTATTCTTAATTTATTAAAATTATTTAAGGGTTTTTAAACCCTTTTTGAAAAGACTTCTGATTAATTTCGAAATGTCTTTATTTCCACTGACGTCAAGGTGTCTTCGAAGAGACTATTTATTCTCCAACTCCTAAGGTTGGAAGGCTAATTAATTTGAAATTACTCAAATGCAATTTGTGGTGCTTGTGCTTTGTATTCATTGCGATCAAAGGAAGACTTAGAAGCATGTGTGGTTGAAAAGTCTTTGGGAGTTTTTTTTCAAGGGTGAAGTGGAGGGAAGTTCACTTGTGAACTTCGTAGCCCACGTGGGCTAGTGGCAGCGAAGGCTGCTGTTGGGCGCTGCATTGGCGAAGGTCACCGTTTCGAGTCTCGCGGGGGTGCTTTGCTAGAGTAACACATGTTTTTATTAAAATGTCTTTATGCCATGAAATTCAGAGTTTCTTGGACAACAATTTATAAGGTATGGGCACATTCTTCTTATGAGTATGATTGGTGTATGTTTTTTGAAATAATATTGGAGTGAAAAGGTATTCTACTAGGTATCCTTTGACTAGGTGTAAATCCTATTTTTTGGTTTGTTGAAGACTACTTATGCATTGTTATCCTTAAGGAGAGTTTTTGGTGAATGCATACTTTTTGGTTTGAGATAGTGGAAGCTTTGTGCAGTAGGGTTTATATTTGTGAGTCTAGCTACTTGCATTGAGTTGGTGGAACCCTTGGTTGGTCTGTTTTGAGTTTGATGGTTGAGTTGCTTCCATAGAGGTTGTTTGATCAAGTTATTGCTTTATTTGATTCATGATATTGGGCTTACTCCATTGAGTTGATTTGAGCAAGTTATTCTTTGCATTTGGTGATATTGTGTTGGTGGCTATTTTGTTCAAATATCTTTGGAGGGAAAAGGATTTCTACTTGTTTCCTTTTCTTGTGATGATTGGTTGAATGCTTCAAGGTTTATGTTGAGTTGAATGGTGTTGGTTGACTAAACCTTGTTTGATGAGCATTGTTGTTGAAACCCTAATTGATGGTGAAAATAACATGAGTATCATTGTTATGTGATTCTTTGCATAGATGGAAATTGTTGGGGTTTCATGTTCTTGAAAGAAAGCATTCTATCCTATCCATTTCAGATATTGAGTTGAGTTTTAAGATTTGATATTGAGATTAAGCTGAGTTGATTTGAGTTGAGTTTTGAGATTGTGAGTTGAGTATAGAACATATTAAGTCTCTAACAATTCTCTTTATGCTTCTATGAGTTTGAAAAATAAAATTGGGTCTCTAACAATTCACTTTGTGATTTCCTACTAAGAAATTTTTTCTTGGTGAGCTTGCTAAGTTTTTGGACAGGTTCCAGTGGGGACTTGTGAGCAGTTCTTGGACAGGTTCTAGTGGGGACTTGTGAGCAATTTTTGGATAGGTTCCGGTGGGGACTTGTGAGCAGTTTTTGGACAGGTTCTGGCGGGGACTTGTGAGCAGTTTTTTTTGGATAGGTTCCGGTGGGGACTTGTGAGCAGATTTGGATAGGTCCTAGCAAAGGACTTGTGAGCTGAGTTTGATAGTTCTATCAGAGAACTTGAGGACAAAGATGCATTGGTTCTATGAGAAGAACCTGAGGACAGATTTGACAAGTCTTTGAGAAGGCTTGTATGCAGAGGATTGATTTGTTCAAGAGTTGGACAGATCTGACAGACAGAGGAAGACTTGTACTAGACCAACTGACTATGTTTGGTACGAGTTGCTTGAGCTGCTGTGGACATGATCATGAAGGCAGAGGTCTCTTAGGCTAAGCATTGAGGATAGGAGGTCTTCGATGGAAAGGAGTTCCATGTGTTGGCAAGAGGTAGAGGCAGTTGATCTTCTAAGGGATCATTTCCAAAGCAGAGAGGGAAGGTATCTCCTTTGGGTCGAGGCTCATAAACATTGTAATTGGGAAGGATTCCCAAAGAACTTTGAGATAACTTTTAGAGAAAAGTTTTTGTGGACGTAGCCCAACAATTTTGGGTGAACCACATTAAAAATGGGTCTTCAATGTGTGATGCTTTACTGTCTTGATTAATGTTGTGTTGATGCCACTGCTATCTAAAGTTAAAATTATTAATTGGTTAAGTCTTATACTGTTCATCCCCCCCTCTCAGTATAAGTCCATGTTCTTCATACAAATAGTGCATGGAGCCTTGAGATAGTACTTGATAAGATTTATCAAATGTGCTAACTCATGAGTCAACTTGGAAGCCTACAAATGGATCTAAATAATAACAACATAAAATATTGTAATATTTTTACGCATAGGAAACTGACTAGAAATTGAATCTCTAGAATAGACAACAACATTCCTAACTTTCTAAAGTTGAAAGAAAATAATAACATGAAATAAATTTGATAGAGTAGCAATATAAGCAAACCAAAAATAATTATCTCCAAAAAATATCATCTATCATCTAAAGAATTCAGGATGAAAGAGCTTGAACAATGAATGAATCCAAGACCAGGTAAACACAGAACAAGGAAAAAACTAGAATAGATGTCTAAAAGTCTCAAAATGACCACAAGACAAATACTTAGGATTATGAAGATCAACCCTACTAATTCTCTCTCCCATAGGAAGTCCTTGATAAGTAAGAGACCAAAGAAAAAAATTAATCTTAGGTTCAAGGTTAAACTGCTAGATATGGTTCAAACGAGCAATCCAAGAATATGAGGTAGAGTGAGTCTACCATCTCTCATTAAGTTTATCAACACCAAGGGAAACACGACTAAGAAGTTGATAAAGCAATCAAGAAGAGTAGTTCTTGAAAGAGTATCTATATTCCAATGCCAATCCCTCCACAAGGAACTCAGGGGTTGAAGGTTGAGCTTATGAAGCATGACGTTAGGCATAATCTCTTGAATATTAAAAATAAAAAGATCTAAATTTTAAATATAAAATTTATGTTTGAGATCAGGCCAAGGAATCTAGTCTTGAGAGTGCACTAAATATTTAATAAAGTAGATACCCTTATGAAATAGCTTCAAAGATTTAATCTCTGGCATTTCAGCAAGAAGAACTGAAGAATTAGATAGAATAGGAAACCACCAGATATTCTGAGAATTAAATGAAATACCATTACAAAAACCATCACAAATAATGAAGATGAGGTTTCACCACCTCAAAAGTCTACCAAATACTTTTATAACAACAAAGGAACCCTAAATCTTAACTAGAGTAAAAGTACTGATGAGACTATGAAGGCCAATATTAGCCCAAGCTTTGCATCCATAAGGTGGCCCTAAATAAATACAATGGTGAATCAAAACCTTCTAGGATTTAGGGCCTTCTATAGCTTTAACCACTCACTTAGCACACAAAGAAATGTTTTTCCTATAAATATCAATGATGCCCATCCCACCCTTATAAGTAGGTGTGCAAAAAATATCCCAAGCAACTCAATGAAAACCACGTGAAATATTCCCCTTGGCCCAAAGAAAATACCTAAGGAGTTTGGCCAACTTATTATAAGAATTCTTAGAAGGGGCCCAATAGGAGGAGTAATAAACATGGATGGCAGCAAGAAATTTTGTGCAAACCTAAAACTTACTGGCAAGAAAAAGGGGACATGAGGCCCAACACGAAATCTTCTTTTTAATTTTATCAATGACATACTATCAGACCTTAGAGGACGAGTTGTCAAAAGCAAAGGGGATTCCTATGAAATTAAAAAACTCACCCCTTTTAAGCTAATGCCATGAAAAATATCTAAACCAAGCATGCACACAAGAATAAGCAAGGCAAAAACAAAGAGACTTAGACCATTGGATGTTGGAACCTGAGGCCTTATAAAAATGTCCAAAAAAAAAAAGTAGCTAAAATAGAAACCTCATCCTCATTGATATTGAGAAAATATTCATTCATAAAGTGTTCATTTATAAGTTGGGTGGACATGTCAGACAAAAGAATATCTTTGATAAATCCCTTAGATGCTTGATTGGCAAGAAGATAACCAAACCCTTTAGCAACAAGGATGTAAATAGAGGGGTCAAAGGACAACCCTGCTAAGTAGAATGAAACAAACCAAAATCCTCTAACCTATGTCCATTAATAATAAGACAATTTGAAGCATCAACAAACAATATACTAATAACCCTACTAAAAAAGAGGTCAAAGCTAAGAGCTTGAAGCATGATGAGAATGAAAGGCCACTCAATACGATCATAAGCCTTCTCAAATTCCAATTTAAGGAAAAGGGGCTTTTGGCCAGAGAGAGGAACGAATTCTAAACCTTCCTAGACAACAATAATTTTATCCAAGATGTAACACCCTTTAATAAAACCAATCTACTCTGGTTTGATAATCACAAGGAGAATGTTGTAAATATGGAGAGCTAAAGCTTTAGCCAAAATACTGTAAGAGACATTACGTAGGGTAATAGGTCTCCAACTGGTGATAAGCATAGGATTACCTACTTTAGGAATAAATTTAATGTTTCCACGATTGATGATATTGCCTAGAGAATTATTGGCTAACGCTTCATTGTAGACATTGAGAATATTGGACCCAGTAAACTTCCAAGTGGATTTATAAAATTCATAGGGAAAGCCATCAAGAATAGGAAATTTATTAGAAAGTTGAGCACTTTGGTTGTCATTGATGTCAAATTTGCATGGTCATTGATGTCAAAGGTTAATGTGCTATGAAATCAAGGCAAGGTTCTCTCCAAAGCACTTGGGACCATGGGTTCTAAGTTAATGGATAAGAGGTTTGAAGGAGGCTTGAAGACCCAATTTTAAGACTATGTGCAAGAGAGAAAGTGAAAAAGAATAATATTATAATATCTTCTCCATTAGGGCTCTTCAAAGAGAAGATTGGATAACGCATTGGTCAAATTTTTTATGGAGCTAAATTTATTATTTAACACTAAGGTTAAATAATATAATTAATTAATATTTAAGCCTAAGGTTAAATATTAATAAAAATAATAATTAAATTCGAAGCACCAATTTCGAATTGCAAGTGAGCCGACGTCAAAATACAAAAAGGCATGTGTATTTATAGGCTAAAGTTTAGCCTAAGCAAAGTGTGTTCGAATTGATATTTACTCCCAAATTATTTTCTTGCTCTATTTTCATTCGAACGTGGTGGAAGTAAAGACAAGAAATTTTCATGTTTTTAGGAGCAATGCATTGGTCAAAGGTTGGAATAAGTTTGTCCTTACTCAAAGCGACATGGTAACTGAGATAGCAATCTTGGCTTGCATAGCGCATAGAGGGCAGAAGGTGTAGTGTTCAATTCGTGTGAAGGCCCTCTTCGTTTGCATGGTCAGATTTCATTTTTAGCACTGGAGGTGGAGAATATAAAAGAGTGCGTGCTCTTTTGGTTCACATGGGCAATTAGCTCACGCAATATTGGCCTTTGGTTTGGGAGTCATAAGGGTTGATTAAATATTTTTTATGTGCCTAGCTAGGGAGTCATAAGGGTTTTGTCATTATTTTTGATGTGCTTGGCTAGGGAGCTATAAGGATTAGTAGAGTATTTTGAATATTATTTTTCAAGGATTGAAAAGTGAAAATTCAGATTGTTGGGGTTTTGATGGTGTTCATTATTTTTAAAGAAGGAGATATAAGGTGTATGTGAGAAATTTATGTGTGTAATTTCTGGTTTAGTTGGTTGAGATTATATTATGCAATATTAGGAGTAATAAGGTATTTTAGTGGTTGATATTTTATTGTATTCTCTGTATGGTGAAATATCTTTTGAGGGAAAATTCATGTGGATATTCTAGAGATAGAATATTGCTATCTAACCTTGAAGTGGCACAAAAGTAATTGGTTGTTGGTGAGACAGGTTTTGAAGATATATCTCCATCAAAGCAAAAAGGTATGGGCACATCAATCTTTGTTTAAAGTGTTTTGTTGAGTGAATATTTCTAAACATAAGGTGGAGTGAAAAGGATTGTTTGATAAGCATTGTTGGAAATATTTGAGTAGGTTTTGAAATATATATTGTGCATCATTGTTGAAAGAAAGTGGAAACACCTGAGTTAGGGTTTGTGAGCAAGTTGTGCTTCATTGGTTGAATGATTTTGTGAAACATCTTATACATTGGTTTGGTTTGATTTGAAAGAGATTTTGCAAGTGATAGAGATTGATTGGTTGAGTACATAATTTGTGAGTGTGAAACATATTGAGGTTTTGATAGAGCATATCATTCTCTATATGTTCTAGAGGTTAAACGAATTCTAAGTAGAATTTGTATGTGTGAAGAAAGCATTTTTGAAAAGATATAAGTTGTGTTTGTATGCAAGTTATGAAAATATTTGAGCAAGTTTTGTGAGTGTATTGAGGACAGGTTTGAGAAATTCCTTTGAGAAGACTTGAAGGTAAATTTGAGCAAGTATTTTGAGAAGGCTTGAAGGTAGATTTGAGGAAGTCTTGTAAAGACTTGAGGATATAATTGAGAGCAGATTTATTCAAGCTTTGTGTTAAGGCTTGGGGCAGATTTGAGAAAGGTTTGAGGATAGATTTGAGAGTAGGGTTGATTGCTGATTTGTTCAAGCTTTGTGTTAAGGCTTGAGGGCAGATTTGAGAGCAGGTTTGATTGCTGATTTGATCAAGCTTTGTGTTAAGGCTTGGGGACAGATTTGAGAGTAGGTTTGATTGGTGATTTGTTCAAGCTTTGTGTTAAGTCTTGAGGGCAGATTTGAGAGCAGGTTTGATTGGTGATTTGATCAAGCTTTGTGTTAAGGCTTGGGGAAATATTTGAGATAGAGTTTGGTGCAGATTTGTGAGCAAGATTTAGAGTAGATTTATGATAGACTTGGGATAGAGTTTGGTGCAGAATTAAGATAGAGTTAGAGTAGATTTGTGCTAGAATTGGGACAGAGTTTGGTGCATATTTGAGATAGAGTTGAGAGTAAGCTTTGGAGGTGACAGAGTAAAGAGGAAAATAGTATCCAGTGGATAGAGATCCATTAGCCAGTGTAGTGGGAAAAGAGGTCTCCTATGGAGAGAGATCCACAAGCTAGAGCAGTGGGGGCAGAAGTATTCTAGAAGATCACCAACCAGAGTAGAGGGGATAGAGTTCTCCTGTGGAGAGAGATCCATGAACCATAGCAAGGGGAAAGAGTTCTCCTATGGAGTGTGATATGTGAACCAGCTAGGAAGATAGATTTCTTCTGTGGAGAGAGATCCATAAACCAGTTGAGGAGATAGAGTTCTCCTGGATCAAGTTCCATGAACCAGAGAAAAGGGGAAAGAGTTCTCCTATGGAGAGAGATCCACAAATTAGAGCATAGGGGATTGGTGTCTCCTTTGGAAAGAGGTCCATAAACATTGTAATAGGGAATTGATTCCCAAGAGATTTGTTGAGAAAATTTAGTAGAAATATTTTCTCTGTGGAGTAGCCCACATTGGGTGAACCACGTTAAATTTGTGTCTCTCTTGTGTGTGATGATTTGTGCATTGATTTTATTACTTCTATTGATATTGCCATTGATAATATTGGATAATATTGTTTGGGAAAGAAAAGTAAAAGTTGGTCTTATACTGTTCATCCCCCTCTCAGTATAAGCATGTGTTCTTCAATTGGTATCAGAGCGGGTTCCTTTGAAAGAGTCTAACAACTTGAAGGAAGAAGTTACAAGAACACATATGGCATCTTAGAATGGATCTTCATCAAATAAGGCACCATTGTTCGATGGGAATAATTATGCTTTCTGGAGCATAAGAATGAGGACTTACTTGATGTCACAAGGATATGAGACATGGAAAGCAATTGAGGATGGGTTCACACCTACAGCTAATCCTCCCATAGATAAATATGGTAAGATCTTACATGTGAATAATTCCAAGGCTATGCATGCAATCCTAAGTGGATTACATGAAGTAAAATTTGTGAAAGTTATGCAGTACACATCAACAAAAGAGATTTGGGAAAAATTGAAGCAAGCCTATGAGGGAAATAAAAAGGTCAAGATGGCAAAAATTCAAAACCACAAGAAAAGGTTTGAAGATTTGAAGATGGAAGAAGAGGAAGATATTGCTACATACTTACTTCATGTGGATGATATTGTTAATACCATGTGTGGACTTGGATTTAAAGTTGAAGAATCCGATGTTGCTCAGAAAGTTTTAAGGTCACTTCCTACAAGGTATGATGGAAAATTTTCAGCTATAGAAGAGATGAAAGATATTGATCAGTTGACTATGGATGAGTTACATGGAATTCTCATAGCCTATGAGATGAGAATGGTAAAGGATCCCAACTCCAAGAAAGAGGCAGCCTTCAAAGCATCAAATAAGACAAAGGATAAGAAACCAGAATCAAGTGGTGATTCAAGCAGTGATGAAGAAGCTAACTATGGTAAAAGAAACAAGGACTCAAGAAAGCACAAAGGTATGAAAATAGTGAAATGTTTTAATTGTGGAAATTTTGGTCACTATGCATCTAATTATCCAGAAGATAGAAGCAGTAGCAATGAAGAGAAACAAGATCATAAGAAAAAGGAAGGAAGAAAATCCAGGTATGAAAAGAAAAATAGGTATGGTCAAAACAAGCATGAAAATAAATTCTTTCAAAGGCACAAGAAGATTTTCTATGTTGATAAGGGAAGCAAGACTTCAAGTGATAGTGATGAAAGACCTTCAGATAGTGAAGAAGAAGAAATTCTATTTCTTGCAATAGAAGAGGAAGGAAGTGCTCCTGTTGAAGATAAATCTGAAAAGTATGAAGATGCTATTGAAGACCAAGAAGTAGAAAAAGATTCAAAAAATGAAGAGGAAGGTGTAGTAGATCTAGAAGTAGAACTTATTGCTGCTCTTAAATAATTGAAAAAGGTTAGAAAGCAAAATTCAAAATTCAGGGCTCAAGTTCAAGAATGTGATGAAGAAAAAGAAAAGCTTATACAAGACCTGACAAACTCAATAGCTAAGACAAGGATATTTAAAGAAAATTTAGAGGTAAAAGTCTTAGAATGTGAAATATTAGAACATGAGGTAATCTCACTAAGGATGGAAGTGAAAGTGTCTAAGGACAAGCTACACAGGTTTGGGAAAATTTCAAATACTTTGGATAAGATTATCAATGCACAAAGATCCTCATCTATCAAAACAGGACTTGGTTTTGAAGAAGGACAAGGGAAACAAGAAGAAGGGTCAAGCTCAAGCTCAAAAGAAGAAGAAAGTTCAAAGGAAGAGAGTGAAGTAGAAATTGAGACTTATGAAGATAAGTCAAAGAATAAAAGCTTCACTAAGAAAGGAAACAATGCACAAACAAGGTACATGGATCATCACAAAGAAGAAAGGACTAAGAGACCAATGGGTTCAAGGCAAGATTTCTTCAAAGGACATTGCTTTTCATGTAACAGGTTTGGTCACAAGGCTATGCATTGCAAGACTCATGAAAAGAAGGAATATGGTTTTACTAAGAGGAACTTCAAATATGGACATCTCTTTCAAGGGTATTGCTACTCTTGTAAGCAATTTGGTCATAGAGCAATCCAATGCAGGGTTCATGACAAAAAGGAGTATGGCTTCGCTAGGAGAAACTTCAAGATATTTGTACCTTATATGAACTACAACATTAAGTGTTACAAGTGCAATAATCTAGGGCATAAGGCTAAGTGGTGTAGAACAAAGTTTCCAGAGATTCCAGAGATAAGCAAGAATAGGGACACTCAAAAGGATCAAAAGGGTATGTTGAGAAATAAGGTTGACAAAGAAAAAGAGTATTGTATGTTGGGAGTAGAAATACTCCCACCCCAAAATTAATCACCTCAAGGAGAGGAGGTGGGGAGGGGGCTGAGCTAAGAGTCTTATATTTAACCCCAAAGGAGTCCCTTTGCCATTGATGTCAAAGGGGGAGATATTTGAGTAAGGGGGAGAGCATTCAGTCAGGGGAGCAATTTCTCAGGGGGAGCAGATTTGGAAAAGGAAAGAAAAAAGGAAATTTTAGAAAAGGGTTGCCATCAATGACAAAGGGGGAGATTATTGGAAAGTTGAGCACTTTGGTTGTCATTGATGTCAAAGTTGCATGGTCATTGATGTCAAAGGTTAATGTGCTATGAAAGAAAGGCAAGGTTCTCTCCAAAGAACTTGGGACCATGGGTTCTAAGTTAATGGATAAGAGGTTTGAAGGAGGCTTGAAGACCCAAGTTTAAGACTATGTGCAAGAGAGCAAGTGAAAAATAATAATATTATAATATTTTAATATTATAATATCTTGGCCATCAGGGCCCTTCAAAGAGGAGATTGGATAATGCATTGGTCAAAGGGTTTATGAAGGAGCTAAGTATATTATTTAACACTAAGGTTAAATAATATAATTAATTAATATTTAAGCCTAAGGTTAAATATTAATAAAAATAATAATTAAATTTGAAGCGCCAATTTCGAATTGCAAGTGAGCCAACGTCAAAATACAAAAAGGCATGTGTATTTATAGGCTAAATTTTAGCCTAAGCAAAGTGTGTTCGAATTAATATTTACTCCTGAATTATTTCCTTGCTCGATTTTCATTCGGACGTGGTGGAGGAAAAGATAACAAATTTTCACATTTTTTGAAGTAATGCATTGGTCAAAGGTTGGAAGGAGTTTGTCCTCACCTGAAGCGAGGTGGTAGCCGAGGTGTCAAGCTTGGCTTGCACAGCGCATGGAGGGCAGAAGGTGCCATGTTCGATTCACATGAAGGCCCTTTTTATTTGCATGGTCGGATTTTGATTTTAGAATTGGAGGTGGAGAATATAAAGGAGCTCATGCTCCTTTTGGTTCACATGGGTAGCTAGCTCACGTGGTGATTGCCCTTGTGTTAGGGCATGGCAGCCAACGAGGTCGCAGGTTCAAGCAGTGGTGGCAGTGCTTTGAGGAGGATTAAATTTTTGTTAAGGTATGTATTATGCGCCTTGGTTTGGGAGTCATAAGGATTGATTAAATATTTTTTATGTGCCTAGTTAGGGAGTCATAAGGGTTTTGTCATTATTTTTGATGTGCTTGGCTAGGGATCTATAAGGATTAGTAGAGTATTTTGAATATTAATTTTCAAGGATTGAAAAAGTGAAAATTCAGTTTGCTAGGGTATTTGATGATGTTATTATTTTTAAAGGAGATATAAGGTGTAAGTGATAAATTTATGTGTGCAATTTTTGAGTTTAGTTGGTTGAGAATTTAAATGCAATATTAGGAGAAATAAGTTTTTAGTGGTTGATATTTATTGATTCATCTGTATGGAGAAATTCTATTGAAGGAAAATTCATGTGGATATTCTAGAGATAGAATATTGCTATCTAACCTTGAAGTGGCACAAAGGAAATTGGTTGTTGGTAAGACAGGTTTTGAAGACATATCTCCATCAAAGCAAAAAGGTATGGGCACATCAATCTTTGTTTAAAGTGTTTTGTTGAGTGAATATTTCTGAACATAAGGTGGAGTGAAAATGATTGTTTGATAAGCATTGTTGGAAATATTTGAGTAGGGTTTGAAATCTACATTGTGCATCCTTGTTGAAAGAAAGTGGAAACACCTGAGTTAGGGTTTGTGAGCAAGTTGTGCTTCATTGGTTGAATGTTTTTGTGAAACATCTTATACATTGGTTTGGGTTGATTTGAAAGAGATTTTGCAAGTGATAGAGATTGATTGGTTGAGTACATAATTTGTGAGTGTGAAACATATTGAGGTTTTGATAGAGCATATCATTATTTATATGTTCTAGAGGTTAAATAAATTCTAAGTAGAATTTTTATGTGTGAAGAAAGATTTTTGAAAAGAATTTAAGTTGTATTTGTGTGCAAGTTATGGAAATATTTGAGCAAGTTTTGTGAGTGTATTGAGGAAAGATTTGAGCAAGTCCTTTGAGAAGACTTGAATGCAGATTTGAGCAAGTCTTTTGAGAAGGATTGAGGGCATATTTGAGGAAGTATTTGAAGACTTGAGACAAAATTGAGAGTAGATTTGTTCAAGCTTTGTGTTAAGGCTTGGGATAGATTTGAGAGAAGGCTTGAGGACATATTTGAGAGTAGGTTTGATTGGTGATTTGTTCAAGCTTTGTGTTAAGGCTTGGGGCAGATCTAAGAGTAGGTTTGATTGGTGATTTTTTCAAGCTTTGTGTTAAGGCTTGAGGACAGATTTGAGAGTAGGTTTGAGTGTTGATTTGTTCAAGCTTTGTGTTAAAGCTTGAGGGTAGATTTGAGAGTAGGTTTAATTGTTGATTTGATCAAGCTTTCTATTAAGGCTTGAGGAAATATTTGAGATAGAGTTTGGTGCAAATTTGTGAGAAGAGTTAGAGTAGATTTGTGCTAGACTTAGGATAGAGTTTTATGCAGAATTGAGAGTAGAGTTAGAGCAGATTTGTGCTAGACTTGGGATAAATTTTGGTGCAGATTTGAGATAGAGTTGAGAGTAATATTTGGAGGTGATAGAGTAAAGAGGATAGTAGTCTCCAATGGATAGAGATCCATTAGCTAGTGCAGTGGGGATAGAGGTCTCTTGTGGAGAGAGATCCACAAGCTAGAGCAGTGGGGGTAGAAGTCTTCTAGAAGATCACCAACCAGAGCAGAGGGGATAGAGTTCTCCTATGGATAGAGATCCATAAACTAGAGAAAGGGGAAAGAGTTCTCATGTGGAGTGTGATCCATGAACCAGTTGGGAAGATAGAGTTCTTCTGTGGAGAGAGATCCAAAAACCAGTTGAGGAGATAGAGTTCTCCTAGATCAAGTTCCATGAACCAGAGCTAAGGGGAAAGAGTTATCTTGTGGAGAGAGATCCACAAATCAAATCATAGGGGATTGGTGTCTCCTTTGGATAGAGGTCCATAAACATTGTAATAGGGAATTGATTCCCAAGATATTTTTTGAGAAAATTTAGTAGAAATATTTTCTTCGTGGAGTAGCCCACATTGGGTGAACCACGTTAAATTTGTGTCTCTCTTGTGTGTGATGATTTGTGCATTGCTTTGATTACTACTATTGATATTTCCATTGATAATATTGGATAATATTGTTTGGGAAAGAAAATTAAAAGTTGGTCTTATACTGTTCACCCTCCCCTCTCAGTATAAGCCTATATTCTTTAGAATTTTGATCCAACATAGTCATAAGAGCATTATGAAGCTTAGAAAGTGAAATAGGAGCCTCACAAAGAAGTCTATCATAGTAGACAACTTAGCAGGAACAACATCAAGATACTACTGCAACACCATCTGACATTCTAGAGAATCTTGTTGTGCTTGAAATACAAGCTTATAATGATACACAAAGGTTGATGTAATATAAGGAAGAGAAATCAACATATCATGAGAGAATTGAATAACCCTTATTTGGATCCTATCCTTCTTGGAATGAAGAGATTTGAAAAAGTCTTTGGATGGGTGATCACCAACCCTTAACTAGTGCTTGAATATGAGCCCCTTGGCTTCATGTCGTTCATGGACTAGAAGCTGATGGTGAAGACCAAAAACCATGGTTTGTAACTATTGGTCATACAGATCATTTTCTAGAAATAGTAAATTCTATTGATACTCATTTGTAATAGCCAAATGAGCATGCTTTTTGACATGTGCCACCTATTTACCAAAATATTGCATGAAAGAGGTAGTACGAACAATCACCTCATTCCACCAAGAAATCCAACTAATAAAGTGAGGAGACCAAGGTAATAAATTCTATATTAACTCAATTGTAGTAATAGTCCTAGGGTGTTGCAATAAAAAAGTATTTAAATGAAATTGATTACATGAAAAAATAAATTGGTGACCACTTCACTCAATCTGAAAGGAAATCAACAAATGATCTGATAGCAAGAATTGATCCTAGACCATCACAATATTATTATTGATGGAGGAGAATAAAAAAAATTATTTCTTTGACATCATAACTCGATCAAGGCACTTGTAGACTCTGTCATTACTCGCACGAAAATTGGACCACATGAACCATGGTGGAGGCATGCAATTACGCTGGTAAAAAAGGGGATCAAAAAAATCCCATTTGTGTTAAAGAAAAAACCAAGCCTCATGCTCTACAACACACCAATGCATCAGGAGGCAGACAAATTTATCTTCAACATGCTCAACCATATTAAAATTACCATAAAAAATCAAATAATCCATTGGTAAGTGATCAACCAGGTACCACCAAAGGGCAAAGCAACTAGGTCCATCATTAGGTGCATAAATATTGGCAATGCCCAAGGTTTTCCCATTAATATTCAACAAAATCTAGACCACATGATGAGAAGGATCCTCACCAGATCCAAGCATACAATACTCAAGTTTGAAAGAGATAGAAATAGAAGAACCACCCATCCATATTCATGGTGAGTAGTGAAATGCATAAAATAACCTGTAATGCAACTGAGAAAAATATCTAACAAAAAACCAAAGATCTTAAATTATTGTAAACAAATAACATCAACATGACCAATAATTTGTAGAGAAGATCAACCAAATTTGTTTTTTAGGACTCTGTAAGTCCTCTAACATTCCACGAAAGGAAATTTGTGGAGGAGCAATATCCATGGAGTCATCTCCCATAAGGTTGTTGATGAGCACCAAAAATGCTCATATTTTTGTATGGATTCATAACATATTGTGCGACATTATTTTGATAGAATGTACTTTTTATGAAAGTTTTATATATATTTAATAGGAAATTGTGTATATTCTCTAATATGCATTTTGAGTGTGATTTGTGTGTAGATTCAATGATTTTGCTACTTTTCTGCATATCTACGTCAAGGTCCCATTTGGACCTGGCACTTCATGTTTTATGGTGGAGAACTAAGGACAAAGGTGACCGCAACAAAGAAGTTATGTAAGCTAGAAGGTGCCTAACTCCTATCTTTCGAAAGAGTGGTGCTTGACTCCCGACTTCAGGGACAAAGGCACCTAACTCCTAACTTTAGGGTCAAAGGTGCCTGACTCCCGACTTCAGGGTCAAAGGCACTTGACTCCCGACTTCAAGGTCGACGGTGCCTGACTCCCAACTTCGGAGTCAACAGTGCTTGATTTCCAATGATAGGCTAGACGATGCCTGACTCCCATTGAAGTAGAGTGCAACAAGAACCCTATTTTTAGAAGAAATAGAATAGCAATTTCCAGTGATATATGTGGATGAAGGACAATATAATGAACCAAAAAAATTATTCATTTCTCATTAATGATTAAGAAAACACACAAATCGATTGTATAAAACTATGGATATCAATTGAGATATATTTTATTCGATAAATAGAACATGCCTAATTTATCCTACGAAGGATAAATTTAGTGTGTGTTCATTGTCTAAGATTATTTTTTGCATGTTTGTTGTAATGACAAGTCTGAAATAGACTTGCCTAAATTTGTAATCAGGGATGGTTGTACACTATATAAATGCATAGACCACCCCTAAAAAAGGATCCCAAACAATTTTTTATAAAATCACTTCTAAAGCTACAATACAATTCATTCGAGTGTTCATATTTATATTTCTAAGCATTCGGTGTGCATGAATTAATCTAGGTAGAATATACTAGAAGCTTGGGCCCACTCTCAACAGTATTCCTCCCCTTTCCTTTGTTTTTATAATTTATTTATGCACTATTTATTCTCTATTTTCTATCTTTTCTATAATTTACTTGATTACTATAATTTTCCCTATTTTTTATATTTTCTAGCAAGTGTGTATTTTTACTTTCTATAGTTTATTTCCAGTCATGTGTTTGATAATGTAGGCTAAATTAATGGTTTGGACAAGAATAAAATGACACCACAAACCACCCCCCAAACCTTAGGACATAGTGGACTCATCTTGTTGGTTTTATAGGCATAAACTGTGCATGGTACTTCACAAAGTTTACGAGCTTTCCTAGGTTTGACAATTTAAATGGAGGTAATAAATTAACTATAGTTGTAACCAATATTTTGCCCAACATTTTGGCATCATTGTTGGGGAAGTACCAACTGTAAAAACCTATTATGTAGCAAGTGAATCTGAAAATTTTAGGTTAACTTATCTACAGAATTTTTCCACCTAATCTTGTATGAGTCCACCACGAACCAGAGGATTTTTGGAAAAAAATTGGAAGCCCCTGAATCAGTTGTACCAGATTCTAAAATTGAAATTTCTTCACCTCCATCACCTCCACTAGTGCATTGGAGTCAACATCCAATTTTTGCATAGAGTTCTTTACCAAAATAGCCAAATCTTGATGAAGAATTAATGGTAGATAATAGCAACTTTAGAAGAATCCAATATGAGGAGGATTTTTTGTACAACCAATGTTGGAAAGTTGTAGAGGATGGAACTATATCAACAGTTGACTTAGAGATTCTTGTGTAGAATACTCAAAATGATAGAAGAGCCTTAGAGACTGCTTTGAGAGAAGCAGGTGTAGATACCCCATTTTTTAAAAATATGGCTGAAACTGAAGAGACATCCACTAGTTTTAACTTTCCAATAGAAGAGGCAATATGAGACACAAAAATGAAACACATCTCTCCTACCCACCTTCCTATTTTTAGAGGATTTCAGACTGAAGATCCTGACCTATTCCTTTTTAAGTATGATGTTCTATGCAGGTCAGTAGATTACAAGACTGATGCCCAAAAACTGAAACTGTTTCCCTCAACCTTAGATGATGCAGCCCTACACTGGTTCATTAGTTTAGGAAATAAATATATTACTACCTAGGAAGATATGAAAAGACTCTTCCTAGAACAATACCAAAACTTTGGTAGGGCACGAGATTCTAGAGAGGAAATATTTGATATGACACAAAAGGAAGATGAATCATTGGAAGAATACTGGGATAGATTTAGCTTTAACCTGCAAAGATCTCCCCATGCAAAACTAAGTGATAGGTCCTTAAGAAGTGTCTTCTTAAAAGGACTCACCAATGAGTCTCTTGAAGCACTAAACATGATATCTGGAGGAGACGTTTACCAACATCAAATGGTAGATATCCAATGTTTATGTCAAAATTATTCAAGAAGGAAAGGTAAACCAACCTCCCAAAATATCAAATCAATAACCACAGTCACCAAAACTAAAATAGGTAACATGCTAGAAGACCTAAAGAGTGAGATGTTATCATCTCTTGCACTTCATATGGATACTCTTCTACTTTAGAAAAATAAGTAGGAGAATGAGGTAACATTAGCCTATTTATATCCCAAATGTAGAGGGAAGCACCCCAAAAATGCATGTCCAGAAAACAATATTAGAGTATGTGTTGTTTGTCAGAAAGACCATAAGACAAAGTTGTGCCCACAATTGCCAAAATCTAGAGAAGATCCTGAAGTAGAGGAAGTATATTTCATGGGAAATAGGAGAAACTAGCAATAGTCTCCTATGGGAAACAACATGCCAACTGGAATGCCACCCTATGGGGGAGGTAATTACATGAATCAAGGTCAAGTTCAGCCACCCAATATGGGTTGGTGGGGACAACCACCTTGGACAAACACCCCCCAAGGAACCACTCCTTATAATCCATACCCATGGATGCCATATCAATAGCCTAGACCTCATTGGAGAAACTATAATGCATGGAATTCAACTCCATAGAATGCAACACAAGTCCCACTACAATAGAGTTTACCAACTTCCCCTACTTTGAGACCTGCTCAACTTCCTACACAACCCACATCAAATCCCAACAACAAACCAAACCAACTAGCATACCAAGTGGAAAATGAGATGTTTCCAATGTACAATATTAGAGTAGGATGTAATCCTATACAATTAAGATCAGGTAGACAAGTAGGAGTAGAAGTAGCTCCTTTGGTAGAAGAGGAGGAAAATGTAGAAGTAGAAGTTGAGGAATCACCTCTTGTAGATGAAGTAGAGGAAGAACCAATTACTAAAAATGATAGAGAAGAGGTTCCACCTTTTCCTAAAAGGTTACAAGAACCAAGAAAGCTAGTACAACCAGAGTTTGACATTTTATCCAGTCTAAAAAATTTAACAGTCACAATTCCTCTTTTCTAGGCTATAAGAGATGTTCCAATTTACACAAAAGCCATAAAGGAATTATGTCTAAAAAAATAAGGTAGAAGGCCAACAAAAGCAATTAATGTGGTAGGTCAGCTAGCTGATCTCATGTTGGGAAACACCTACCACCAAAAATATTTTGACCCAGGAAGCCCTATTTTAACTATCAAAATTGAAGGCTATCCATTACCCAATACACTAGTAGATCTAGGGGTAGCCATTAATGTCATGCCCAAGGATACTATGCTAAAACTGAAACTCACAAATCTGAAGCCAACTAAAATTATTCTGCAATTGGTTAATAGATCTATAGTGCTCCCTAAAGGAATGTTGGAGGACATTATAGTTACAGTAGATGCATGGGAATATCCAATAGATTTCTTGGTGTTGCAATCAAAGTTTGGGTTGGGTGGTTATCCACTCATCTTAGGTAGACCCTGGATGGAAATAGTTGATGCCTACATAAGTTGTAAGAATGGACAAATGACCATTTCTAATGGTCAGAATGTTAAAAATATGATTATTCATCCACCTGCACAATCCATTGACTTGTTGGGAGAACCTGACTGTGAAAATTAGAATACTGGTGATTTATCAATGATTCAACCAATAATGGCATTGGATGAGCTTGAGGATGAAAATGATGAAGAAAGAGTTATGTCAAACTTTTTCCAAGGAGAATCCTCCTACCCTCCTCCAGAATCACCACTTGTTGGAAGTAAATATCACCACATCAAACAAATTGAGGTTGAACCTGGGAGGATATTGAATGTAAACAATGAGTTGACACTTGTTCAATAGGACACCCTAAAAGAGATATTAGTCAAACACCAAAATGCTTTTGCTTGGGACTATTCAGACATGAGGGGAATTGCTCCTAAAGTCTGTACTCATCATATATATCTGGAAGAACAAGTAAGACCGGTAAGACAACCACAATGTAGGATGAATCCAACCATGAAAGAGATTGTTAAAACTGAATTACAGAAACTCCTAATAGTTGGATTTATCTACCCTATATCTGATAGTGAGTGGGTATCACCTTTGGTGGTGGTGCCCAAGAAAAATGGAAAGTGGTGTATCTATGTTGATTACAGAATGCTCAATAAGGCAACAAAGAAAGACCACTTCCCCTTACCCTTTATAGATCAGGTCCTTGACACCTTAGCAGGAAGAAAGTACTTTTCTTTCTTGGATGGGTTTAGTGGATACAATCAGATACAGATTGGGGAAGGGGATCAAGATAAAACAACATTCACTTGTCCATGGGGAACCTTCACTTACCGAGTCTTACCTTTTGGTTTATGTAATGCACCTACCACTTTTCAAAGGGTAGTATTGAGTATCTTCTCTGATATGATTGGAGAAACTATGGAAGTATACATGGATGACTTCATAGTTTATGGTGAGACTTTTGAGGAAGCCACAACAAATTTGGAAAGAGTGCTTCAAAGGTGTAAGGAAACTAATCTATCCCTGAGTCATGAAAAATATTTTATGTTAATGCAGGAGGGGATAGTATTAGGACATCATATTTCTAGAGATGGGATAAAGGTAGATAAAAAGAAAATTGAGGTAATAAAAAATTTTCCCACTCCTAAAACTCAAAAAGATGTCCAAAGTTTCCTTGGCTCTATTGGATACTATAGAAGGTTTATATCAGATTTCAGTAAAATTTCTAAACCTTTGACCACATTGTTGTCAAAATATGTAGAGTTTGTTTGGATAGATGAATGTGAATAGGTATTTCAAACTTTGAAAGAGAGACTGACCACTGCTCCAGTATTGAGAGGTCCAAATTGGACCATTCCCTTTCACATATATGTGGATGCATCCAATAATGTGATAGGGGTAGTACTAGGATAAAAATATGGTGAAGAATTTTATACCATTTATTATGTCAGTAAACATCTTACAGGTGTTGATTTTAATTACACTATCACAGAGAAAGAGTTTCTTGTAGTCATTCATGCTATTAACAAATTTTACCATTATATTATAGGTTACAAGGTTTTTGTGCATACTGATCATTCAACCATCAGATACCTGATGAAAAAACCTACAATTAGTGGTAGAATTATTATATGGCTTTTAATTTTGCAAGAATTTGATATTACAATTATTGAAAAACTAGGTAAAGACAATGTGGTTGCAGATTTTCTTTCCAAATTGACACCTCTAGATCATACAACCATAGAAGATCAATTTCTAGATGAGCATCTCTTTGCTCTTGATGAACAAATATCATGGTATGCAGATATGGCTAATTATTTAGCCATGGGTAAAGTATCCCCTACACTCTCACCACATGAAAAATAGACATTAATAGAGAAGAGTGGGGCCTTTTCATGGATTGATGGTCACCTATTTAAAATCAAGCCTGATCAAATCATGAGAAGGTGTGTTGCTAAAAATGATATTGCAAAAATTCTTAAAGCTTGCCATGATGAACCCTATGGTGGCCATTTTGTAGGTAAAAGGACTACATTTAAAGTATTACAGGCTAGATATTTTTAGCCTTCACTATTTAAGGATGCAACCAAACATGTGAGTCAATGTGACCAGTGTCAGAGGATGGGTAGACCAACTCTTCGAGATGAAATGCCACTCCAACCACATGTGCACATTGAGCCATTTGAAAAATGGGGAATGGATTTTGTAGGGCCCATTAATCCACAGTCAGTAGGTAAGAGATATATTTTAGTTTGCACTGACTATGTGACTAAATGGGTTGAGGTGCAGGTATTGCATGATTCCAAGGAAAATATTATAGTAGATTTCCTATTTGCATTCATCTTCACATGATTTGGTATTCCAAGAGAAATCACTACTGATCAAGGACCCCAATTCACTTCGAAGTTGATCTAAGAAATAATGTAGTAGTACAAAATCAGGCACAATAAGACCACTCCTTACCATCCCCAAGAAAATGGGCAAGTAGAAGTCACTAACCATGAATTGGAAAACATTCTCACAAAAATGGTGTAGCAACATAGGAAATACTAGGCTATGAGATTACCAGAAGTAGTCTGGGCTTACAGAACCACCTGGAAAACTACCACTGGTTTTACACCATTCCAGTTGGTATATGGGAAGAATGCTATGATGCCTATAGAATTTGAAATCAGAACTCTCAGAACTACAATAGAACTGAATTTGAATCTGGATGAAGCATAGAAAGAATGGATTCAATAGCTTAATCAATTGGATGAATACCGACATGATGCTTTGCATCGAATAAAAGTCATTCAAAAATAGAGAACTCGATGGCATGATCATCACATTCGGCCAAAGTAGTTCAAGGTGGGAGAATGGGTATTGTTGTATGATTCTCGATTCTAGGAAAGAAAGGGGAAACTCATGCAACGTTGGATGGGGCCATATGAGGTGATTGAACTGATCAACAATGGTGTTGTGCATGTCAGAACTATTGATGGAAGCAACACTATGTTGATAATCAATGGTCACCGATTGTGGCCATATCATGCACCTGAGAATTATGTGATTGAGTCTAGAATAGGCATGGGGGAGACCCCACTTGATTGAAATTTTAAAAATTTTAGTAATATGTGGACACATGTTTGTCCACATGAACCAAAAATAATTTATTCTTTTTAAAGTCTCACATTTTCTTTCTTTAGTTGTGTTTTTGTTTTGTAGGAACGATGCCCTGAATGCACTCTGAAGGCAGCCTAGGAAACCTAGGCCTATCAGGCACAGGATCCATGAACCTACGCATTTCCAGCTTTCTAGGAGGTTTAATTTTAGTAGAGTACGCTCATCCCCATCCAGAGGGGGATAACCATGCTTGGATGCATGTGTGGGTGTTTACATCTTCATGGAGAGAAATGCCCACATGCTAGTTCAGATAATGGATGTTGATTCTATCCTTCAAAGGAGAACGTCAAAAGTTTGATCAATCGAAAGTGCTCAACTATGGACACATCAGTAGACATTGACTTTTCAATGATGGGGAGGCACTTGACTTCCACAGGCACCTAACTCCCATTATTGGAAAGTTCATCAAAATATATATATTCCCAATATTCAATGAGCGAGTGCCTATTTCCTATGTATTGAAGTAAGGCACCTGATTTATAGTGAAAAGGTGCCATTCCATTCTAATGGTGCTATTTCTATGTATTATAATTTTTCCATTCTAATATTCCTAACTTCCATTCTAATGGGTGCTTGTTTCCCATGTATTGAAGTAAGGCACCTGATTTCTAGAAAAAAGGTGCTTGAATTCCATTCTAATAAGTGTCTATTTCCAATATACAAAATAAATCTTTGGCATTTGAGAAGCGATCAAAGCCACGTCAACATTTTTATCCACATGATCAAAGTCAAACTTCTCATGGATAAAAATATTTTTTCATTGGATATTTATGCACGTTCCAAGACAATCAACAAACAAATTCCAAGGAGGGATGTGTGTCATCCCATGAAAAAGTATTAATTTAATATTTTTCTTGCATGTTTTTTTAGCAGGGAACCTCGAATGAAAAGAAAATTGTAGCACCCAAGAATAATTTCTTCACATGGGAAATACACATGACATTATTTGTTTTAGTAATCACAGTCATCATGAGACAACCAATCCATATGCACCACAAGTATCTACACATCATGCATGCATGAAACACTATTTAGGTATGTACTCAATTTTTTATTTTATATGTATATAATTTTCATGGAAAATACATTTTTATAAATAGTGTCATCACATTATCCATAGACATCCATCCAATCATCATACCCAATTCTACATTTATCCATGTGTCAATGATCAGTTGGGTAAAGAATTATAACAATCATCCATTAAAAATCTGGCACATGATTTTAACGATATTTTGCACACATCACTATAATTATTTCTAATTATGGTGATGAAGCACCTGATTGCATGGATACGATTGAATTAATATGATATGTTAAAAGAACCTATGAGCCAGGGTAAGTTGTAGAGAAATCTAAAGAATAAAAAAAATTTACAAAAAAAATAGAGAGTAATTCACCATGGGAGGAAAATCAACAAATCATCTTCTTAAAAAGAATGAGCCCAAAGATCTTTTAGGGATCAATGAAGATGTTCAGAGGTAATTCGAAGTTATCATATGGATGGATTACTATCACCTAGTTAGTTAGAACCAAGATACTGAAGCAGCCAAAGAATTTGTAGAATCCTTGAGGGATGAGGTCATTCGAATGTGTGGACTAGAAATTCTAATCACAGAGGCCCATATTGCTATAATCATCGGTCTCCCTCAAATAAGGGACCATGTATATAAATATGATAACCCTATAAATTATGCACAGAGGTTTTTTGGGCAACCAACGATGTATCTGACGCATTCTAGACTACCGAGATAGTACCTCCTAGATCTCTGGAGCCAAGTCTTTGAGCAAGTGGCCTGATTCTTCACCTGCACGGGTAGGTACTCATGGCTCAATGTAAATCATTTCCATTTTCTGAATCATCTATTACATGGGGACAAGATCAATATCCCATATTACTTAGCATGTGCCCTAAAATATGAGGCCAAGTGATATCAGGTAGGGACAACTACTACCCTAGTGCACCATGGGTTGATTTCAGCCCTAATTAGACATAAGGCACATAAAGAGGCACCAATTGAAGAAGATATTGCTATTCTAGAGTAGTAGGAGATGATAGAGGTGCCTAAATCCCATAGTCACTCGACTGTAGGGGCATCAGGGCCAATCGAGTTAGTACCTACCTCCCATCATGATCAATTAACAGGGGAGGTAGGGCAACCTCCATCCCCTATTTCTCAATATTTTAATGAGGAAGCAGGACCAAACATGTCAAGCCCTATTCATATGATGACCTACCCAAGGACCAGAAGTAGGACAAAGAGAGCATCCTTGGTTATCTCCAATTCATCCAGTGATGAAGAAGTCATTGGCATGATTGAGGATGAATTTGCTACCCAAGTGTTACAGAACATGGTCGGTGGTGAACCTTCTCACCCAGAATTCCAAGGAGAATATATATAAAAATAATTGTAGACATTAAAGGAGCAAGCCTTCATTTGGGAAGGCAAGTACAAAATAGAGTAGACTCTCTTTGAGGTGTCTAGAAAGGTTACTATAGAAAAGTAGCTAGAGATGTACAACACCATACACCAATTACAGGACATAATGCAATGATTGAAATCATAGATGCAACAAACAAAGGTTGGTCAACCAGCCAAGGTTGATACTACAGTCCAGATAGACTAGGCAATGGAGGTGCCTATGACTTCTCTAGACTCTAAGGAGAATATTACTTCTTCTAGCCAGATTAGGTTAGATGCCAGAAAAGAAGCCAACATAGAAGCTGAAGTAGGGGACCTTTCTAAGGCCTCTACTAAAACTTACACTAGATGACCAAACAGGAGTGGCACAATCAACTAGGGAATCTGAAGCACAACTAGGTGCCACTCAATCATGATGATACATAAACATTTGACCCTACTATCTAGACAGAAGTAGGGCAAGGGAAATACTATGAAAAGGATCACCCACAGGGGTCAACCGGTCCCACAAAGGATGCATAGTCAATTGGTTAGCCATTGGTTGACCAAACCAAGGTTGAATAGTTGGATGAATAGACCATAGCTGGACCAACTAGGAACACACTAAGGGCCCAAGAAAAGCAATATGTAGAGTCCTTCGAGGTCCAGGAGATACCACCCCTACAGAAGGAAGAGGAGGTTGGTCCTTTAACATCCACAACTGAGGCAGCAACACCTAGACCATCAAGGAAATTATAGCCTAAAAGGAAAGCTAAGAGAGCACCATAGAAAAGGCCAAAGACAAGGGCTAGAATAGCAAAACAACAAAAGTAGAAGGTCACCCAATAAAAATTGAAGGTGCAGCCAGACCCAAACTCAGATGAAGAGTGGGTTGCATCCATGAAAGCCTTCACCAGCTAGAAGGAGCAGTTCCAAGAGCTCCAAAAGAACCTAAAGGAGGCTAAAAAGGAGTGAAAGGCTTACAAAAGAATGGCTCGAGAGCCAGGTATTTATATTAACCCTACACAACCAAAATAATTCTAGAACCTATATGGTTCAAAATATGGCAATCCCTCAAGGATGAGGGAATATCTAAACAAGATGGGTATATTCAACAAAGAGCCAATGATGCCACCACTAGTTTGAAATGTCGAGTCTCTACCCTTTGAAGATGTAGAGGATAATGATGTAGAGGAAAATGATGTAGAAAAGAATGTTATAGAGGATGCCATGCTTGACCCTGAGGTGGAAAAATTTCCAAGGGCCCGAGTGCATGATACATCCCATTATCCACCATGGGACAAGCCTAACTTTCCAGTGGTAGTCCAACTTCCCCCAAACCATCAATACTAGAAGCAAGTTGAGCCTACATTCCAGAAGGATACCACTACATTTACAAGATTCTACGTAGAAGAAGTAGCAGGTAAAAAGAGGTGGAGTAGAACAAGGCCACATATAGAAGTAGGACCGAGTCAACCCCTATGATGCAGTCCATAAAAGAAGGCACCCAGAAATAGGTCCCAATCAACCAAAATAGGGTGGCAAATGAAAATGTAATAAGGAAAGAGACAGAGCCACAACCAGGGAAAGAAAATGTAGAAACAAAGCATACTAGTAGGTTATTGACCAAATAGGGGATTACCAACAGAAGGTGCCATGAGGGTGTGGCAATAGTTAGGCATGGGGGAATGATGAGCACCAAAAATGCTCATATTTTTGTATGGATTAATAACATATTATGCGACATTATTTTAATAGAATGTACTTTTTATGAAAGTTTTATATATATTTAATAGGAAATTGTGTATATTCTCTAATATGTATTTTGAGTGTGATTTGTGTGTAGATTCAATGATTTTGCTATTTTTCTGCATATCTACGTCAAGGTCCCATTTGGACCTGGCACTTCATGTTTTATGGTGGAGAACTAAGGACAAAAGGTTGACCACAACAAAGAAGTTATGTAAGTTGAAAAGCACCTAACTCCTATCTTCCAAAAGAGTGGCGCCTGACTCCTAACTTTAGGGTCAAAGGCACCTGACTCTCGACTTCAGGGTCAAATGTGCCTAACTCTCGACTTCAAGGTCAAAGGTGCTTGACTCCCGACTTTAGGGTCAAAGGTGCCTGACTCCCAAATTTGAGGTCGATGGTGCCTGACTCCTGACTTTAGAGTCAATAGTGCCTGATTTCCAATGATAGGTTGGATGGTGCCTGACTCCCATTGAAGTAGAGTGCAACAAGAACCCTATTTTTAGAAGAAATAGAATAGTGATTTTTAGTGATATATGTGGATGAAGGACAATAGAATGAACCAAAAAAATTATTCATTTCTCATTAATGATTAAGAAAACATGTAAATCGATTGTATGAAACTATGGATATCGATTGAGATATATTTTGTTCGATAAATAGAACACGCCTAATTTATCCTACGAAGGATAAATTTAGCATGTGTTCATTGTCTAAGATTGTTTTTCATGTGTTTGTTGTAATGACAAGTCTAAAATAGACTTGCCTAAGTTTGTAATCAGGGATGGTTGTACACTATATAAATGCATAGACCACCCCTAAAAAAGGATCCTCAAACAATTTTCTGTAAAATCACTTTTGAAGCTGCAATAAAATTCATTCGAGTGTTCATATTTATATTTCTAAGCATTCGGTGTGCGTAAATTAATCTGGGTGGAATCTATTGGAAGCTTGGGCCCACTCTCAATAGTATTCCTCCCCTTTCCTATTTTTTCTGTAATTCATTTATGCACTATTTATTCTCTATTTTCTATCTTTTTTATAGTTTACTTGATTACTATAATTTTCCTATTTTTTCTGTATTTTCCAGCAAGTGTGTGTTTTTACTTTCTGTAGTTTATTTCTAGTCATGTGTTTGATAATGTAGGCTAGATTAATGGTTTGGAAAAGAAATAAAATGACACCACAAACCACCCCCCAAACCTTAGGACATAGTGGACTCATCTTGTTGGTTTTACAGGCATAAACTGTGCATGGTACTTCACAAAGTTTATGAGCTTTCCCAGGTTTGACAATTTAAATGGAGGTAATAAATTAACTGTAGTGTAACCAATATTTTTCCCAACAACTGTCCCCAATATTAGCTAGCATCAAATAATTATTAAATGTAAAGGTTTGAGAAGGTTGAACTAATTCACCAAAAATCAAGGGACTGCCCACATTGTCGACCAACACCAAAAACCTATTAAATAAAGAGGTTTGAGAAGGTTGAAATAAGTCACCAACATTTGACGGACAATGCTTATCCTCTTGGATTCCCCTTGATAATGGTAAGTCATCCCGAGATGGACTACATGAACTCCTAGAGAGTGGAGGTATTTGTAATGAATTCCCTTCTTCTAAGGTTGATTTATGCTCGGGAGGTTTCTCAGCAGGCAGAGATTGAAGAGCCAAAATAGGATGAACAGGAATAATAGAAGGTTGAGATGGTGGCTTCACAACTTTATCTTTGTTATAAAACATCAACTTAGGGTTGTTTACCCCCTTATTATTAGAAACTATAATCCAATCACCCTCAACAAAGGGTTTGAGAGGTGTAGGTACGGTATGACTAGGGGCAACCATTGGAGGTTTTCGAGCAACCAACAGATAGTACTTGATAAAGTGTGTGGTGGATTGACATCGAAAATAAGTATGAAGTAAATAATTTTTTGCATAAAATGCTTTGTATTGATATGGTGTGTGGTGGATTGACACCGGACACAAGTATTAAGCAAATAAAAGTAAACAACTTTTTGCATAAAATACTTTGTACCAACTTAAATATCCATAAATTCTCTAAGATCCTATGCAAGTTCAACCTCAACACAAACTTTTTTATTAGGTCAAGCTGAGAAGGACCACGCTTATTTCTAATATATCATCCAACCAATGGGTTTAACAATATCATCAATAAACACCCATAAAGGCGACGAAAGACCGGGGGGTTCAAACCAAAATGATACTTTCAAGGCAACTTGCTCTGAAACTCAACAAGAATTCCAAAGAGAAAGGACCATCAAAGTATTGCAAATAAACCAACTAAACTTAGCAACCATAATTTGCAATTGAGGGTTCTTTGAAGGAAAGCAAAAAAAAAACCTTTAGTAAGTTTGCGGATACCCGTAACCATAACACCATAAGCTTCCCGGTAATGTTTCAACCAATTTTTTAAATATTCTTGCAATGGGATCCAACCAGCAAAATAAGCTATTAGACTGAGTCTCATACCATTTTACAACTAAAGAAACAACATCAAGATAGAGCACAAAATTTGGAGAAGAATCATTACCTTATCCATCACTTTCCAGATAAACTTTCAAATTTGCTTTAGTGCTATGGGTTCCACTATCTGTAACAACTATTACATCTATAGACGGTGAAGCCATAAAAAAGAAGAGCAACTGCCTAATTGACGGTAATATCTATATACAAAACCAAAATAACCAAATTCATGAATGACGGTAGACTCAAACCCTAGTAGAATAATTATGTGTGTTTTATAAATATATTCAATATTTTTTTTAGATTTTTAATCTTTAAATATAATTTTAAAACCATATATTTTAAAAATAAAATAAATATTTTAAAATAATAAAACCTTTACATGTTAACTTATCTTTTGACTAAGAAAATAGATCTAATATCATTTATAGCTAACATAATTCTTCATGTGATAAAACCTTTTATGATTACTTTATCTTAATATATTTTCAACAATTTTAAGATTAGAAGTTTGGATAACTTTAATTATAAGAGGGACAATTCACATTTTGGTTTCCATTACTTTCTCTTAAATACAAATAAAGAGGGCTCTACCTTTTTTCCTATATTGCTCATTTTAATTTTTTTTAAGATTAATTGTTAACTCTTTCTCCTGTAATACACTTTTAAAACTCAAAGGTATTAAGAGTGTGATATTATTGGCATGCTGGGAAGTATATAACATAAACATAACAAATTATTAGGAAAATCATCAAAAAGATAAGTTTAAGAGAAATCATACATCTTTTGAAAATAACTATTTTGATGTATAATCACATATTAAAGTAAAAGATTATATAATTTCAAATTAGTGAGGATCTTGACTTATAAAAACCGTTATCATTATATTTTCATTCAATAATTTACAATAAATAATTAACAATTGAAGAGCTGTAGCTATTACATTCCTCTTACAATTCATAGTTTACATATCACTTTCAATATATAACAAATCACTATAACATATAATCTAAGTCTTTTACATTAAAAATTTAGTTTCCTTTTTAATAACAATATCCAATCTAAAATGTAGAAAGTATTTCAATATTATTAACCTGTCATTAAACATTAATTATATACCTATATATAATTATTGATTTTATATTTATTTGTAAATCTTTAAGATTGATAAATTCAAACTAATAATTACTATAATTAATTATAAATTATATACAAAAATATAAATCCTATACAATAACTTATACAAAATAATTAATTTAAGAAGTATTTATAAAAACAAAAGAACTTCTGAAAATCTAAAAATCCTGTTCAACTTGCACAACATTATAAATCATACTTTTTATAATTTAAATTGCGTTCATTTTCTATAATCTAAGTATTCAATAAATAAATAAATATAACAATAAAAAATAAACCTAATCCTAAACAGTAGAATACAAACTATATATATAATTCTTTAGCTATTAATTTAGATGCAGTTATACTTAAATTATTATAAATGACTGGATTAATATGTCTCACCTTAAAAAATTAAAAATAATATTAATGACCATATATATATATTTATCCAATGCTCTTGGACTTTCTTAACCGCACTCTTTTTAAAACTCACGGTCACTTCCTTCAATCTGAAAATCTTCAATGTTGAACCTATGACTTATGCTCTTAATGAATTTACTTTGTCCTATCAAACAACTTCGGCATCGTAAGAAAAGCGGCTCCATGCTGTTATGAAAACTAACACAATTCTCCCAATAATGCTTGCAAGGCCATAATCTTTGCATCACCTGGTCCCTCGGCAGTAAGTGCTTTCCCGTGAAGGGTAGACGAACATAAATAAAGAGTTCAAAGGAAACATGATAAATAAATTAGTTAATTCTAGTGAACATTAAATCAGTCGCTCCGTAGAGAATCCAAACAAAAGCACTTCTGTCATAAAATGGTGCGCGACCTGTATTAAATTCCTCGGTTTATAATTAAAATTGAAGGGCTCATGGTCCAAACAATGTTTCTTTTCACATAACTTTGAACAAGAAATCATACAGAGTTTTACACGTAGAAAAATTCTATTCAAGGATTCTTATTAGAAGGCCAAAGTTTAGAACCAGAGGCGACATTACAGTGAACACAGATTTAACCAAAGCAACATTTAATAGGAATATAGACTTCCAATTCAACTCCTACCTCCCTAGAAAGTAGAGCACATCTCCTAGTAGGCGGAGATAATTTGCATATTTGCATATTTTTATGAAATAGACTACCAAGCCCAATCGTTCTATTTGCACACTGTGACTTTAGATGCCATTCCCAGGCATACCATTATTTCATATACAACTTAACAATCAACCAAACTTGCATATATAACTAACTCTCTCTCTATAATATATCAGATATCATATTATTAGCACAGCACAATACGGTTGTCAAGTGAAGGGTATGTTTTTGCTATTGCTTTTCTCCGAAGAGATAACCGAGAGAAGATCCTCCTCCTGGTACACTCTGCACCTTTGTAGAGGGCCGTTCCTGCAATATAAACAATACCATCGTCCTTAAATTCTTCTAAAACAACAATTAAGGTCACCCACAAGGATAAACATGCTCAAAATAATGGAATAGGATGGTTATCATAACACAAAAAAGCAACTTACAGTAATGAAATTCCCAGTGTTTTGACCATCGGCTCTGTGATAGTTATTCGAAATCTTAGTGTTATTATTAGTATCATCTTTTTTTGCAGGTGTCTCCTTTGGAGAAGGCTGAGGTGATCCAAAGAGGTACCCCAGTGAGCTCTGCCCTCCACCGCTGCTAACACCGCGACCCATTCTCTCAACTGCTCCTCCAAACGAAGAATAAAAAGTAATGTCTCGTCTGAATTATTTATGCGCTAGATTTCCATGCCAAGATTTATGCTTTTCTGAATAGAATACTAAATCTTTCCAGCACATCCATCTGTTCATGAAAGTGAAAGGCCAAAGGAAGAATATTTAATATTAGTACACAAGAAATAAAGATATGCCAACCACCCAATTGTGACGGGACGTGGGTGCAAGTGGACACAAAAAGATTTGATGGATTTTATAGAGCACTACGGCATTACGACACTGAGATGATCATATGAAATAATGTAAATCCGATCCTCAACAGTGGCTTTCTGTTGTAATGCGCTGTAGCAGCCACAGAATAATGTAAACTCTATCTTCAAAAATATATATTATATTTCAGAAAAGAACTTATTTCCCAAAGGAGATTTAAGTTTGACACGTAGCGTCACAAAAGGAATTATTGCTATGTTGAAATGGTACGTCAGCAATAAGTTAGCAGGCGGGCTACTTATGCCGGGTTTAAGGGCGACAGGATTGATTGAAGGTTCATCTTTTTGGAGTATCCAACCGCACTCAAATGTGCAATATTTGAAGCTATAGAAGGAAATACATTTCAAGGGGTTTAATAGAAGAATGTATACGGGTTATCTGTAAACTCCATAGTTGTCGTTATGGGTATTATGTTGTTAGTGGGGATGCTATATACATTGTGGGAATGTGCCAATGCATATTGGAAAGCTAGTTGGAGTTATTATGTTGTTAGTGGGGATGCTATATACATTGTGGGAATGTGCCAATGCATATTGGAAAGCTAGTTGGAGTTATGTGTCTCCTCAGGCAGTAAAAAAAAAACAGTGCATATCAATTTATAAGGAGACTGTGTCAATGCTTATTTGAAAGCTTGTTGGAGTTATGTGTCTCCTCTATGTAAGGAGATAAAAAAATTGCATGTATCTTTATATTTATAAGGAGAAAGTGCCAATGCTTATTGGAAAGCTAGTTGGAGTTACGTGTCTCCTTTATATAAGGCAGTAAAAAATTGCATATCAATTTATATTTATAAGGAAAACGAATGGGTGAAAGTTGAGATGCATGTGATTGATGTGGAATATTATATTATTTTCTCCATGTATGCAATAGATTAGGATGTAAGATTATAGTTTAGAGTATGATTTATATTTTTTTATGTAAGTGTTTATGTATAGTATGTGCATAAGTGTCATCTAACTATGTGTACAAGTGTGAGGAGTAAGAATGTGTACAACTGTCTTGTAATAGAATGTGTAAGAGTGTGCAATGTGTCATATAGTAAAATGTGTAATTGTGCAAATAGGAGTATGCAATATGTCATATAGTAAAGTGTGCAAGTGTGTAAATAGAGAGTTAAGAGTCGTGTATCCAAGAGGCAAGATGAGAAGCCAAAAGACATGAGAGGATTTGTCTTTTGCATGGAATAGAAAAATATGCATCATGTGAGAAGAGCAATAGTCAAGTATTGAAAAGTCATCTTTGTAAGGTTATATTATGGAGATAAAGCTCCATGTAATGTATCATCGAGAAATATTTGTATTTCAAACATCATACAAAGAAGCTTATATACAATTTGAGCAATATACTATAAGTTTTCTTCATGTTATTGCATGAATGATATTGACCATTTTATTCATATTATTGTTATTGTTATGAAAATTATGTTCATTATTTTGGTCATTTAATATAGTGATTGCTCTTATATTTGAGACTACTCAAAATCATAGATATAGGGACCTATGACAATCTAGCTAAAAATCCAACAATGGTATTAGAGCCACTATACTTTATCCTTTTTAGAAGAGTTATATTCAAAGCTACTTTGAGTAGTCTCTATAGCTAGTATTGAAGGAAGTCTTTGGTGTGAATTAAAAAATTAAACTTTTGATCCATGTGAAGGAAATGTATGCTAAATTTTGCGTATTCTATTATATATTAATATTATTTAATACTATCAATCGAATAGAACCAATGAAGAAAAGAGATAGAATCGTTGGGGTTAGATAATCCTCAACTTAATCTTACCTAGTAAAAAAGGGACTACAAAATTTGAAGAGATATTCCAATATAATATTTCTCAATTATTTTGTGGAATCATAGGTAACAAGAGATAGTAGAAGGGACATTGGCTTCATAGCCATGATTAGAAGTACCAAACAAGAGCCTAGAAAAAGGGATGTTGAATTCACATTCGAGAGTAGAAGCACTAGAGAAAAACCTAGGAGAAAGGACATTGGCTTCGCTACTAAGACTGAAACCACCAAAGAAACTCCCAAAGAAGAAGGGATGACTTGCTTCATTATTGTGAGAAAAAACACTAAGGGAACAATGCCTACATAGACCAAAACCTCAAACTTCTTTCTTTTCCTCAAAAAAAACTAAGAACTCTCTCCTCTCCAAACTGGACCCACTTTGTCTTACTTCTCCAACAATTTCCAAGTCATTGGCTTCATCATGCCATATTATTTGGGTATGCTCACCATGCTCAGAATTGTGCACAAGTTTCATACCCCTTACATCTTTGATTCTGGTGATACACAACTCTCTCACATCCAAAGAGAATGTGGAGATAAAAAGACAATCATAGCTACTCCAGTGAATAAATAAAAGTTGTGATTTAAAATGAAATCAAAAACCACGTCTAACTAAAGACCATAAATCACCATCTTCAAATCAACAATTTATCTATCATTATACATTTTTTTATGAAGAAGAGAATATTTTCTAAAACACAAGTCTAACTTCCATAAAATCTTTAGGATTTGAAATAGTAAACTTTTAATGCAAAAGAGAACTAACAACAAGGATATATATATATATATATATATATATATATATATATATATATATATATATATATATATATATATATATATATATATATATGTATATATATATATTCTAATTAAAAGAGAATACAAACAATACAAGGGCAAAGGAGCATAAATCAAGCATTATCAAGTTCAATAATTAAAGTCAACAAAACATACGAAAATGCTTTCATGTTTGTAAAAACCAATATTAATCCTTTTCCTTCTCTTGGCTCTTTTGTCTTTTCCTCAAACAACCTCATTGCTAAAGGTATAGTCCTTCACACAAAAATACATCACACAAAACCAAATATGGTATGCATCTACATGAGAGAAAAACTATTTTTCCTCGAGGTTGTCGTCTTTAAGAGCATTCATCATTTCCCTTTTTTAACATCTCACACTCAATGGATCAATCCTTCTTTTACCCATGACACCGATCACTCATGCAAAATTGCAATTCCATTATCATCATCATGTTCATTCAAAAAATAATTACTTTTAGCAACTTAGTCATAAAATTATAAATCATTAGGTTGACAAAGAAACATTTTAGGAAATTTAAGCCATAGTATTGCCTATAATGCTTCATACAATTAGGGTTTTAACCCTATGTCCTTGTGGAAGGACTAGAAATGGTATCCCAATACTCCTTTTAGTAACTATAAGTTGGGAAAAGGGTATTATTGGCTTTCGCCATATTTATCCATGGTCCCTAAGATAAATGAGCGATGGAGAATCTAGGCAACCGACAAAAATTGGTAGAACAAATTTCACACTCTATGGGATGTTGTTTTGGAGCCTAAAGTGGCTCATTTTCTTTGGTGTTTCCTTTTTTAGGGACTTCCTATAGGAGAATTCCTTCGTCATTTAGGACTGCACATTCCCAACAATCCTTTTTATCATTGCAAGTAATTCATTGAATATTTATTTTGGTATTTCCCTAGGGCCCAAGTGGCATGGAAATTGATTCATTATTTTTTTAAACCTTTTAGGTCATAGCCCTTTTCTTCTTTGAAAAATGAATTCATGATTCTTCTTGGGGATACAACCTAAATGCCATTATATATGGAGCAGATTTCACATATTTTTAGGGTTGATATTCTATTTAACATATGGAAAATCCATAATGGATTTTATTTTTGCTCAACATGCATCTCTATAGTTTTCCATGTATTCAAAAGATCTAATATGCTCCAGTGTTTTAATTTAGATTCAAGCATAGGTAAACAAGGTTTCCTTTGAGGTTTAACATCTTCTAATTCTATTGGATCATTGGGCAAATGATCCCTACACTATGGCTCGAGTTTTTCCCTCCCCACCTTGCCAAAGATATTTTTCTTCTCAACAATAAAATTGAGGCTAGAGGACTTCAAATGCTCATAGCCTTTGTCTATAGGACCAGTGTACTAGAGAAGGATTTTACTCGGTGCCATAGTTTTTACATTGGGACTCATCATCTATTTGGCTACCACTTTGCCGTAGACCACAAGTGACACTTTGGAGTTGCAGGACGATGATTCTGGGTGGGATTCAATTTCCACATACCCTCCATAGGTTGGGAAAATATTTTAGATACAAATCCCCCTTCCTTTGGTGGTGCTACTCATATGTCAGCTTGAGTAATAGTGGGTCTTGTTTCCTTTATTTTTTGTTATTATGATTATTGTTTTATAGTTGTTCCAGGTTTTGTTTTTGCCTTGGATTGATGTTTTGCATAGACTTTGGGGTGTGCTTCCATACCACCCATTTTTTTTGTGATTGATGTACTTTTTTTTAATAAGATCAAAGTCACTTTCAATAAAAAAAAGTACAATAATTTTTAGTGTTTATGATGACATACAACATATGAGATGAACCTCACAAAATATATGGTTTATTTAGTGTTGATATTTAGTTTTAAATGTAATTCAATATTAAATTATTTTTAATTATCATTAGAAAAAAATATTCTCATTTATCTCACAGATGTTTTAATGAAAATGGTATATAAAAGAAAATATAATTTATTCAATTCTTTGTATTTTTTATTGGAACCAAAAATTACATTCAATAAAAATAAGAGAGGTTATAATAAAAAGGGAGATAGAAAAATCATAGCTTGGGGTGCAAGGCCACCCAAATGATAAATATTGTAAAGACGAGGTCTAAGGCCAAAAATAAAACCAAACCTTGAAAGGATGAATAAACAACATAACTAGGCAAAGGATCGAGTCCTATTGTGGGCACTAACAGAATGACCTGAGGCTATAAAATGTCATCCCTCAACCTGCTATGTCGAAACAGAGGGATCTTGAGGCAAAGGGAGGTCATGTGAAACCCTACAAATAGTGCATGGATCCTCGGGATAGTACTTGATAAGATTTATCAAATATGCTAACTCATGAATCAACTTAGAAGCCTACGAATGGATCTAGATAATAACAACATAAAACATCATAATATTTTCATGCATAGGAAACTAACTAGAAATTGAATCCCCATAATAGACAAAAACATTCCTAACTTTCTAAAGTTTAAAGAAAATAATAGCATGAAATAAATTTTATAGAGTAGCAATATAAGCAAACCAACAATAATTATCTCCAAAAAATATCATCTATCATCTAAAGAATTCAGGATGAAATATCTTGAACAATGAATGAATCCAAGACAAGGTAAATAGAGAACAAGGAAAATACCAGAATAGATGTTTAAAATTCTCAAAATGACCACAATACAAATACTTAGGATTATGAAGACCAACCCTACTAAGTCTCTCTCCCATAGGAAGCTCTTGATAAGTAAGAGACCATAGAAAAAAAGTAATCTTGGGTTCAAGGTTAAACTGCTAGATATGGTTCATACAAGCAATCCAAGAATAGGAGGTAGAGTGAGTCTACCATCTCTCCTTAAGTTTATCAACACCAAGGGAAATACGACTAATAAGTTGATAAAGCAATGAAGAAGAGTAGTTCTTGAAAGAGTATCTATATTCCAATGCCAATCCCTCCATGAGCCACTCAGGGGTTGAAGGTTGAGCTTATAAAGCATGACGTTAGGCATAAGCTCTTGAATATTAAGAATAAAAAGAAGATCTAAATTTTTAAGATAAAATTTTTGTTTGAGATCAGGCCAAGGAATCTAGTCTTAAGAGTGCACTAAATATTTAATAAAGTAGATAACCTTATGAAATAGCCTCAAAGCTTTAATCTTTGGCATTTCAGCAAGAAGAACTGAAGAATTATATAGAATAGGAAACCACCAGATATTCTGAGAATTAAATGAAAGACCATTACAAAAACCATCGCTATAACGAAGATGAGATTTCACCACCTCAAAAGTCTACCAAATACTTTTATAACAACAAAGGAACCCTGAATCTTAACTGGAGCAAAAGTAATGATGAGAGTATGAAGGCCAATATTAGCCCAAGCTTTGCATCCATAAGGAGGCCCTAAATAAATACAATGGTGAATCAAAACCTTCTAGGATTTAGGTCCTTCTATAGCTTTAACCACTCACTTAGCACACAAAGAAATTATTTTCCTATAAATATCAATGATGCCCATCCCACCCTTATCAGTAGGTGTGCAAAAAATATCCGAAGCAACTAAATGAAAACCACGTGAAATCTTCCCCTTGGCCCAAAGAAAATACCTAAGGAGTTTGGCCAACTTATTATAAGAATTATTAGAAGGGGCCCAATAGGAGGAGTACTAAACATGGATGGTAGCAAGAAATTTTGTGCAAACCTAAAACTTACCGACAAGAAAAAGGGGACGTGAGGCCCAACATGAAATCTTCTTTTTAATTTTGTCAATGACATACTACCAAACCTTAGAGGATGAGTTGTCAAAAGCAAAGGGGATTCCTATGAAATTAAAAAAACTCACCCCTTTGAAGCTAATGCCATGAAAAATATCTAATCCAAGCATGCACATAAGAAGAAGCAAGGCAAAAACAAAGAGACTTAGACCATTGGATTTTGGAACCCGAGGCCTTACAAAAATATCCAAATAAACCAAAGTAGCTAAAACTGAAAACTCATCCTCATTGATATTGAGAAAATATTCATTCATAAAGTGTTCATTTATAAGTTGGGTGGACATTTTAGAAAAAAGAATATCTTTGATAAACCCCTTAGATGCTTTATTGGCAAGAAGATAACCAAACACTTTAGCAACAAGGATGTAAATATAGGGGTCAAAGGACAACCCTGTTGAGTAGAATGAAACAAACCAAAATCCTCTAACATATGTCCATTAATAATAAGACAAGTTGAAGCATCAACAAAAAATATACTAATTACCCTAATAAAAAGAGGTCAAAGCCGAGAGCTTGAAGCATGACGAGAATGAAAGGCCACTCAATACGATCATAAGCCTTCTCAAAGTCCAATTTAAGGAAAAGGAGCTTTTGGCCAGAGAGATGAACAAATTCTAAACCTTCCTAGACAACAATAATTTTATCCAAGATGTAACACCCTTTAATAAAACCAATCTGCTCCAGTTTGATAATCACATGGAGAATGTTGTAAATATGGAGAGCTAAAGATTTAGCCAAAATCTTGTGAGAGACATTACATAGGGTAATAGGTGTCCAACTGGTGATAAGCTTAGGATTACCTAATTTAGGAATAAATTTAATTTTTTCATGATTGATGATATTACCCAGAGAATTATTGGCTAACGCTTCATTGTAGACATTGAGAAGATTGGGCCCAGTAAAATTCCAAGTGGCTTTATAAAATTCATAGGGAAAGCCATCAAGACTAGGGAAATTTATTAGAAAGTTGAGCACTTTGGTTGTCATTGATGTCAAAGTTGCATGGTAATTGATGTCAAAGGTTAATGTGCTATGAAAGCAAGGCAAGTTTCTCTCCAAAGCACTTGGGACCATGGTTCTAAGTTAATGGATAAGAGGTTTGAAGGAGACTTTAAGACCCAATTTTAAGACTATGTGCAAGAGAGCAAGTGAAAAAGAATAATATTATAATATCTTCTCCATCAGGGCTCTTCAAAGAGGAGATTGGATAATGCATTGGTCACAAATTTTATGAAGGAGCTAATTTTAATATTTAACACTAAGTTAAATAATATAATTAATTAATATTTAAGCCTAAGGTTAAATATTAATAAAAATAATAATTAAATTCGAAGCACCAATTTCGAATTACAAGTGAGCCGACATCAAAATACAAAAAGGCATGTGTATTTATAGGCTAAAGTTTAGCCTAAGCAAAGTTTGTTTGAATTGATATTTACTCCCATATTATTTTCTTGCTCTATTTTCATTCGAACGCGGTGGAGGTAAAGACAAAAACTTTTCATGTTTTTAGGAGCAGCGCATTGGTCAAATGTTGTAAGAAGTTTGTCCTCACTCAAAGTGAGGTTGTAGCCGAGCTAGCAAGCTTGGATTGCATAGCGCATGGACGATAGAAGGTGCAGTGTTCAATTCGTGTGAAGGACCTCTTTGTTTGCATGGTCGGATTTCATTTTTAGCATCGAAGGTGGAGAATATAAAAGAGTGCGTGCTCTTTTGGTTCACATGGGCAGTTAGCTCATGTAGTATTTGCCCTTGGTTTGGGAGTCATAAGGATTGATTAAATATTTTTGATGTGCCTAGTTAGGGAGTCATAAGGGTTGTGTCATTATTTTGATATGCTTGGCTAGGGAGCTATAAGGATTAGTAAGGTATTTTGAATATTATTTTTCAAGGATTGAAAAAGTGAAAATTCATATTGTTGGGGGTTTTGATGGTGTTCATTATTTTTAAAGAAGGAGATATAAGGTGTATCTGATAAATTTATGTGTGTAATTTCTGGTTTAGTTGGTTGAGATTATATTATGCAAGATTAAGAGTAATAAGGTATTTTACTGGTTGATATTTTATTGTATTCTATGTATGGTGAAATATCTTTTGAAGTGAAAATTCATGTGGAAATTTTGAGATAGAATATTTCTATTTAATCTTGAAGTGGCAAAAAGTGAATTGGTGTTGGTGAGATAGGTTTTGAAGATATATCTCCATCAAAGAAAAAAGGTATGAGTACATCAATATTTGTTTAAAGTGTTGTTGTTGAAGTGAATGTTTGGAACATAAGGTGGAGAGAAAAGGATTGTTTGATAAGCATTGTTGGAAATACTTGAGTTAGGTTTTGAAATCCATATTGTGCATCCTTGTTGAAAAAAAGTGGAAACACCTGAGTTAGGGTTTATGAGCAAGTTGTGCTTCATTGGTTGAATGATTTTGTGAAACATCTTATACATTGGTTTGGTTTGATTTTAAAGAGATTTTGCAAGTGATAGAGATTGATTGATTGAGTACATAATTTGTGAGTCTGAAACATATTGATGTTTTGACAAAGCATATCATTCTATATATGTTCCAGAGGTTAAACGAATTCTAAGTAGAATTTTTATGAGTGAAGAAATATTTTTGAAAAGAATTTAAGTTGTGTTTGTATGCAAGTTATGGAAATATTTGAGTAAGTTTTGTGAGTGTATTAAGGACAAATTTGAGCAATTCCTTTGAGAAGACTTGAAGGTAAATTTGATCAAGTATTTTGAGAAGGATTGAAGGTAGATTTGAGGAATTCTTGTAAAGACTTGATATAGAATTGAGAACAGATTTATTAAAGCTTTGTGTTAAGGCTTGAGGCAGATTTGAGAGCAGGTTTGAGGATAGATTTGAGAGTAGGTTTGATTGTTGATTTATTCAAGCTTTGTGTTAAGGCTTAGGGAAGATTTAAGAGCATGTCTGATTGCTTATTTGATTAAGATTTATGTTAAGGCTTGAGGACATATTTGAGAGCAAGTTTGAGTGTTGATTTGATCAAGCTTTGTGTTAAATCTTGAGGGCAAATTTGAGAGTAGGTTTGATTATTGATTTGATCAATATTAGTGTTAAGGCTTGAGGAAATATTTGAGACAATGTTTAGTGCAAATTTATAAGCAAAGTTAGAGTATATTTATGCTAGACTTGGGATATATTTTGGTACAAAATTAAGAGAGTTATAGTAGATTTGTGCCAGACTTGGGACAAAGTTTGGTGTAGGTTTGAGATAGAGTTGAGAGAAATATTCGGAGGTGACATGGTAAAGAGGACAACAGTATCCAGTGGATAGAGATCCATTAGCTAATGTAGTGGGAAAATGGTTCTCCTGTGGAGAGAGATCTACAAGCCAGAGTAGTGGGGGTAAAAGTCTTCTAGAAGTTAATCAGCTAGAGTAGAGGGGATAGAGTTCTCCTTTGGAGAGATATCCATGAAACAGAGCAAGGGGATAGAGTTCTCCTTTGGAGATATCCATGAAACAGAGCAAGGGGAAAGAGTTCTCCAATGGATTGTGATCCGTGAACCAGCTAGGAAGATAGAGTTATCCTGTGGAGAGATATCCATGAACCAGTTGAGGAGATGGAGTTCTCTTGGATCAAGTTCTATGAACCAGAGCTAAGGAGGAAAAGTTCTCCTATGGAGAGAGATCCACAAATCAGAGCATAGGGGATTGATGTCTCCTTTGGAAAGAGTTCCATAAAAATTTTAATAGGGGATTAATTTCCCAAGAGATTTGTTGAGAAAATTTAGTAGAAATATTTTCTCTATAGAGTAACCCACATTGGGTGAACCATGTTAAATTTGTGTCTCTCTTATGTGTGATGATTTGTGCATTGTTTTGATTATTGCTATTGATATTACCATTGATAATATTGGATTAAATTGTTTAGGAAAGAAAAGTAAAATTTGATCTTATATTGTTCATCCCCCTCTCAGTATAAGCATGTATTCTTCAATTGGTATCAGATCGGGTTCCTTCGAAAGAGTCTAACAAATTGAAGGAAGAATTTACAGGAACACATATGGAATCTCAGAATGGATCTTCATCAAATAAGGCACCATTATTTGATGGTAACAATTATGCTTTTTGGAGCATAATAATGAGGACTTACCTGATGTCACAAGGATATGAGATATGGCAAGCTATTGAGGATGGGTTCACACCTACAACTAATCCTCCCATAAATAAAGATGGTAAGCTCTTACACATGAATAATTCCAAGGCTATGCATGCAATCCTAAGTGGGTTACATGAAGTAAAATTTGTGAAAGTTGTGTAGTACACATCAACAAAAGAGATTTAGGAAAATTGAAGTAAGCCTATGAGGGAAATAAAAAGGTCAAGATGGCAACACTTTAAAACCACAAGAAAATATTTAAAAAATTGAATATGGAAGAAGAGGAATATATTTCTACATACTTACTTCATGTGTATGAGATTGTTAATACCATTCGTAGACTTGGATTTAAAGTTGAAGAATACAATGTTTCTTAGAAAGTTTTAAGGTCACTTACTACAAGGTATGATGGAAAAGTTTCATCTATAGAAAAGATGAAAGATATTTATTAGTTGACTATGGATGAGTTACATGTAATTCTCATAGCTTATGAGATGAGAATGGTAAAGGATCCCAACTCCAAGAAAGAGGTAGCCTTCAAATCATCAAAGAAGACAAAGGATAAGAAACCATAATCAAGTGGTGAGTCAAGCAGTGATGAACAAGCTAACTATGGTAAAATAAACAAGAAGGACTCAAGAAAGCACAAATGAATGAAAATAGTGAAATGTTTTAATTGTTGAAATTTTTGTCACTATGCATCTAGTTGTCCAGAAGATGGAAGTATTAGCAATGAAGAGAAACAAGATCATAATAAAAAGGAAGGAAGAAAGTCCAGGTATGAAAATAAAAATAGGTATGGTCAAAACAAGCATGAAAATAAATTCTTTCAAAGGCACAAGAAGAGTTTCTATATTGATAATGGAAGCAAGACTTCAAGTGATACTAATGAAATATCTTCAAATAGTGAAGAAGAAGAAATTATATTTCTTACATTAGAAGAGGAAGTGCTACTGATGAAGATAAATCTGAAAAGTATGAAGATGCTATTGAAGACCAAGAAGTAGAAAAATATTCAAAAAATGAAGAGGAATGTGTAGTAGATCTAGAAGCAGAACTTATTGATGCTCTTAAAGAATTAAAAAAGGTTAGAAAGAAAAATTTAAAATTTAGGGTTCAAGTTCAAGAATGTGATGAATAAAAAGAAAATCTTATACAAGACCTGACAAAATCAGTAGCTAAGACATGGATATTTAAAGAAAATTTAGAGGTAAAAGTATTAGAACGTGAAAGATTAGAACATGAGGTAATATCACTAAGGATGGAAGTGAAAGTGTCTAAGGAAAATCTACACAGGTTTGGAAAAATTTCAAAGACTTTGGATAATATTATCAATGCACAAAGATCCTCATCTATCAAAACATGACTTGGTTTTGAATAAGGACAATGGAAACAAGAAGAAGGGTCAAGGTCAAGCTCAAAAGAAGAAGAAAGTTCAGAGGAAGAGAGTGAAGTTGAAATTGAGACTTATGAAGATAATTCAAAGAATAAAAGCTTCACTAAGAAAGGAAACAATATAAAAACAAGGTACATGGTTCATCACAAAGAAGAAATGACTAAGAGACCAATGGGTTCAAGGCAATATTTATTCAAAGGGTGTTACTTTTCATGTAACAGGTTTGGTCACAAGGGTATGCATTGCAGGACTCATGAAAAGAAGGAATATGGTTTTACTAAGAGGAAGTTCAAATATGGACATCTCTTTCAAGGGTATTGCTACTCTTGTAAGCAATTTTGTCACAGAGCAATCCAATGCAGGGTTCATAACAAAAAGGAGTATGGCTTCACCAAGAGAAACTTCAAGATATTTTTACCTTATATAAACTATAACATTAAGTGTTAAAAGTATAATAATCTAGGGCATAAGGCTAAGTGGTGCAGAATAAAGTTTCCAGAGCTTCCATAGATAAGCAAGAATAGGGACACTCAAAAGGATCAAAAGGGTATGTTGAGAAAGAAGGTTGACAAAGAAAAAGAGTATTGTATGTTGGGAGTAGAAATAATCCCACCCCAAAATTAATCACCTCAAGGAGAGGAGGTGGGGAATGGGCTGAGCTAAGAGTCTTATCTTTAGCCCCAAAGGAGTCCCTTTGCAATTGATTTCAAAGAGGAAGAGATTTGAGTAAGGGGGAGATAATTCAGTCAAGGGGAGCAGATTTGGAAAAGGAAATAAAAAAGGAAATTTTAGAAAAGGGTTGCCATCAATGAAAAACAGGGAGATTGCTGGAAATTTGAGCACTTTGGTTATCATTTATGTCAAAATTCCATGGTCAATGATGTCAAAGGTTAATGTGCTATGAACGAAAGGCAAGGTTCTCTCCAAAGCACTTGGGACCATGGGTTGTAAGTTAATGGATAAGAGGTTTGAAGGAGGCTTGAAGACCCAAGTTTAAGACTATGTGCAAGAAAGAAAGTGAAAAAGAATAATATTATAATATTTTAATATTATAATATCTTGGCCATTAGGGCTCTTCAAAGAGGAGATTGGATAATGCATTGGTCAAAATATTTATGAAGGAGCTAAGTATATTATTTAACACTAAGGTTAAATAATATAATTAATTAATATTTAAGCCTAAGGTTAAATATTAATATAAATAAAAATTAAATTTGAAGTGCCAATATCCAATTGCAAGTGAGCCAATGTCAAAATACAAAAAGGTATGTGTATTTATAGGCTAAATTTTAGCCTAACCAAAGTGTGTTCGAATTGATATTTACTCCCGAATTATTTCCTTGATCGATTTTCATTCGGATGTGGTGGAGGTAAAGACAACTTTTCACATTTTTCGAAGCAATGTGTTGGTCAAATGTTGGAATGAGTTTGTCCTCACACAAAGTGAGGTGGTAGCCGAGTTGTCAAGCTTGGCTTGCACAGTGCATGGAGGGCAGAAGGTGCTGTTTTCGATTCATACAAAGGCCCTCTTCTTTTGCATGGTCATATTTCATTTTTAGAGCTGGAGGTGGAGAATATAAAAGAGCGCTTGCTCTTTTGGTTCACATGGGTAGTTAGCTCATGTGGTAATTTTCCTTGTGTTAGGGTGTGGCAGCCAGTGAGGTCACGGGTTCGAGCATTGGCGACAGTGTTTTGAGGGGGATTAATTTTTTGTTAAAGTATGTATTATGTGCCTTGCTTTGGGAGTCATAAGGTTTGATTAAATATTTTTTATGTTCCTAGTTAGGGAGTCATAAGAGTTGTGTCATTATTTTTGATATGCTTGGCTAGGTATCTATAAGGATTAGTAGGGTATTTTGAATATTATTTTTCAAGGATTGAAAAAGTGAAAATTCAGTTTGCTAGGGTTTTGATGATGTTCATTATTTTTAAAGGAGATATAAGGTGTATGTGAGAAATTTATGTGTGCAATTTCTAGTTTAGTTGGTTGAGAATTTATTATGCAAGATTAGGAGTAATAAGGTGTTTTAGTGGTTGATATTTATTGTATTCTCTGTATGGTGAAATATATTTTGAAGTGAAAATTCATGTGGATATTTTGAGATAGAATATTGCTATTTAACCTTGAAGTGGCACAAAGTGAATTGGTGTTGGTGAGATAGGTTTTGAAGATATATCTCCATCAAAGAAAAAAGGTATGAGTACATCAGTATTTGTTTAAAGTGTTGTTGTTGAAGTGAATTTTTGGAACATAAGGTGGAGAGAAAAGGATTGTTTGATAAGCATTGTTGGAAGTACTTGAGATAGGTTTTAAAATCCATATTGGGCATCCTTGTTGAAAGAAAGTGGAAACACCTGAGCTAGGGTTTGTGAGCAAGTTGTGCTTCATTGGTTGAATAATTTTGTGAAATATATTATACATTAGTTGATGAGGACTGGAAATGCCTCAATCATAACATGTTTTGAACACTAAAAATGCCTATAAACTCTTATGTTTTATCTGATATGTTAGTTAAGTTGATTCAATATGTTGTATATTAACCATTTTGCATGATCAATGTATTTGGAATATTATATGCTGATTTTATAGCTGTTTGCATAGTTTTGTGTTCTTTTTGCTATGATTTGCTAAAATGGGATATGCTTAGAATAATAGCAACATTTCACTAATCATGTTCTGATTTGTCTCAAGCAATTATTTCACATAAATTTGGCAACAGTGCAAGCAAACTATTGTTGTGCAACAAAAACTGGTCTTTCCCATGTAAATTCCAACCAACTATCCATAAATAACAAGGCATGGAATTCACATGTGGAAAGAGATAGACCATTAGAACTTGATCTTAATAGATAACCCACCTGAGAGATGCAGAATAAATCACTGGAAAAACACACATTTATTCATTTCGAAGTATCTTCGAAATGAACATATATCTTTGGAATAAGCAGATCTTCAGAATGAAGAATGCAGTGTCTTCAGAATGAGCGGATCTTCGAAATGAAGAATGCAGTATCTTCAGAATGAGCGATATTCGAAATGAAGAATGCAGTATCTTCAAAATGAGCGATCTTCAAATTGAGAATTGCATTGTCTTCGAAATGAAGCCACTTATCTTCGAAATGAAAACAAAATATTCTTTTTGACTTGTTGACCAATTTTTGAAGCCGAAAAAAGGGAAATAAAGGTTGGAAAAGGTAAAGGAAAATATCTTCCATCTGTCTTTGCCGTCATTGCCGACCAAAGCCATCATTAAGGAAAAGATCAAGTTTTACTCCTCTTCTAGGATAAAACCGTTATTTTTTGCATTGTAGGATTAGATCTTTTGAGATATTCTTTGTTTGTAATCAGACCTATAAATATTGCTCCTGTTTAGGTTGAGCCTAGTAGGTAGAGAGTAATAGCAGTAGGAAGTAGAAAGTAAGGAAGCTAGGAAGAAGCAAAAAATAGGTAGAATTTGATCTATTACGAGTCTTGTAACGAGTTTACATCAGAATTATTGTAATCATGTTCTTTAATCAATAAAGTGCACCAGTTCTATTTCATATTGCTTGTAAATGAGGGTGATTAAGATCTAGAGAGAGAGAGAGACTTATACCTTCTTCTGGACAAGGAGGTTGGCCACTTCCAGACCTAGGAGGAGGTCTAACAAGCAGGTTTTTATTCTAATTTTGCTACAATGAGAATGAGTTGTAGAAATTTTCATTTCAATTGCTTGTAAATAGATGACAATATTTGTAATCTTAGTTTATTTATGTTTAGATTAAACCTGTGCTTAATTTTTTAGTTGTAATCTTTACTTTCAGCAAAGCTTCCATTTTATTTCAGACTGTTATTCCCAGAATTTACCATTTTTTAGCAATTTCCTACATTTTATGTTTTGCTGTCAAACCCTGCATAGAAGATTGACAACCTTCTGTTATAGAGCCTTGATAGTTTTTATTTCCACATTAGATATAGACTTTCATTATTACAAAAGTAATTAGATTTCCTTTCTACAATTAGGATCAGACTTTCAATTCTGCAACTGTTATTTCTGCAATATAATTAGGTCTCATTCTGTAATTGTAATTAGGACTTTATTTTTGCAGTTAATGATTAGTTTCCAATTCGGCAACTTAGATTAAGGTTTAATTCATGCAATTTAGAAATAGGAATGTCCTAAAACCCCCCACACAATCGGTTCACCAATAAGACCTGTTGCTCTAGATTGACCTAAGTTATAGCTGTTTCACTTCTTCTTCCACATATAGCCTTGTACACTGCCTTGGATTGAAAAATTCATTGAGAATTAATGATGGTATAATGACTATGCATAATTTTGGCACCGTTGTCGAGGAATAGTGTTGCCAAAAAAAAAAAATAGTCCAATAGCTGTAATCAGACTAAGCTATGAAAATTCAGGTTAAAATCTAAATACAACAGCTGAGGAAGGTTACAACTATTGACTTAATTTATGTCATTCAAGAGTAAACATGAATGAATAATTCTAGGGATGAAAAAGGTAGAACTACCCCAAAGTATCCCTGGCTTGTTCCATTAAGGAGATCTTCACGCTTAAGGGGTGAATCACCTGTGTTTGAATTACCAGAAATATTGATAGAAAAATCACTAGTCTCACCATCATTAGAACATTTTGAGAAAGGAAAATCAACAATTTTATCATCAACAGAATATCTTAAGGAAGATAATTCATTAGACTCATCATCAACAGAGAGGATTGGACCTCTTGAGAGAACAATTTGGAAAGCTTTAACTTCTCCTAGGAAACAGAAAACTATGGCAAAAGGAGGCAATGTAGATGGCCAACATGGCTATGTCCATAATGAAGGAGATGATCAGGATACACTCCAACCTTCCAGAACATTTGAATATCCTATTCGTTTGAATCCAACACAAAACTCTCCCATGAAGACCATTTCACCTTTAGTACTTCCAACCTTCCGAGGTGTTGTATCTAAAGATCCTGATCAATTTTTGTTTGAATTCAAGGTAGTGTGTCAGACCTATGATTATATAAATGACAATAAAAAACTTAAGGTTTTTCCCTCAACACTCAAGGATTCAACATTGTGCTAGTTCATGATCTTAGAGCCTAATTCCATAAGAACCTGGGATCAAATGGAAACTGTCTTTTTAGACAAATATCAGGAATATTGTCGTGTAAGGAATAGGAAAGATGAGTTATTCAAAATTAAGCAAGAAGATGATGAAACATTGGAATATTATCTTGATAGGTTCTCCTTTGTTCAAAGGAGATGTGGACTTGTTGAACCAGAATTATGTAAAACCATTTTTTTGAGAGGATTGCAAGATGAATCCAGAGAAGTTCTAGATTTTATGGGAAAATAGGATGTAACCACTCTCAGTAATGAGGAAATTATGGATCTCTGTAGGAATTACTCTCACACTAAGAAGAGAAAAAGGAAAAGCCGCACAAATGGCACTGATGTGAAGGATCTGATAGAGGAACTTGCAAATTTCAAAACTGATATTCTAGTGCACCTAAACACTACTTTTGGGGAAATGTATGCAAAAGAAAAAAACATAGAACCCTTGGCAATTTATTGCCCAAGATGTAGAAGTAAACATGCTTTGCAGGAATGTCCTTTGAATAAAACATCTATCTCAGCCATTTGTAGTATCTGTTCAAAAAGGCATTCAACTGAACAATGCCACCTACTACCACAACTCAAAACTGTGTTAGAAAACTAGAATGAGGAACTTAACTATATTGGACCAAAACAAGGGGGAAATTTCTCTCAATACCAAAATCCCCCTTGTTTTCCTACAAATTGGGGGCATAATCCTGATACTATGCCTTGGGGACAATCAGAACCACCCCAACATCCTTGGAATTATCCTCAATGGACAAATTCCCAAGAATGGCCACAAGCAAATTGGAGTAACCCAGCCTGGAATCAGAATCAAAACAACCCATCTTGGAATAAAAACAACCCATATTGGAATCAAAATCAGACTAATCCACATTAGATGCAAAACCAACCACAGTGGAATCAGCAATACCAGTCTTATCCAAGGCAGCAAAGGAATTAAGGTCAAACTCAGCATTTGTTGCTTGCACCTAATAAAAAATTCTAAGAAAAACAGTAGCAAACATAGCAAGTGAAACAACCTCAAATTCCAGCTCAACCAGTCACTAATCCAAATAGCATGAGACAAACACCTCTTGTCTATGTGGCTGAAGCTGAAGAAAATGTCGAAATTAATGTTCTTGATTGTAGTAACATCCAACTTCATTCAGGAAAAGTTGTACCTGAACTAGTTTCAAATGAAATTAAAGAAAATGAAGAACAAGAATCATTGGAACCTGAGAAAGTCCAACCAACAATAGATACAAAAGAAAAATCGAAACCAGTGAAAATCCAACCAACAATAGAGAAAGAGACAAAACCACAGACAAAACAATTACCAAGGATAGTTCCATATCCTAAAATATTTAATGCAATACCAGAAAATCCTGAGTCAGAATTGGTCAAAGAACTCAAAAAGTTGACTATATCATTGCCCTTATTGCAAGCCATTAAGAAAATACCAGATATTAATAGTATTGTCCAAAATTTGTGCATTAAAAGAGCAGGAAGAAAAAAGAAGGCATTTCCCAAAAGCGTGCAGAGTTGAAGGGAAGATAGCCGATCTCTTATCCGGAAAACTAGTACCTCCAAAGTATAGTGATCTAGGAAGCCCGAGTTATCACAGATCACCATAGGTTCAATACCAATATCAAATGTCTTAGTAGATTTAGGAGCTGCAATAAATGTAATGACCAAGGATACAATGGAACAATTACAGCTTAAACATCTCAGCCCCACATTTACAGTTTTAGAAATGGCTAATAGGTCAGTTGCAAAACCTGAAGGTATCATTGAAGATGTCCCTATAGAAGTTTCTTCTTGGGAATTCCCTACAGATTTTTTGGTTTTACAACCAAGAAATTCAGCACATGGATATCCCATTATTTTTGGAAGACCTTGGCTTGCAACTCTGACGAACATTCATAGACTATAGATCTGGAAATATGACTATTTCAAATGATATTGATCTGAAACAGATTTCTTTATATCCTCCTGCAAAACCATCTAGCAAATTTTTAGGTCGATTATGGTTTTCTCGACTCGGATGAAGAACCGGAAGAGGTCATTTCTACACTAGCTACCTTAGGAGTAAGAGAACATACAGAAGACCTTAGTGACACAAAAAATTTAGAAAATGAAACAATCCTGATGAATGTTCTGCATGAACAAGGTTTAGAAGGAGAAGCAACAAATATCCAACAGTTAAGTAATGAAGAGAATCAAAAATTTGAAGATGAACCATCTGTACTATCATAGGGAAACTCTGTTTCACTACCACATGGATGGCACCATCATCTGATTTTTCCTTCTCACTGTTCCATACAAGATATGCTTCCCTCAAGCAACAATAAAACATAAACTGCTTCTTTTCTCCCAACTCAGCAATGTCCTCTTAATCCCTTAATCACCAGGTATGAAGGAGTGAATTCAGTCCTTCTAAATACAAAACAAATAGAAGTCCGACCAGGCAAATTTTTGAACATTTACAGCCAGCTTGCTAGGGAAGAAGAAGAAAAATTGATAGTTGTCTTACAGAAGCATGTTCATGCTTTTGCTTGGAACTACAAAGATATGTCAGGATTCCATCATGATATATGTACCCATAGAATCTATACTGAAGAAGTCAAGCCAGTTAGACAACCCCAGAGAATATTGAATCCTGCCTTAAGAGATATTGTGAAAGAAGAAAATGAAAAACTTCTGGAAGTAGGATTCATTTACCCAATTTTTGATAGCCAATGGGTTTCTCCATTGGTTATAGTTCCTAAGAAAAATGGAAAAATGAGAGTATGTGTAGACTATAGAGATTTGAATAAAGTGACATACAAAGACCATTTTCCATTACCTTTCATAGATCAGGTGTTAGATACTCTTGCCAGAAAAAGATACTTTTATTTTCTTGATGGATTTAGTGGATATAATCAAATTCAGATTGCACCTGAGGATCAAGAGAAAATAAATTTTACATGTCCTTGGGGAACATTTGCCTATAGGGTTTTACCTTTTGGTTTGTGTAATGCCCCAACAACTTTTCAACGAGCAGTCCTAGCAATTTTTGCTAATATGACCACCAAAAGTGTTGAAATATACATGGATGATTTCACAGTATGTGGACAGACTTTTGATTTTACATTGGAAAATCTTGACAAAGTCTTAAATCGCTATGAAACATACCGGTTATCCTTGAATCCAGATAAATGCTTCATGATGATGAAGGAAGGGATAGTTCTTCGTCATCACATCTCTCCTGAAGGGATCCAAGTTGATCCAAAAAAGGTGGAAATTATCAAGAATATCCTTCCTCCTAAAACTTAGACTAATGTCAGAAGCTTCCTAGGACACATTGGTTTTTATCGCAGGTTTATTCCCAACTTTAGTACAATATCCAGTCCTATGTTTGCCCTATTGACTAAAGATTTTGAATTCTCCTAGACTGCAAAGTGTCAGGAAGCATTTGAAGCTCTGAAAGAGAAATTAATAACTCCACCTATACTCAGAGGACCTAATTGGACATTACCATTTCACATACAAACTGATGCCTCCAATACAACAATTGGAGCATCATTAGGACAAATTGACAATGGTGAACACTATACCATCTACAACATTAGCAAGAACTTGACAGGAGTAGAGAAAAATTATACAACGATTGAGAAAGAATTCCTAGCAGTAATATATGCCATCAAAAAATTTAGGCATTACATTACAGGTTATCAAATATTTATTCACACAGATCATACAACCATTAAGTATTTGATGAATAAACCTATGGTAAGTGTAAGAATTATTCGTTGGTTGCTATTCTTGCAAGAATTTGATATCACTATAATCAACAAACTAGGAAAAGCCAATGTTGTGGCAGATTTCTTGTCCAGGTTGCAGAACACAGATGAAGGGAAATTAGTTGATGACACTTTTCCTGATGAAAATCTATTTTCTATATCAGTCCAATCACCTTGGTTTGCAGATATAGCCAATTATTTGGTCACAGGGAAAGTTCCTCCACATTTCACTTCAAAATAGAAAAAACAATTGATCAAACAGAGTTCTTCTTTTGAATGGATTAAGGGTATGTTTTTTAAGTGCAATCCTGACCATGTGTTACATAGGTGCATCCGAAAGGATGAAGTGTATGATATCCGTAGAACTTGTCATGATGAACCCTCAGGTGGACACTATTCTGTAAAAAGCACAGTTAGGAAAATTCTAGGGATAGGATATTATTGTCCATCTCTTCACAAGGATGTGAAAAAGTACATCGGGCATTGTGATGCATGCCAAAGAATTGGGAAACCCACTCATACAAATGAGATGCCATTGCAGCCTCAAATGGTTTTAGAACCATTTGAGAGGTGGGGGCTTGATTTTGTAGGACCTATTGATCCACCTTCTCAAGGAAAGGTGCATATTCTAGTATGCACTGATTACTTGACAAAGTGGGTAGAGGTGCATTCTTTCAAACATGCTCATGAAGAGAAGGTCGCTGATTTCTTGTATACTCAAATTTTTTAGAGATTTGGAGCCCCATGGTCTATCACCATAGACCAAGGACCCCAATTTGCATCCAAAGTCATAAAGACATTTACAGAATTGTATGAAATCAAACATAGGAAATCATCACCTTACCACCCACAAGCCAATGGCTAGGTTGAGGTAACAAACAGGGAACTAGAACGCATCTTGACAAAAATAGTAGCTTTTCATAGGAGGAATTGGCTAGATAAATTACCTAAAGCAGTTTGGGCCTACAATACTACTTGGAAGTCCACTACTGGATTCACACCTTATGAACTAGTCTTTGGTAAAAAGCCCCTCTTACCTATTGAATTTGAGCTACTAACATTACGCACAACACTAGAAATTGGAATTGAATTATCGTAGGCACAAATAGACAGGATTCTACAGTTGAATGCATTGGATGAACTTAGATTGGATGCTCTGCACCAAACTGAGGTAATTCAGGAGCAGAGGAAGGTGTGGCATGATAGTCACATTCAATAGAGGAAACTTCAACTAGGATATTGGGCTTTACTGTTTGATTCTCGCTATGAATACTTCCCTGGAAAACTGAGAACTAGATGGTTGGGACCTTACTGGATTGAAGAGGTATTTGACAACGAAGCAGCTCGTCTATCTCCTATTGATGGGTCATGAATAAAGTTGGTAGTAAATGGACATTGCCTCAGAGTGTACCATACACCTCTAACTAAACATGAATTCTTGCAGCAAATTGATAGTTTGGATACACAACAGGTGGAAGAAATTTCCTCTTCCACTTCAAAACAATTAGCATGATCATGGATTTCAAGAAAAAACAAAAAATACAAAAAAAAATCAGAAAAATAGAAAACAAAAAGATGAATAAATTCTGATTATGAATTCCTTCATGGGCATGATTTCAAGGGAAATCATGAAATTCCTTCATGGGCATAGTCAGAATCAAGAAAAAAGAGAAAAGGAGAGGTAAAAATAAAAATAAAAAAATAAAAATAAAAAAAAGAGAGCAAAATGAATAACTCAGCAGTGAAAACCTTTTCTTAAGGCACTACTGGGTTGGTATACATGAAAACCAGTTTTCTAGCATGCATAACCTTGGAAAATTTTTGAACCATCATTGTACAAATTCACCAAGTGCACTTGTTTTGAAATGTTGCAGAAAATCTCAACAGAACATCAACAAAGGCAGTCATTCTTCAAAAATGGCATTAACTATTTTTATCAAGTATATATATTTCTTACATTTCTTCATTGTAAAATGATTGGTGTATAGTATATGAAAATTAACCATTAGCATAAAATATATTCATAAGAGTTGGCATACTTAAAACATGTTTTGAGAATGAATATATTGATTTCTGCCTAATCTTCGAAACAAGAATGCCAAAAAAAGTGCCTACTGTATTATCTTCGGATTGAAATTGTCTTTGGAATGACAACAAAATGAATGTTGCAATTTGTCTTCAGAAAGAAACTTTGTCTTCGAAATGACAATTTATCTTCAGAATGAAACTTGATCTTCGGAATTACGACTTGCTACATCATCTTCGGAATGAAGATCTGTCTTCGGAATGACGATTTACTTTCTCAATACAGCCAGATCTTCGGAATGAGGATTGATCTTCGGAATGAAGATTTAAAATTGCAAAGAGGATTTGTCTTCAGAATGAAGACCTGTCTTCGAAATGAAGTTATAATCTTCGAATGAGGATTTGTCTTCGGAATGAAGACTCATCTTTGGAATGAAGTCATAATCTTCGGAATGAAGTTTTGTTTGCACAATAAGTTATAATCTTCGGAAAGAGCATTTCCATGTGGCATCCAAGAAGACAAGGTACGACAAAATCAAACTCTTTTAGTTGCATACGATAAAGGAACACGTGTCAGTCAACACATGGTTTGTTTTTGCACCCATTGGAAAGTACCAAAATTATGGAGGACGTGACCAACCATATGCCACCAATTTTTAATGCCAATAAACATGCACGTGAGAATCTACGGACTGAACAGAAAAATTAAAACCAAATGAGGTGGATCTGACGACAAGGACGTCCAAGCAATCATTGACGGATAGGTGTTCGGTGCAATAGTAAAAATGTGTGCCACCTTTTTTTTCGAAGATGTGTTTGCGAAGTATAGTGCTCAGGTTACGGTTCATTCCGAAGAAGAAGACAAGAAATAGGGCAACAAAGGTTTCAAACTAAAACTCTGCAAATCTGCAACATAAAAAAAATAGAGATCCAGTAGAGAAATAGCAGCAGCAGTGAATAGAAAAGATGGGGCGAAAGATCAGAATAGAACCTACAGATACCACCTACCTCTGATAAAACCTGGCAGTTGTGCAAATTTTTGAAGATGGAGGGTTTATGCCATTTTTTGATAAATTTAATGGGTCTTCTGAATATTTGGCTGGCATGTTCGCCCATACATTCAAAAAAAACCAAGCACATGTTAATGGCATAATTATTGAGGTAAGCCCTAAAATTTTAAGTCAGATTACTGAGCTACCATTAGAAGGGATTTCAATTTCTAGATCTGGCAAGAATACATTGGCAAATGTAGTTAATTAGTTTGTAGAAGAAAATGATAGAGAGCCAGAATATTTAACCCATAACAACACATGCAAAGGGTTAAAAAGGGCCAGCCTGCAGGAACCCTAGGATGAAGTAGCCACCTGGGTAATTAAATTCCTAACCTGTGAAGGGCAGTATGTGCTGTTATTAGGGCATCATATACAAATTTTGAACCATCTTAGACATGGTGAGCAACAATCGAAAGTTAGGGTAAATCTTCCCTTGTATCTGTATCAAGAGTTAAAAAACATGGCAAAGAGATATCAGGAGGGTAAAGGAAGCCTTCGCCATCATGGCCTCATCAAATTAGTTTGCCAACATCATTTTAGAGGAAACCCTAGGAGTTTTGATAGGTTTTACTCTACCCTAAACGATGTCATTTTTAGGGATGAAGATGAGGAAGAAGAAGAACTAGATACTGTTGATGTTGCTATAGAAGAAGAAATAGCTGCTACAAAAAAATTTGCAGAAGATGCTGCAGAGGAAACTGCAGCTGGTGCCCCTGAAGCTGTTACAGAACTACACCCAACAACAGTAGCAAAAAACCTTGCTCCTAAACCCTCAACTTCATGAACCAAGAAACAAAATAGAAGACGATATGGAACTGGTACCAGGGTAGAAAAACAAAAGAAGGTTCATTTTTCTAGAGTGACTATTGATTTGACAAAACAAAAAATAATAAGGGAAATAGAGGCATCTGAAACTGTCCCTACAACCCCTGCTGACACCAGAAAACAGAGCAAAAAGAAGTTTGCATCTGGAACTAGGAGGTCTACAAGAATCCATTTGAAAGAAACAACAGAACAGGTTATGGAGGAAGAACATAGACCAAGCAGCCCAGATGTCACAGAGATACAACCAGCCTCTGAAAACTTTCCAAAATTCCCTAAACAGATAGCTGAGGCAGAAATTGGGCAGGATAATTTGGAAGAGGCTACAGTTCAACAGGCTATAAATATGGTAGATACCCTTATAGACAGTCTCATAGAGCCTCCTGAACAAGAACAAATAGTTGCAGAAGAAGAAGAGATATTGTTTGAGCAGCCAACTGTAACTGATATGTTTGCATCAGATTCTGAGGCAAAAATAGAAGTGGAAGACATCACAGAGCAGCTGAGGGTAGCAAGAAGTGTTGTCAGAACACAAACCAAGTGGATTGAGGAGAAAGAAAGCATCATTGAGGTACAAGAAAGAAAAATTGCAGAGTTACAGCAGGAAGTGGCAACATTAAGAAGAATGTTGTCACAACCAAAAAAATAGCCAAATGTATCCTTTGATGAAGATAATTTAGCTCAATTGCTTCTGGGTCTATCAAGGGCAGATGACTTTGTTGAGATAGACATGGGCATTCATTCTGAAGCAGCACCCCTTCATTCTGAAGAAGTGCTTGTTCATTCTGAAGTAGCACCATCTCATTTTGAAGCATTGCCTTATTGTTCTAAAGATGCTTCAAAAATGGTAAAGATCATATCAAAGGATGTTGAAGATGAGCCACCAACACAAGAACAGTCCCAGCAGTAATAAAATGTTCAAGTAAGTACTCCTATTGAGGTCCCTACATTTCAAACTATTACACTCTCAGTAAAAACAACAGATAAGGGGGTACAAGTAGAATTACTATCTGATGATAACCCCATAGAAATAACAAATAAGGAGGTACAGGTAGAATTATTGATAGATGATCAACTAGTAGAAGTAGCAGAAAAAGAAGTTCAAGTTGATCTGCTGCCTAGGATTACCCCTTTAGTCAGACCACATAATACTGTGTTTCTAGAGCAGTATAATGCAGACATAGCTAGCTAGATTATTAGATATGAGCAGCTTTCCACTAAAACTAAAAAGTTCAAAATGGAAGCAAAATAGCTAGAAGCCAAGGAAAAAAAAATTCAGGCATTGAAAGAAAAAGTGTCTGACTTATGCCAAATTGCTGAATTTTTAGTTCAATTTTGATGACCAGCCAAATTTTACAGCCTTATTTTGAAGGAGAAATACCTCAGATGGCAGGTCATCAGGATTAGTTCAAACCTCCCATATAAATTGGACACAACTACAGATTTCTTGGAGGCATATTTTGATAGCCCCATAGAACAAAAAAATCTCCTATGTGAACTGTTTTTACACAGTTTCTTCATTTCAGAGGAAGTAGAATTTCATCCTCACATCTACATTGGAGATGTTTAGTTGAGAGCATTTATGTCTACTTTGCAAAATCATCTTTGCTGGAATCAAGAGAAAAAGCAGAATAAAGAGCTTGAAACAAAAGCTAAACTGTTAGTTAGAGCAATCTAGCCAAACCACCCAGTTATCACCAGACAACACTTCTCAATGATGAACAAGGATGATGTAAAGAGGATGTACTTGAACAACTTAAGGGACTGTGTGGTCAGATTCAACAATTTCTATGATCATAATTTTTTCCCAGCATTATCAGTATGCAGAAACAGATGGGATGAACTTCCCATGTCTTTGAGAAAAAGAGAACCCATCTCCCCCATCAACTTAGAATGGTCTAGAAGAAGAGCAGAAGGTGTAATCCAGCTGATTGAAATCATGCAACATAACTGGATAGGTCTTAGGTTTAGGCCTCCAACCATCATCACTCCAGTTCCATTCTACTTTGAGGAAGATGCCCAACCTGATGAACAGTTTGAAGACTGGCTTAGAAACATTCAGGAAAACAGGGGGTATTATATAGGCAAGAAATTATTCTACAGATCATGGAATCTAAACATTGACATATGTGATTCCATAGCCCAACAGAATGCATGAGGGCATGCATTAATATAAGTTGGGGGGAAAATGATGAGGCCTAGAAATGCCTCAATCATAACATGTTTTGAACACTAAAAATGCCTATAAACTCTTATGTTTTATCCGATATGTTAGTTAAGTTGATTCAATATGTTGTATATTAACCATTTTGCATGATCAATGTATTTGGAATATTATATGCTGATTTTACAGCTTTTTGCATAGTTTTGTGTTATTTTTGCTATGATTTGCTAAAATGGGATATGCTTAGAATAATAGCATCATTTCACTAATCATGTTTTGATTTGTCTCAAGCAATTATTTCACCTAAATCTGGAAACAGTGCAATCAAACTGTTGATGTGCAGCAAAAACTAGTCTTTCCCATGTAAATTCCATCCAGCTGTCCATAAATAACAAGGCATGGAATTCACATGTGGAAAGAGATAAAGACCATTGGAATTTGATCTTAAGAGATAACCCACCTAAGAGATGCAGAAGAAATCACTGGAAAAGCACACATTTGTTCATTCTGAAGTATCTTCGAAATGAATAGATATCTTCGGAATAAGCAGATCTTCAGAATGAAGAATGCAGTGTCTTCGGAATGAGCGGATCTTCGGAATGAAGAATGTAGTATCTTCGGAATGAGCAATATTCGAAATGAAGAATGCAGTATCTTCGAAATGAGCGATCTTCAAAATGAGAATTGCATTGTCTTCGAAATGAAGCCACTTATCTTCGAAATGAAAACAAAATATGCTTTTTGACTTGTTGACCAATTTTTGAAGTCGAAAAAAGGGAAATAAAGGTTGGAAAAGGTAAAGAAAAAGATCTTCCATCTGTCTTTGCCGTCATTGCTGACCAAAGCCATCATTAAGGAAAAGATCAAGTTTTACTCCTCTTCTAGGATAAAATCGGTATTTGTTGCAGCATTGTAGGATTAGATCTTTTGAGATATTCTTTGTTTGTAATCAGACCTATAAATATTGCTCCCGTTTAGGTTGAGCCTAGTAGGTAGAGAGTAATAGCAGTAGGAAGTAGAAAGTAAGGAAGCTAGGAAGAAGCAAAAAATAGGTAGAATTTGACTGTTACAGTCTTGTAACAGGTTTACATCAGAATTATTGTAATCATGTTCTTTAATCAATAAAGTGCACCAGTTCTATTTCATATTGCTTGTAAATGAGGGTGATTAAGATCTAGAGAGAGAGAGAGACTTATACCTTCTTCTGGACAAGGAGGCTAGCCACTTCCAGACCTAAGAGGAGGACTAACAAGCGGGTTTTTATTCTAATTTTGCTGCAGTAGAATGAGTTGTAGAACTTGTTATTTCAATTGCTTGTATACAGCTGACAATATTTGTGATCTTAGTTTATTTATGTTTAGATTAAACCTGTGCTTAATTTTTTAGTTGTAATATTTACTTTCAGCAAAGCTTCCATTTTATTTCAGACTGTTATTCCCAGAATTTACTATTTTTCAGCAATTTCCTGTATTTTATGTTTTGCTGTCAAACCCTGCATAGAATATTGACAACCTTCTGTTACAAAGCCTTGACAGTTTTTATTTCCACATTAGATCTAGACTTTCATTACTGCAAAATTAATTAGATTTCCTTTCTAGAATTAGGATCAGACTTTCAATTTTGCAACTGTTATTTTTGCAATATAATTAGGTCTCATTCTGCAATTGTAATTAGGACTTTATTTCTATAGTTAATGATTAGTTTCCAATTCTGCAACTTAGATTAAGGTTTAATTCATGCAATTTAGAAATAGGAATGTCCTAAAACCCCCCACACAACTGGTTCCACCAATAAGACCTGTTGCTCTAGATTGACCTAAGTTATAGCTGTTTCACTTCTTCTTTCGCAGATAGCCTTGTACACTGCCCTGGATTGACAAATTCATTGAGAATTAATGATGGTATAATGACTACGCATCATTAGTTTGGTTTGATTTGAAAAAGATTTTTCAAGTGATAGAGATTGATTGGTTGACTACATAATTTATGAGTGTGAATCATATTGAGGTTTTAATAAAGTATATAATTCTTTATATGTTCCAGAGGTTAAATGAATTCTAAGTAGAATTTGTATGATTGAAGAAAGCTTTTTGAAAAGAATTTAAGTTGCGTTTGTATGCAAGTTATAAAAATATTTGAGCAAGTTTTGTGTGTGTATTGAGGACAGATTTGAGAAATTCCTTTGAGAATACTTGAAGGCAGATTTGAGCAAGTCTTTTGAGAAGGATTGAAGGCATATTTGAGGAAGTATTATGAAGACTTGAGACATAATTGAGAGTAGATTTTTTCAAGCTTTGTGTTAAGGCTTGGGGTAGATTTGGGAGCAGGCTTGAGGATAGATTTGAGAGCAGGTTTGATTGTTGATTTGTTCAAGCTTTGTGTTAAGGCTTGGGGTATATTTAAGAGTAGGTATGATTGTTGATTTGATAAAGCTTTGTGTTAAGGCTTGAGGACAAATTTGAGAGTAGGTTTGATTGTTGATTTGATCAAGATTTTTGTTAAAGCTTGAGGATAGATTTGAGAGCAAGTTTGATTGTTGATTTGATCAAGCTTTGTGTTAAGGCTTGAGGAAATATTTGAGATAGAGTTTGGTGCATATTTGTGAGAAGAGTTAGAGCATATTTGTGCTAGAATTTGGATAGATTTTGGTGTAGAATTAATATAGAGTTAGAGTAAATTTGTTCTAGACTTGGGACAAAGTTTGGTGCAGATTTGAGATAGAGTTGATAAAAATATTTAGAGGTGATAGAGTAAAGAGGATAACACTCTCCAGTGGATAGAGATCCATTAGCTAGTACAGTGGGTAAAGAGTTTACCTGTGGAGAGAGATCCACAAGCCAGAGTAGTGGCGACAAAAGTATTCTAGAAGATCACCAACCAGAGCAAAGGGGATAGAGTTTTCCATTGGAGAGAGATACACAAACTAGAGAAAAATGAAATATTTCTCATGTGGAGTGTGATCCGTGAACTAGTTGGGAAGATAGATTTCTTATGTGGAGAGAGATCCAAAAACTAGTTGAGGAGATAGAGTTCTCCTGGATCAAGTTCCATGAACCATAGGTAAGGGGAAAAAGTTCACCCATGGAGAGATATCCAAAAATCATAGAATAGGGTATTGGTGTATCCTTTGGATAGAGGTCCATAAACATTGTAATAGAGAATTGATTTACCAAGAGATTTTTTGAGAAAATTTAGTAGAAATATCTTCGTGGAGTAGCCTACATTGGGTGAACCATGTTAAATTTGTGTCTCTCTTGTGTGTGATGATTTGTACATTTATTTGATTACTACTATTGATATTGCCAATGATAATATTGGATAATATTGTTTGGGAAAGAAAAGTAAAATTTGATCTTATACTGTTCACCCCCCCCTCAGTATAAGCCTGTATTCTTTAGAATTGTGATCCAACATAGTCATAAGAGCATTATGAAACTTAGCAAGTGAAATAGGAGCCTCACAAAGAAGTCTATCATAAGTAGACAACTTAGCAAGAACAACATCAAGATAATACTACAACACCATATGACATTCTAAATAATCTTGCTGCGCTTGAAATACAAGCTTATAATTATACACAAAGGTTGATGTAATATCAGGAAGATAATTCAACCTATCATGAGAGAATTGAATAGCCTTGATTTGGATCATATCTTTCTTGGAATGAATAGATTTGAAAAATTCTTTGGATGGGTGATCACCAACCCTTAACTAGTGCTTGAATCTGAGCCCCCTGGCTTCATGTCGTTCATGGACTATAAGTTGATGGTGAAGACCAACAACATTGGTTTGTAAATATTGGTCATACAAATAATTTTACAACAATAATAAATTTTGTTGATACTCCTTTGTAACAATCAAATGAGCATGCTTTTTTACATATGCCACCTATTTACCAAAATATTGCATGAAAGAGGTAGTACGAACAATCACCTCATTCCACCAAGAAATCCAACTGAAAAAGTGAGGAGACTGAGGTAATAAATTATATATCCTCTCAATTGTAGTAATAGTGTCAGGGCGTTGCAATAAAAAAGTATTTAAATGAAATTGATTACATGAAAAAATAAATTGGTGACCACTTCACTCAATCTGAAAGGAAATCAATAAATGATCTGATAGCAAGAATTGATCCCCGACCATCACAATCTTATAACTGATGGAGGAGAATAAAAAATATTATTTCTTTGACATCATAACTCAATTAAAGCACTTGTAGACTCTGTTATTACCCGCACAAAAATTGGACCACGTGAACCATGGTGGAGGCATGCAATTACGCTGGCAAAAAAGGGGATAAAAAAAATCCTATCTATGTTAAATAAAAAACCAAACATCACACTCTCCAGCACACCAATGCATCAAGATGCGGACAAATTTATCTTAAAAATGCTCAACCATATTAAAATTACCACAAAAAATTGAATAAGCCATTGATAAGTGATCAACCAGGTACTACCAAAGGGCAAAGCAACTAGGTCCATCATTAGGTGCATAAATATTGGCAATGCCCAAGGTGTTCCCATTAATATTCAACAAAATCTAGACCACATGATGAGAAGGATCCTCGCCATATCCAAGCATACAATACTCAAGTTTGAAGGAGATAGAAATAGAAGCACCACCCATCAATATTCATGGTGAGTAGTGAAATGCATAAAATAACCCGCAATGCAACTGAGAAAAATATCTAACAAAAAACCAAAGATCTTAAATTGTTGTAAACAAATAACATCAACATGACCAATACTTTGTAGAGCAGATCAAGCAAAATTTTTTTGAGGACTCTATATGTCCTCGAACATTCCATGAAAGGAAATTTGTGGAGGACGAATATACATGGAGTCATCTCCCACAAGGCTGTTGATGAGCACCAAAAATGCTCATATTTTTGTTTGGATTAACATATTGTGCAACATTATTTTTATAGAATGTATTTTTTATGAAATTTTATATATATTTAATAGGAAATTGTGTATATTCTCTAATATGTATTTTGAGTGTGATTTGTGTGTAGATTCAATGATTTTGCTATTTTTCTACATATCTACATCAAGGTCCCATTTGGACCTAATACTTCATATTTTATTGTGGAGAACTAAGGATAAAGGTTGACTCTAACAAAGAATTTATGTAAGCTAGAAATTTCCTAACTCCTATCTTTCGAAAGAGCGATGCCTAACTCTTGAATTCAAGGTCAAAGGCACCTGACTCCTGACTTCGGGATCGATGGCGCCTAAATCCTGACTTTAGGGTCAAACACGCCTGACTCCCGACTTCAGGATCAAATGCACTTGACTCCTAGCTTTAGGGTCAATGATGCCTAACTCCTGACTTCGAAGTTAACAGTGCCTAAATTTTAGTGATAGGCTGGACGATGCCTGACTCCTATTGAAGTAGAGTGCAATGAGAACCCTATTTTCAGAAGAAATAAAAAAACTATTTTTAACGATATATGAGGATGCTGGACAACAAAATGAGTTGAACAAATTATTAATTTCTCATTAATGATTAAACAAACACGCAAATGGATTTTAAGAAACTATGGATATCATAAATTTTGTTTGATAAATAGAACATGCCTAATATATCTTGCGAAGGATAAACTTGGCGTGTGTTCATTGTCTAAGATTAGTTTTTTGCGTGTTTGTTGTAATGAAAATTCTGAAATAAAATTGCTTAAGTTTGTGATCAGGGATGACTGTACACTATATAAATGCATAGACCACCCCTGAAAAAAGATCCTCAAACAATTTCCTATAAAATCACTTATGAAACTGCAATACAAGTCATTCGAGTGTTCATCTTCATAATTCTAAGCATTCGGTATGCGTGAATTAATCTAGGTAGAATATACTAGAAGCTTGGGCCTACTCTCAAAAATATTCCTCCCCTTTCATTCGTTTCTATAATTTATTTATGCATTGTTTATTCTCTATTTTTTGTCTTTTCTACAATTTACTTAATTACTATAATTTTTATTATTTTCCTTATATTTTCTAGCAAGTGTGTATGTTTTACTTTCTGCAGTTTATTTCAGTTATGTGTTTGATAATGTAGGCTAGATTAATGGTTTGGAAAAGTAATAGAATAACACCACAAACCACCCCCCCAAATCTTAATACATAGTGGATTCATCCTGTTGGTTTTACAGGCATAAACTGCGAATGGTACTTCACAAAGTTTATGAGATTTTCAAAGTTTAACAATATAAATTGAGGTAATAAATTAACTATAGATGTAACCAATATTTTTCCCAATATTTTGGCACCGTTGTTGGGGTGGTACCAACTATAAAAATATGTTTTGTAGCAAGTGCATCTAAAATTTTAGGTTAACTTATTTGCAAAATTTTCTACCTAATCTTGTATGAGTCCACCACGAACCAGAGGAAGCCCCTTAATCAGATGTACTAGATTCTAAAATTGAAATTTCTTCACCTCCATCACCTCCGCTAGTGCATTGGAGTCAACATCTTATTTTTGCATAGAGTTCTTTACCAAAATAGACAAATCCTGATGAAGAAGTAATGGTAGATAATAGCAAATTTAGAATAATCCAATATGAGGAGGATTTTTTGTACAACCAACATTGGAAACCTATAGAGGATGGAACTATATCAACAAATGACTTATATATTCTTGTGTAGAATACTCAAAACTATAGAAGAGCTTTAGAGACTGCTTTAAAAAAAGCAGGTGTAGCTAACCCATTTTTTGAAAAGATGGTTGAAACTAAAGAGACATCCACCAGTATTAACTTTCTAATAGAAGAGGTAATAGGAGACACAAAAATGAAACACAAGTCTCCTACCCACCTTCCTATTTTTAGAGGATTTTATATTGAAGATCCTGACCTGTTCCTTTTTAAGTATGATGTTCTATGCAGGTCAGTAGACTACAAGACTGATGCCCAAAAATTGAAACAGTTTCCCTCAACCTTAGATGATGTAGCCTTACATTGGTTCATTAGTTTATGAAATAAATAGATTACTACCTAGGAAGATATGAAAAGACTCTTCCTATACCAATACCAAAACTTTGGTAGGGCAAGATATTCTTGAGAGAAAATCTTTGATATGATGAAAAAGGAAGATGTATCATTGGAAGAATACTTGGATAGATTTAGCTTTAACCTGCAAATATCTCCCCATGAAAAACTAAGTGATAGATCCCTAAGAAGTGTCTTCTTAAAAGGACTAACCAATGAGTCTCTTGGAGGACTGAACATGATATTTGAAGAAGACGTATACCAACATCGAATGGAAGATATCTGATATTTATGTCAAAATTATTCATGAAGGAAAGGTACCAACCTCCTAAAATATCAATTCAATAGCCACGATCATCAAAATTGAAATAAATAATATGCTAAAAGACCTCAAGAGTGAGATGCTATTATCTCTTGCACTGCATATTAATACTCTTCTGATTTAGAAAAAGAACCAGGAGAATGAGGCAACATTGGCCTATTTTTGTCCCAAATGTAGAGGGAAGCACCCCAAAAATGTATGTCCAAAAAATGCTATAAGAGTATGTATTGTTTGTCATAAATACCATAATACAAAGCTATACCCACAAAGCTAGAGAAGATCCTAAAGTAGAGAAAGTATATTTCATTGAAAATAGGAGAAACTAGCAATAGTCTCCTATGGGAAACACCATGCCAGCTGGAATGCCACCCTATGGAGGGCATAATTACATGAATCAAGGTCAATATCAACAACCCAATATGGCTTGGTGGGGACAACAAAAACCTTGGACAAACATCTCCCAAGGAGCTACTCCTTATAATCCATAGCCATGGATTTCATATCAATAGCCTCGACCTCAGTGGAGAAACTATAATGCATAGAATTCATCTTCATAGAATGCACCACAAGTCCCACTACGGTAGAGTTTGTCATCTCCCCTTATTTTACGACCTGCTCAACTTCCAGCACAAACCACATCAAATTCCAACAATAAACTAAACCAACTAGTATACCAAGTGGAAAACATGATGTTTCCAATGTAAAATATTAGAATAGGATGCAATCCTGTACAATTAAGGTTAGGAAGACAAGTAGAAATAGAAGCAACTCCTTTTTTAGAAGAGGAGGAATATAGAGAAGTAGAAGTTGAGGAATAACATCTTGTAGATGAAATAGAGGAAGAACCAACTACTGATAATGATAGAGGAGAAGTTCCACATTTTCCAAAAAGGTTACAAAAATCAAGAAAGCCAATACAACTCGACTTTGATATTTTTGTTATTCTCACAATGACACTAAGAGGCGGGTTGAATTAGTGTAGCTCTTTAAAACTTAAATCTTCAACTCTTAAAGCTGAAACAATGAGAACTTAAAACCAAATAAAACAAATATAACAAGAGAGCATCACACAACACAAGATGTACCGAGGTTCACCGATCTGGCTACTCCTCAAAAATTGACTATTTGGACTCCCATCCAAATCCAGCCTTTGCAAAGCAATAACTTTACAATCAATTTACTAGCACCCACTATAAGGAGCACCAACCCTTAATTTATCTACACAAACAGAAAGTAGCACCAACCCCTGATTTATCTGCACCAATAGAAAGGAGCACCAACCCCTGATTTATCTACACCAATAGAAAGGAGCACCAACCCTTGATTTACCAGCACCAATTGGAAGGACCACCAACCCCTAATTTATCTGCACCAACAAAAAGAAGCACCAACCCTTGATTTACCAGCACCAACTAGAAGGAGCACCAACCCCTGATTTATTTGTACAAACGAAAAGGATCACCAACCCTTGATTTATCTGCACCAATAGAAAGGAACACCAACCCTTGATTTATCTACACCAACAAAAAGTAGCACCAACCCCTGATTTACCAGCACCAACTGGAAGAAGCACCAACACCTGATTTATCTGGACCAATAGAAAGGAGCACCAACCCCTGATTTACTAGCACCAACTGGAAGGAGCACCAACCCCTGATTTATCAGCACCAACCCCTGATTTACTAGCACCAATTGGAAGGAGCACCAACCCCTGATTTATCTGCACCAACAGAAAGGAGCACCAACCCCTAATTTACCATCATCAACTGGAAGGAGCACCAACCCTTGATTTATCTGCACAAACAGAAAGGAGCACAAACCCCTGATTTACTAGCACCAACTGGAAGGAGCACCAACCCCTGATGCCAAGCACCAACTTGGACTTCAATCTTGAAACTAGAAGATTGACATAGAAATGCCTTCACTTTTACAAGACCCTGATTGGTCTATTGCTTACTCAACATCTCCCACACTTTCCAAAACACACAACCTTCTCGCTTGCCTCTTGCGTGCCTCTCACTCTCCTCTCTCTCTCTCTTCATGAGTTAAAATCCTTGCTTTCATTTCTCTTTGTAACTCTAGTTGTAACTCCTTTCATTTCTCATACGCCACTTGTCAATTGTAACACCTTCTTTATGTAACTCCTTTTGTATATATAGAGTAGGCATTTCGTCAAACACGTTACATGCAAAGAATTGACACCATATTCTCCTACCATGACTATTCGTCTTCTCGGTCATGACTGTTCATTTTCTCCTTTGTGCATGAATGTGTTTTGGTTTTCAAAAAAGCTTTTCGTTTCTATTTTGATGATTTTTCGTTTTCTCCTTCTTCGACTGTTTGTTTTCTCCACATGGGCATGCATTTGTTTTCTCCTTCGATGACTATTCGTTTTTTTTTCATGACTATTCATTTCTATTTTGAGGCTCTTCTTGAGTCACGAAAATGCGACATGTCGTGATATCGTGACACTTTTGTTACTCTACCTGCCTGCCCTTCTTGAGTCGTGAAAATACGACATGTCGCAAAAATACGACATGTCGCGATATCGCGACACTTTTGTTACTCTGCCTACCTGCCCTTCTTGAGTCACGAAAATGCGACATGTCGCTATATCGCGACACTTTTGTTACTCTTCTTGCCTACCCTTATTGAGTTGCAAAAATGCGACATGTCGTGATATCACGACACTTTTTATTTCTCTTCCTGCCTGCCCTTTTTGAGTCGTGAAAATGTGACATGTCTCGATATCACGAAATTTTTTCTTTCTCTGCATTTCTCTTTGCATTGGCCCACAAAAATACATGTCACGATATCGCGACACTTTTTCTCCTTGCTCTTTCTCTTAGCTTTGGCCCACGAAAATACAAAATGTCGCGATATCGTGACACTTTTTCTCCTTGCTTTTTCTCTTAGCTTTGGCCCGCGAAAATACAACATGTCACGATATCGCAACACTTTTTCTCCTTGCTCTTTCTCTTAGCTTTGGCCCGCAAAAATACAACATGTCGCGATATCGCGACACTTTTTCTCCTTGCATTTTCTCTTTGCTTTGGACCCCTAAATGCAACATGTCGTGATATCGCGACACTTTTTCTCCTTGCATTTTCTCTTTGCTTTGGACCGCCTAAATGCAACATGTCGTGATATCGCGACACTTTTTCTCCTTGCATTTTCTTTCTTTTGGCCACGAAAATGCAACATGTTGCGATATCGCGACACTTTTTCTCCTTGCATTTTCTCTTCTCTTTTGGCCGTGAAAATGCAACATCATGTGATATCACGACACTTTTTCCTCTTTGCATTTTCTCTTTCTTTTGGCCAGAAAAATGCAACATGTCGCAATATCGCGACACTTTTTCCTCTTTGTTTTTTTGCTTCTCTTTTGGATATGGGCCACTTCAGTCTTCTTGGAAAACCTATAACAACTTCTCACCCATACATCAAAAACATCCTCATAAGCATTTAACATTACTGTACATACTCTGAATAACCTCTGAACTCCTTTCCACTGTATCAACCGATCTATCTGATTGTGTTGACAACAATGACAATATTATCACTACACCTTGCTCAATAATCTCCCCCTTTGGAATTGTTGGCAACACACGTGCAATTTCCTGTAACTCTTCTCCCCCTTTGACAACAATATCAAAGGGCTACTGCAAAGTCCCCCTGAGTCCATGCACAACATTCTTAGGCAAAAATTATTATAATTAGAAAAAATCACAAACATGAGCAAAAATATAAACAAATACACAAAGGCTCCTCCTGAGAATGTGGTCCCGATAGCTAGTCAATTCTTGGGAAACATGACCACTCCCAATTTATTGCGAAGGTACTCAAAGACTTCCTTGGGCAACGGTTTTATGAAGATATCCGTTACTTGCTCTATTTTTGGAATAAAATCCAACTTAACCTCACCTTCTGCAACTTTATCCTATGTACAACATGTTGTCACTGCAATATATTCTGCCTCTATTGTGGATAAGGAGACTGACTCTTGTTTCTTACTGTGCCACATGACCAACCTGTCTCCAAGATAGAATGCACCTCCACTGGTACTCTTTCTATCATAAAGTATTCTTGGATAAGCACTCTAATCTCTGCTCATCATATTATAATTCTTGTTGTACCTTGCTTTTACTTATTTAGTATAGTTTGATCAACATGCAACTCTCAGCTGCGCAAAATATACTCCCAAATCAAAAGTGATCGACTCTCCAGGCAGCCTGTGCATAATTTCTTCAGCCTTTTGACTACTACCTCCTCCGTGACTGACGACTTTGCCTTGCATCTGTTGTGCAGCTCAATGTCTCTGGTTTCTAACGGCTGCCATGAATGTTTTCATTGCCTACGCAGGTATTGATAGTGGACCGTTACATCTAGCGTTGGAATCTCAATCTGTGCGTAGTCATCAACACTCAGTATTCTGCTTCTTGCTAGGGCATATGTCAGGACTACTCAATGTCTTAGGTGAACGTTCACACAATTCTAGGGAGCATTTCTCCTTGCTACGATCAAGGGATTCCTCAAGCAATATCTCGTATTTCTCAAATAATGCAAGACTTTCTTAGGTGCATGGGCATCTTGTCCTCCTTGGCGCTTCACCACCTGGGTGCTATTCTCTCAATGTCTCTGCCTTGCATGTGCCACTTGGCACTCTTGACCAACTGGGTTCTAGTTCCACTATTTGCTTTGACTCTGGCATCTCTTTGATAATGGATACTTCTTTAGAGAAAATTAATGCTCTCTTATTACCTCCACAAACAACTACATGAACTGAAACACACTTTGACAACTATACAACAACTCCCCCTGACTACTTGCATTTCATCCTCAGATAACCAAACAAATACATAGGAGCATTAAAATAACACTTTAAGATTGCTCCCCCTGAGGATGTGCTACCTGGAGTTGCTTAGTGCAATAGAGGAGTAGTCTCCTTCAGTCCAAGGAGACACGATTTCCTTTATTATTTCTTTCTCCACTCTAGTTTAATTATAGTTTTGGGCTCTTGTTTTGACTTTTCTTTTTCAGTAGCTTGTGCATGTTTTTCAAGAAATTTTCTATTTTGTCTCATTCCATTTGGTTAAAATTTTCTTCCTTTAAATTGATTTGATGCAAATGTACTTCGACAATTTCTTGCAATGTGCCCAAAATTATGACAGTTATAACATTCTATTGCATAATCCATCAAAGGTGAAAAAACATTTCTACTGGGTGGTTGTCTCTTGTGCATCCTTGATGGATGATTATTTTCCTTTCTTTGATGCACATGGTTTCTTCCCTGTCTATGTTGCATTGTTTGTGTCTGACGAAATCTACTGTCTTGCCTTAGATTAGATACAAAATTTCTTGGACAAGACCTTGTTATGTGCCCATGACCATTACATTTAAAACATTGCACATGGTGTTCAACAGATGTATTTCTACCAGCATAACTCTTTGATCTGTTATTCAATCCATAATACATTGCCTTATGACCATAATGGTTGCATTAAAAACAATAGCCATTAAAAGCATTATTATGAATAAAGTGAGAGTGATAGAACCTCTTTTGTTGTGGTTGCTTTGTTGTAGATCTCCTTTGATATTTTCTTCCTTTTGAAGTTTCAGCTTCAAACTTTTCTTGCTTTGATCCTTCAGCAATGGACTTCTTTTTCTCTGTAGATTTAGAAGATGAAGGTTGTTCAGATTCATATCCAAGACCAAGCTTACACATGGGGCTTCTTTGGTTCCATATCATTTTATCTAGCAACTCTGTGCTCTTCTCAAATTTGAGATTTGTATTGGCCTCTTCTAGTTGTTTCCTCAATAAAACAATATCTTCTTGTTTGCCGCAAAGGATATCTTTCTCATTGATCTGTGACCTGAGAGTTTCTTCAATCCTTTTGGACTCTTCTACTTGCAGCTTTAGATCACTAATAACTTTGTTAGATTCCTCTCCACGTTTGATACATACATCGTCTTTATCATCCAGGTGTGACTTCAAGGCTTCTATTTTCTTGGATTTATGAATTTGTAAGAAGAGATCTTCAATATTATCTCCATATTCTTCTAACTTCTTGGACAGTCTTTTGTTATTTTTCCTTTCTATACCCAACTCTTCAAGTGTAGTGATCAACTCACCTTCTAGATATACTTCAGCCTCAAGGTTTTCATCACATACTTCAGAATTCACTCTTTCTATATTTTCTAGTTCAATTTTCTCTTCCACAGGAACTGAAACTGACTAAAATGCCTTATTTGAGGAGGATCTATTCTTCTTACCCATTGCATGCTAATCCAAGATCAACCCTAGTTGATTTAGCCTGACAAGGAAAACTGGCTCTGATACCAATTGTTATTCTCACAATGACACTAAGAGGGGGGGGTGAATTAGTGTAGCTCTTTAAAACTTAAATATTCAACTCTTAAAGCCAAAATAATGAGAACTTAAAACCAAATAAAGCAAATATAACAAGAGAGTATCACACAACACAAGATATACCGAGGTTCATCGATTTGGCTACTCCTCAAAAATTGACTTTTTAGACTCCCATCCAAATCTAGCCTTTGCAAAGCAACAACTTTACAATAAATTTACTAGCACCCACTAGAAGGAGCACCAACCCATGATTTATATGCACAAACAGAAAGGAGCACCAACCCCTGATTTCACCAACCCCTGATTTATATACATCAACAAAAAGGAGAACCAACCCCTGATTTATCTACACCAACAGAAAGAAGCACAAACCCCTGATTTATCTGCACCAACAGAAAGGAGCACCAACCCTCGATTTACCAACACCAACTGGAAGGAGCACCAAACCCTAATTTATCTACACCAACAAAAAGGAGCACCAACCCCTGATTTACTAGCACCAACTAGAAGGAGCACCAACCCCTGATTTATCTATACAAACACAAAGGTGCACCAACCCCTGATTTATCTACACCAATAGAAAGGAGCACCATCCCTTGATTTAATAGCACCAACTGGAAGGAGCACCAACCCCTGATTTATCTCCACCAACAAAAAGGAGCACCAACCCTTGATTTACCAGCACCAACTGGAAGGAGCACCAACCCCTAATTTATCTGCACCAACAGAAAGGAGCACCAACCCCTGATTTACCAGCACCAACCCATGATTTATCTACATAAACAGAAAGGAGCACCAACCCCTAATTTACCAGTACCAACTAGAAGGAGCACCAACCCCTGATGCCAAGCACCAACTTGGACTTCAATCTTGAAACTAGAAGATTGACATAGAAATGCCTTCACTTTTACAAGACCCTGATTGTTCTATTGCTTACTCAACATCTCCTACACTTCACAAAACACACACCCTTCTCGCTATGCCTGCTTGCCCTTCTTGAGTCATGAAAATGCGACATGTCACGATATCGCGACACATTTGTTACTCTGCCTGCATGCCCTTCTTGAGTTGTGAAAATGTGACATGTCCCGATATCACGACACTTTTGTTACTCTGCATACCTGCCCTTCTTGAGTCGCAAAAATATGACATGTCACAATATCGTGACACTTTTGTTACTCTTCCTGTCTGCCCTTCTTGAGTCTCAAAAATGCGACACGTCGCGATATCGCGACACCTTTTCTTTCTCTTCCTGCCTGCCCTTTTTCAGTTGCGAAAATGCGACATGTCACGATATCACGACATTTTTTCTTTCTTTGCGTTTCTGTTTGCATTGCCCCACGAAAATACAACATGTCGCGATATCGCGACACTTTTTCTCCTTGCTCTTTCTCTTAGCTTTGGCCCACAAAAATACATGTCACGATATCACGACACTTTTTCTCCTTGCTCTTTCTCTTAGCTTTGGCCCGTGAAAATACAACATGTCGCGATATCGCGACACTTTTTCTCCTTGCATTTTCTCTTTGCTTTAGACCGCAAAAATGCAACATGTCATGATATCATGACACTTTTTCTCCTTGCATTTTCTCTTTTCTTTGGACTGCGAAAATGCAATGTGTCGCAATATCACAACACTTTTTCTCCTTGCATTTTCTCTTTCTTTTGGCCACGAAAATGCAACATGTCCCAATATCGCGACACTTTTTCTTCTTGCATTTTCTCTTCTCTTTTGGCCGTGAAAATGCAACATGTCGCGATATTGTGACACTTTTTCCTCTCTGCATTTTCTCTTTCTTTTGGCCATGAAAATGCAACATGTTGTGATATCGCGAATGCAACATGTCGCAATATCGTGACACTTTTTCCTCTTTGCATTTTATCTTTATTTTGGCCATGAAAATGCAACATGTTGCGATATCGCGACACTTTTTCCTCTTTGATTTTTTGCTTCTCTTTTTGATATGGGCCACTTCGGTATTCTTGGAAAACTTGTAACAACTTCACCCATACATCAAAAACATCCTCATAAACATTTAACATTACTGTACATACTCTGAATAACCTCTGAACTCCTGTCCACTGTATCAACCGATCTATCTAACTGTGTTAACAATAATGGCAATACTATCGCTGCACCTTTCTCAACAATTTTATCCAGTATGAAAAACTTAACAGTTAAAATTCCTCTTTTCCAAGCTATAAGAGTTGTTCCAAATTAAACAAAAAGCCATATAGGAATTATGTCTAGAAAAATAAGGTAGAAGACCAGCAAAAGCAATTAATGTGGTAGGTTAGCTATCTAATCTCATGCTAGGAAACACATACCACCAGAAATATTATGATCCAGGAAGCCATATTTCAACTACCAAAATTGAAGGCTATCCATTATCCAATACACTAGTAGATATGGGGTAGCCATTAATGTCATACCCAAGGATACTATGTTGAAACTGAAACTCACAAATTTTAAGCCAACTAAAATTGTTCTACAATTGGTTGAAAGATATACAATGCTCCTTGAAGGAATGTTGGAGGATATTATAGTTATAGTTGATGTATGGTAATATCCAATGTATTTCTTAGTGTTGCAATCAAATTTTAGGTTGTATGGTTATTCACTCATATTATGTAGACCCTGGATAGAAATAGTTGATGCCTACATAAGCTACAAGAATGGACAAATGACCCTTTCTAATGGTCAGATGTTAAAAATCTGATTATTCATCCACCTGCACAATCCGTTAACTTGTTGGGAGAACTTGACTATGAAAATTAGAATACTGGTGATTTATCAATGATTCAACCAATAATGGCATTGGATGAGCTTGAGGATGAAAATTATGAAGAAAAAATTATTTCAAACTTTTTCTAAGGAGAATCCTCCTATCCTCTAGAATCATCACTTGTTGGAAGTAAAGATCACCACATCAAACAAATTGAGGTTTAGCTTGGGAGGATATTGAATTTAAAAAATGAGTTGACACTTGTTCAACAAGACACCCTAAAAGAGATATAAGTCAAACACTAAAATGGTTTTGCTTGGTACTATTCAAACATGAGAGGAATTGCTCCTAAATTCTATACTCATCGTATATATCTGGAAGAACAAGTAAGATCGTTAAGACAACCACAATGTAGGATGAGTCCAACTATAAAAGAGATTATCAAAATTGATTTGCAGAAACTCCTAATAGTTGGATTTATCTACCCTATATCTGATAGTGAGTGGGTATCACCTTTGGTGGTGGTGCCCAAGAAAAATCGAAAGTGGTGTATCTATGTTGATTGCAAAATGCTCAATAAGGCAAAAAAAAATAACCACTTCCCCTTACCCTTTATATATTATGTTCTTGACACCCTAGCAGGAAGAAAGTACTTTTCTTTCTTGGATGGGTTCAGTGGATACAAGCAGATACATATTTGGGAATGAGATCAAGATAAAACAACATTCACTTGTCCATAGGGAACCTTTGCTTATTGAGTCTTACCTTTCGGCTTATGTAATGCACCTGCCACTTTTCAAAGGGTAGTATTGAGTATATTCTTTGATATGATGGGAGAAACTATGGAAGTATATATGGATGACTTCACAATTTATGGTAAGACCTTTGAGGAAGCCACAACACATGTGGAAAGAGTGCTTCAAAGGTGTAAGGAAACAAGCCTGTACCTGAGTCATGAAAAATATGTTATGTTAATGCAGGAGGGGATAGTATTAGGACATCATATTTTTGTATATGGGATAAAGGTAGATAAAAAGAAAATTGAGGTAATAAAAAATTTTCCCACTCCTAAAACTCAAAAAGATGTTCGAAGTTTCCTTGGATCTATTAGATACTATAGAAGGTTTGTATAAAATTTTATCAGAATTTCTAAACCTCTGACCACATTGTTGTCAAACAATGTTTTGTTTGGATAGATGAATGTGAATAGATATTTCAAACTATTAAAGAGAGACTGACCACTACTCCAGTATTGAGAGGTCCAAATTGGACCATTCTCTTTCACATATATGCGGATGCATCCAATAATGTGATAGGGGCAATACTGGGACAAAAATATGGTGAAGAATTTTATATCATTTATTATATCAGTAAATATCTTATAGGTGTTGAGTTTAATTACACTATCAGAAAGAAAGAGTTTATTGTAGTCATTCATGCTATTAACAAATTTTGTCATTATATTATAGGTTACAAGTTTTTATGCACACTGATCATTCAAACGTTAGATACCTGATGAAAAAACCTATAATTAGTGGTAGAATTATTGTCTTTTAATTTTGCAATAATTTGATATTAAAACTGTTGTCAAACCAGGAAAAGACAATGTTGTTGCATATTTTCTTTCTAGATTGACAACTCTAGATCATACAACTATGAAAGATCAATTTTTAATGAGCATATTTTTGCTCTTGATGAACAAATAATACGGTATGCAAATATGGATAATTATTTAGCCATGGGTAAAGTATCCCTTACACTCCCACCACATAAAAAGTAAACATTAATAGAGAAGAGTGGGGCCTTTTCATGGATTTATGGTTGCCTATTTAAAACTGGGCCTAATGAAGTCATGAGAAGGTATGTTGCTGAAAATGAAATTGCAAAATTTTGTAAAGCTTACCATGATGAACCATGTGGTGGCCATTTTGTAGGTAAAAGGACTGCATTTAAAGTATTATAGGATGGATATTTTTGGCATGCACTATTTAATGATGTAGCCAAATATGTGAGTCAATGTGACCAATGTTAGAGGATGGGTAGACCAAATCTCTGAGATGAAATTCCACTCCAACCACATGTGCATATTGAGCCATTTGACAAATGGTAAATGGATTTTTTAAGTCCCATTAATCCATAGTCAGCAGGTAAGAGATATATTTTAGTTTACAATAACTATGTGACTAAATGGGTTGAGGTGCAAGTATTACATGATTACAAGGAAAATACTGTAGTATATTTATTGTTTACATTTATCTTCACACGATTTGGAATTCCAAGAGAGATCACTACTGATCAAGGACTCCAATTCACCTCAAATTTGATCCAAAAAATAATGCAGCATTACAAAATCAGGCACAATAAGACCACTCCTTACCATTCCCAAGAAAATGGTCAAGTAGAAGTCACTAATAATTAATTGAAAAACATTCTCATAAAATGGTTCAACAATATAGGAAATACTAGGCTATGATATTACCCGAAGTAGTCTGGGCTTACAGAACCACCTAGAAAACTACCATTGGTTTTACCTCCTTCCAGTTGGTATATGGGAAGAATGCTATGATGCTTATAGAATTTGAAATCAGAACTCTCAGAACTACAATAGAACTAAATTTGAATTTGGATTAAGCACAGAAAGAATAAATTCAGTAGCTTAATCAGATAGATGAATACCGACGTGATACTTTGCATCAAATAAAAGTCATTCAAAAACAGAGAATTTGATGGTATGATTGTCGCATTCAACCAAAATAGTTCAAGGGAGGAGAATGGGCATTATTGTATGTTTCTCGGTTCCATGAAAGAAAGGGGAAACTCATGTAGCATTGAATAGGGCCATATGAGGTAATTAACTGATCAACAATGGTGCTGTGTGTATCAGAACTATTTACAATAGTAACACTGTGTTGAAAATCAATGGTCACCAATTGTGGCCATATCATACGCCTGAGAATTATGTGATTGAGTTTAGAATAGGCATGCGGGATACCCCACTTGATTAAAATTTAAAAAATTCTTAGTAATATGTGGACACATATTTGTCCACATGAACCAAAAAAAATTATTCTTTTTAAAGTCCCACATTTTCTTTCTTTAGTTGTATTTTTGTTTTGTAGGAACGATGTCTTGAATGCACTCTAAAGGTAGTCTAGGAAACTTAGACTTATCAGGCATAGGATCCATGAACCTACGCATTTCTATATTTCTAGGAGGTTTAATTTTAGTAGATTACTCTCATCCCCATCTAGATGGGGATAACCAGGCTTGGATGCGTATGTGCGTGTTTACATCTTCATAGAGAGAAATACCCACATGTTAGTTCAAACAACAGATGTTGATTCTATCCTTTAAAGGAGAACACTGAAAGTATGATCAACTGAAAGCACTCAATTGTGGACACATCAACAGATGTTGAATTTTAAATGATGGGGAGGCACCTGAATTCTATAGGAACCTAACTTCCATTATTGGAAAGTTATTTAAAAAATAAATAAATAAAATATTCTCGATATTCAATGAGCAGGTGCTTGTTTTTTTGTGTATTGAAGTAAGGCACCTAATTTTTGGTGAAAAGTATGTCTGACTTCCGTTCTAGTGGATGCCTATTTTCTATGTATTGAAGTAAGATGTATTATTTTTGGTGAAAGAGGTGTTTGAATTTCAATCTAATGGGCACCTGATTCTCATGTATTGAATAGAGGTAACTGACTTTCATTCTAACGGGTGCTTGATTCCTATGTATTGAAGTGAGACGTCTAACTTCCATTCTAACGGGTGTATGTATCCTGTGTATTAAAGTAATGCATCTGATTTCTATTACTAAGGCATCTAATAAGTGTTTGTTTCCAGTATATGAAATAAATCTTCGGCATTGAGAAGTGGCTGAATCCACGTCAACATTTTATCGACGTAATCAAAGTCAAACTTCTCACGGATAAAAATATTTTTTCTTTGGTGATTTTTGCACGTTCCAAGATAATCAGCAAACAACTTTCAAGGAGGGATGTGTGTCGTCCCACGAAAAAGTATTAAATTAATATTTTTCTTGCATGTTTTTTTAGCAAGAAACCTCGAATGAAAAGAAAATTACAACACCCAAGAAAACTTTCTTCACATGGGAAATACACACAACATTATTTGTTTTGGTAATCTCAGTCATCATAAGACAACCAATCCATATGTGCCACAAGCATCTACACATTTGGTACACATGAAAAACTATAGAGGTATGTACTCATATTTTTATTATATATATATAATTTTCATGGAAAATACATTTCTGTAAATAGTGTCATCATGTAATCCATAGAAATCCATCCAATCATCATACCCAATTATTTATTTCTCTACATATCAGTAATCAGTTGGGTAAATAATTATAATGATCATCCATTAGAAATTTGAGATATAAATTTAATAATATTTTGCACACATCACTATAATTATTTCTACTTATAGTGATGAAGTTCCTGATTGCAAAAATACAATTAAATTGAAATGATATGTTAAAAGAACCTATGAGCCATATTAAGTTGTAGATAAATCCAAAGAATCATAAAATAATTTGCAAAAAAAAATAAAGAGTAATTTGCTATGAGAGGAAAATCAACAAATCATTTGATTAAAAAGAATGAGCCCAATGATATTTCAAGGATCAATGAATATGTTTAGAGCTAATTCGAAGCAGCTATATGGATGGATTACTACCACCTGGTTAGTTAGAACCAGGACACTGAAGCGATCAAATAATTTGTAGAATCCTTGAGGGATGATGTCATCTAAATTTACAAACTAGAAATTCTAGTCACAGAGGGACATATCACTGCAGTCACTGATCTCCCTTAGATAGGGGATTATGTATACAAATATGATAACCCTGCAAACTATGCATAGAGGTTTTTTGGGCAACCAATGATGCATCTGACGTATTCTAGACTACCATGATAGTACCTCCCAAATATCTAGAGCCAAGTATTTGAGCAAGTGATATGATTATTTAACTACACAGGTAGGTATTCATGGCTCAATGCAAAACATTTCTATTGTATGAATCATATATTACATGGGTACAAAATCAACATCCCTTCTTAGCATGTACCCTAAAGGACAAGGCCAAGTGATATCAGGTAGGAACAACTACTGCCCTAGTGCACCATGGGTTTATTTCAACCCTAATTAGAAATGTAGAGGCACATAAATAGGCACCGATTGATTTTTTTTATTATTCTAAAGCAGAAGGAGATGACAGAGGCACTTGAATCCCATAGCCACTCGGTCGTAGGGGCATCAGGACCAACCGATTAGGTACCTACCTTTCATCATGATCAATTAACGGGGGAGGTAGGGTAACCTTTATCCCATGTTTCTCAACATTTTAATGTGGAAGCATGACCAAACATGTCAAGCCCTGCCCATATGATGACCTACCAAAAGACCAAAAGTAGGATAAAGAGAGCATCCTTGGTTATCTCCAATTCATCCAGTGATGAAGAAGTCATTGGCATGACTGAGGATGAATTTGCTGCCCAAGTGTTGTAGAAAATGGCTGGTAGTGAACCTTCTCACCCAAAATTCCAAGGAGAAGATCTATAAAAATAGTTGTAGACATTGAAGGAGCAAGCCTTCATTTGGGAAGGCAAGTACAAAATAGAGCAGACTCTCTTTGAGGTGTCTAGAAAGGCTACTATAGAAAAGTAGCTAGAGATGTACAATACCATACGCCAATTGCATGACACAATGCAATAAAACAAAGGTCGGTTATCTAGCCAAGTTTGATACTGCACTCCATAAAGACCAAGAAATGGAGGTGCCTACGACTTCTCTAGACTCTAAGTAGAATATTGTTTTTTTTAGCCAAATTACTTCAGATGCTAGAAAAGCAGCCAACATATAAGTTGAAGTAGGTAACATTTCTAATTCCTCTACTAAAATACTAGATGCTAAAATAGAAGTGGTATAATCAGCTAAGGAATATGAAGCACAACTAGGTTTCACTCAACTTACTGACGATACATAGAAAATTGACCCTAATGTCTAGACAGAAGTAAGGTAAGGAAAAGACTATGAAAATGGTCACCCATAGCGGTCAATTGGTTCCATAGAGGCTACACAGTCAGTTGGTTAACCATTGGTTGATCAAACCAAGGTTGACCAGTTGGACGAATAGACCATGGTTGGACCAACTAGGAACACACTAAGGTCCCAAGAAAAGCAAGATGTAGAGTACTCTGAGGTCCATGAGATGCCACCCTTGCACAAGAAAGAGGAGGTTGGTCCTTCAACTTCCACAGCTGAGGCAACAACACCTAGACCATAAAGAAAATTATGGCCTGAAAGGAAAACTGAGAGCACCATAGAAAATATCAAAGACAAGGTCCATGATAGAAAGGTAGCAAAAGAAGAAGGCCACCCAACAAAAATTGAAGGTGCAGCCAGATATGAACTCAAATGAAGAGTGGGATACATCCATGAAAACCTTCACCAGGTAGAATGAGTAGTTCTAAGAGCTCCAAAATAGCCTAAAGGAGGCTAAAAAGGAACAAAAGGCTTATAGAAGAATGGCTCGAAAACCAAGTATTTCTATTACCCCTAAACAACCAAAATAGTTCTAGAACCTATATGGTTCAAAATATGGTAATCCCTCAATGATGAGGATATATCCAAATAAGATGGGCATATTTAAAAAAGAGCCAATGATGTCACTATTAGTTTGAAAGGCTGAGTCTCTGGCATTTGAATATGTAGAGGATAATTATGTAGAGTAAAATCATGCAAAAAAGAATGCTACAAAGGACGCCACGCTTGACCCTGATGTGGAAAAATTGCCAAGGGCCCAAGTGCATAATACATCCCATTATCCACCATGGGACAAGCTTGACTTTCCAGTGCCAGTCTAGCTTCCTCCAAACCATCAATACTGGAAGAAAGTTGAGCCTGCATTCTAGAAGAATACTACTACATTTACATGATTCTACGTAGAAGAAGTAGCACGTAAAAAGAGGTGGAGCAGAACAAGATCGCATATAGAAGTAGGACCGATTCAACCCCTACGACGTAGTCCATGAAAGAAGGCACTTGAAAAAAGTCCCAATCAACCGAAATAGAATGACAAACAAAAATGTAATAAGGATAGATACTGAGCCACAACCACGAAAATAAAATGTAGAAAAAAAGCATACTAGTGGGTTGTTGACCAAATAGGGGACTACCAACAGAAAGTGCCATTACGGTGTGGTAACAGTTAGGCATGGGGGGATGATGAGCACAAGAAATACTCATATTTTTGTATGGATTAATAACATATTGTGCAACATTATTTTTATAGAATGTACTTTTTATGAAATTTTTATATATATTTAATAGGAAATTGTGTATATTCTATAATATGCATTTTGAGTGTGATTTGTGTGTAGATTCAATAATTTTGCTATCTTTTATGCATATCTACATCAAGGTCCCATTTGCACCTAGCACTTCATGTTTTATGGTGGAGAACTAAGGACAAATGTTAACCGCAACAAAGAAGTTATGTAAGTTGGAAAGCACCTAAATCTTGTTTTCCAAATGAGCGGTGTCTGATTCCCAACTTTAGGGTCAAAGGCACTTGACTCCTGATTTTAGGATCGACAGTGTCTGTCTCTCAAATTTAGGGTCAAAGGCATTTGACTCCTGACTTCATGGTCAAAGGCGCTTGACTCCCAAATTCGAGGTAGATGACACTTGACTCCCAAATTCGAAGTCAATAGTGCCTGATTTCCAGTGACAGGTTGGATGATGTCTAACTCTCGTTGAAGCAGATTGCAACAAGAAATCTATTTTTAGAAGAAATAGAATAGTGATTTTTAGTGATATATGTGGATATAGGACAACAGAATGAGCCAAAAAAATTATTCATTTCTCATTAATGATTAAGCAAACACGTAAATCAATTGTATGAAACTATGGATATCGTATATTTTGTTCAATAAATAGACCACGCCTAATTTATCCTACAAAGGATAAACTTAGCACGTGTTTGTTGTCTAAGATTGTTTTTCGTGTGTTTGTTATAACGACAAGTCTGAAATAGACTTGCCTAAGTTTGTAATCAGGGATGGTTGTACACTATATAAATGCACAGACCACCCATGAAAAAGGATTCTCGAACAATTTCTTGTAAAATCACTTCTAAAACTATAATACAATTCATTCGAGGGTTCATCTTCATATTTCTAAGTGTTCGATGTGCGTGAATTATTCTCGGTGGATCTGTTGGAATCTTAGGCCCACTCTCAAAAATATTTTTTCTCTTTCCTTTGTTTTTATAATTCATTTATGCACTATTTATTCTATATTTTTTGTATTTTCTATAGTTTTCTTGATTACTATAATTATATATGTTTTCCCTGTATTTTCAAGCAAGTGTGTGTTTTACCCTTTGTATATTATTTCTAGTCATGTGTTTGATAATGTAGGCTAGATTAATTGTTTGTACAAGGAATAAAATAACACCACAACCCACCCCTCCAAACCTTAAGGTATAGTGGATTCATCATGTTGGTTTTATAGGCATAAACTGTGTATGGTACTTCAAAATTTTTATGATATTTCCTAGGTTTGATAATTTATATGAAGATAATAAATTAACTGTATATGTCACCAATATTTTTCTCAACAACTGTCCCCACTATCAGCTAGCATCAAATAATTATAAAATACAAAGGTTTGAGAAGGTTGAACTAATTCACCAACAATCGATGGACTGCCCATATTGTCGACCAACACCAAAAACCTATTAAATAAAGAGGTTTGAGAAGGTTGAAATAAGTCAACTGTTTTCACCAACAGTTGACGGAGAATGCTTAGCCTCCTAGCTTCCCCTTGATAATGGTAAGTCATCCAGAGATGGACTACGTGAACTCCTAGAGAGTGGAGGTATTGGTAATGAATTCCCTTCTTCTAAGGTTGATTTATGCTCGAGAGGTTTCTCGGAAGGCGAATATTGAGAAGCCAAAATAGGATGAACATGAATAATAGAAGGTTGATATGGTGGCTTCACAACTTTATATTTGTTATAAAATATCAACTTAGGGTTGTTCACCCCCTTTTTATTAGAAACTATAATCCAATCACCCTCAATAGAGGGTTTGAGAGGTGTAGGTACGGTATGACTAGGGGCAACCATTGGAGGTTTTCGAGCAACCAAAAAATAGTCCTTGATATGGTGTGTGGTGGATTGACACCGAAAACAAGTATTAAGTAAACAAAAGTAAACAAATTTTTGAATAAAATTATTTGTATTGATATGGTGTGTGGTGGATTGACACTGGAAACAAGTATTAAGCAAATATAAGTAAACAAATTTTTGCATAAAATACTTTGTACCAACTTAAATGTCCACAAATTTTCTAAGATCCTATGCAAGGTCAACCTCAACACAAACTTTTTTATTAGTTCAAGCTGAGAAGGACCACGCTTCTTTCTGATATATCACCCAACCAATGGGTTTAACAATATCATCGATAAAAATCCATAAAGGCAGTGAAATACCAGGGAGTTCAAACCAAACCGACACTTTCAAGGCAACTTGCTCAGAAACTCAAAGAGAAGTCCAAAGAGAAAGGACCATCAAAGTATTGCAAAGAAACCAACAACTAAAATTAGCAACCACAATTTGCAATTGTGAGGGTTCTTTGAAGTAAAGCAAAAAAAAAAACTTTAGTAAGATTACGGATACCCGCAACCACAACACCATAAGCTTCCCATTAATGTTTCAACAAATTTTTTAAATATTCTTGTGATGGAATCCAACCAACAAAATAAGCTATAAGACTGATTCTCATACCATTTTATAACTGAAGAAACAACATCAAGAAGAGCACAAAATTTGGAGAAGAATCATTACCTTATCCATCACTCTCCAGATAAACTTTCAAAATTGCTTTAGTGCTATGGGTTCCACTATTTGTAACAACTGTTACATCTATAGATGGTGAAGCCATAAAAAATAAGAGCAACTACCTAATTGATGGTAATATCTATATACAAAATCAAAATAACCAAATTCATGAATGACAGTAGACCCAAACCCTAGTAGAATAATTATGCGTGTTTTATAAATATATTCAATATTTTTTTTAGATTTTTAATCTTTAAATATAATTTTAAAACCATATATTTTAAAAATAGAATAAATGTTATAAAATAATAAAACCTTTACATGTTAACTTATCTTTTGACTAAAAAAAATAGATCTAATATCATTTATAGCTAACATAATTCTTCATATGATAAAACCTTTTATGATTACTTCCTCTTAATATATTTTCAACAATTTTAAGATTAGAAGTTTGGATAACTTTAATTATAAGAGGGACAATTACATTTTGGTTTCCATTACTTTCTCTTAAATACAAATAAAGAGGGCTCTACCTTTTTTCCTATTTTGCTCATTTTAATGTTTTTCAAGATTAATTGTTAATTCTTTCTCCTATAATACACTTTTAAAACTCAAATGTCTTAGGAGTGTGATATTATTGGCATGGTAGGAAGTATATAACATAAAAATAACAAATTATTAGGAAAATCATAAAAAAAAAATAAGTTCAAGAGAAATTATACATCTTTTGAAAATAACTATTTTTATGCATAATCACATATTAAGGTAAAATATTATATAATTTCAAATTATTGAGGATCTTGACTTATAAAACCCGTTATCATTATATTTTCATCCAATAATTTACAATAAATAATTAACAATTGAAGAGCTGTAAATATTACATTCCTCTTACAATTCACAGTTTACATGTCACTTTCAATATATAACAAATCACTATAACATATAATCTAATTCTTTTAGATTAAAAAATTAGTTTGCTTTTTAATAACAAAATCCAATCTAAAATGTAGAAAGTATTTCAATATTATTAACCTATCTTTAAACATTAATTATATACCTATAAATATTTAAGATTGATAAATTCAAACTAATAATTACTATAATTAATTATAAATTATATACAGAAATATAAATCCTATACAATAACTTACACAAATTAATTAATTTAAAAAGTATTTATAAAAACAAAAAAACTTCAGAAAATATAAAAATCCTGTTCAACTCGTACAACATTATAAATCATACTTTTTATAATTTAAATTGCGTTCATTTTCTATAATCTAAGTATTCAATAAAAGAATAAATATAACAATAAAAAATAAACATAATCCTAAACAGTAGAATACAAACTATATATATAATTCTTTAGCTATTAATTTAGATGCAGTTATACTTAAATTATTATAAATGACTGGATTAATATGTCTCACCTGAAAAAATTAAAAATAATATTAATAACCATATATAATATCCAATGCTCTTGGACTTTCTTAACCGCACTCTGTTCAACTCACGGTCACTTGCTTCAATCTGAAAATCTTCAATGTTGAACCTATGACTTATGCTCTTAATGAATTTACTATGTCCTATCAAACAACTTCCGTATCGTAAGAAAAGCGGCTCCATGCTGGTATGAAAACTAACACAATTAATAAATATAACTGTCATAATTTTTTTAATTTTTTAATTATGCAAGCTATAAAATCTCTAATAAATGTTATGTTTAAATTATGACAGTTATATTTATTAATGAATACTATTTTAAAAATAAGGGGATCCTTCTATGCAGAGCATGGTTCCTAATAATATAATAAAGGCGATAGAATCTTTTAAAACACCGAAGCATGGATTTATTGTTTTTAGGGAGGTACGTTTTGTTTTTTCTTATTATTGCCTCTTATCCTCCGTGTTGGGGATGGGAAAATAATAAAAAAGAAAAGGAAAAAAACGAAAAAAAACACCCAAGGAAAGAGAGGAGCAGAAACGTAGGAGGAGCCATCAGAGCAACAAAGGGTAGAAGAGTGAGAAGTTGCTAAAGACAACCAGGTTGAATTCGGTCCATTCCTTTCTCTGCCTTTCATCACATCCGGATTTATATGCATTTAATATCCATTTTAAAAGCCCGTAACTCTTCATACTTCTTCTTTCTAAATCTACATATGAAATATTTCATATGGATTTATACTATATTCTTTGTTTTATACAAGTCGGGTGTGAGTGAAAATACATACTCTTGACAGATCCCATATCTATTTGTATCTGGGAAAACCACCCACCCTAGGCTTTAAAGGAAGGGAAGTTCGTGAGGCCTGGTTCACTATGGGTTAAAACCATCAGAAGTAGATAACTATTGTTGAGACATTACCAGGAAGATAATGAAAATTAGAAGCTTCTTTCTTTCCATCCAAAGCCTAACAAATACTGTGCAAGGTTCGTTTATGGGATTTTAATTGTTAAGAGAATGTCCTGTGCAAGGGATTTGAATTGTTAAGAGAATGCCATAATCCTTGCAAGGCCATAATCCTTGCATCACCTGGTCCCTCGGCAGTAAGTGCTTTCCCGTGAAGGGTAGACGAACATAAATAAAGAGTTCAAAGGAAACATGATAAATAAATTAATTAATTCTAGTGAACTTTAAATCAGTCGCTCCGTAGAGAATCCAAACAAAAGCACTTGTGTCATAAAATGGTGCGCGACCTGTATTAAATTCCTCGGTTTATAATTAAAATTGAAGGGCACATGGTCCAAACAATGTTTCTTTTCACATAACTTTGAACAAGAAATCATACAGAGTTTTACACGTAGAAAAATTATATTCAAGGATTCTTATTAGAAGGCCAAAGTTTAGAACCAGAGGCGACATTACAGTGAACACAGATTTAACCAAAGCAACATTTAATAGGAACATAGATATTACCTATGACTTCAATTCAACTCCTACCTCCCTAGTAAGTAGAGCACATCTCCTAGTAGGCGGAGATAATTTGCATATTTGCATATTTTTATGAAATAGACTACCAAGTCCTATCGTTCTATTTGCACACTGTGACTTTAGATGCCATTCCCAGGCATACCATTATTTCATATACAACTTAACAATCAACCAAACTTGCATATATAACTAACTCTCTCTCTATAATATATCAGATATCATATTATTAGCACAGCACAATACGGTTGTCAAGTGAAGGGTATGTTTTTGCTATTGCTTTTCTCCGAAGAGATAACCTAGAGAAGATCCTCCTCCTGGTACACTCTGCACCTTTGTAGAGGGCCGTTCCTGCAATATAAACAATACCATCGTCCTTAAATTCTTCTAAAACAACAATTAAGGTCACCCACAAGGATAAACATGCTCAAAATAATGGAATAGGATGGTTATCATAACACAAAAAAGCAACTTACAGTAATGAAATTCCCAGTGTTTTGACCATCGGCTCTGTGATAGTTATTCGAAATCTTAGTGTTATTATTAGTATCATCTTTTTTTGCAGGTGTCTCCTTTGGAGAAGGCTGAGGTGATCCAAAGAGGTACCCCAGTGAGCTCTGCCCTCCACCGCTGCTAACACCGCGACCCATTCTCTCAACTGCTCGTCCAAACGAAGAATAAAAATTAATGTCTCGTCTGAATTATTTATGCGATAGATTTCCATGCCAAGATTTATGCTTTTCTGAATAGAATACTAAATCTTTCGAGCACATCCATCTGTTCATGAAAGTGAAAGGCCAAAGGAAGAATATTTAATATTAGTACACAAGAAATAAAGATATGCCAACCACCCAATTGTGACGGGACGTGGGTGCAAGTGGACACAAAAAGATTTGATGGATTTTATAGAGCACTACGGCATTACGACACTGAGATAATCATATGAAATAATGTAAATCCGATCCTCAACAGTGGCTTTCTGCTGTAATGCGCTGTAGCAGCCACAGAATAATGTAAACTCTATCTTCAAAAATATATATTATATTTCAGAAAAGAACTTATTTCCCAAAGGACATTTAAGTTTGACACGTAGCGTCACAAAAGGAATCATTGCTATTTTCAGTTGAGATGGTAAGTCAGCAATAAATTATCAGGCGGGCTACTTATGCCGGGTTTAAGGGTGACAGGATTGATTGAAGGTTCATCTTTTTGGAGTATCCAACCGCACTCAAATGTGCAATAATTGAAGCTATAGAAGGAAATACATTTCAAGGGGTTTAATAGAAGAATGTATACGGGGTATCTGTAAACTCCATAATTGTCGTTATGGGTATTATGTTGTTAGTGGGGATGCTATATACATTGTGGGAATGTGCCAATGCATATTGGAAAGCTAGTTGGAGTTATGTGTCTCCTCTATGTAAGGCAGTTAAAAAAAAAAAAAGTGCATATCAATTTATAAGGAGAATGTGTCAGTGCTTATTGGAAAGCTTGTTGGAGTTATTTGTCTCCTCTGTAAGGCAGTAAAAAAAGTGAGAAAGTGCCAATGCTTATTGGAAAGCTAGTTGAAGTTACGTGTCTCCTGTATGTAAGGCAGTTAAAACTTGCATATCAATTTATATTTATAAGGAAAACGAATGGGTGAAAGTTGAGATGCATGTGATTGATGTGGAATATTATATTATTTGCTCCATGTATGTAATAGATTAGGATGTAAGATTATAGTTTAGAGTATGATTTATATTTCTTTTTTATGTAAGTGTTCATGTGTAGTATGTGCATAAGTGTCATTTAATTATGTGTACAAGTGTCATCTAACTATGTGTACAAGTGTGAGGAGTAGGAATGTGTAAGAGTGTGCAATGTGTCATATAGTAAAATGTGTAATTGTGCAAATAGGAGTATGCAATATGTCATATAGTAAAGTGTGCAAGTGTGTAAATAGAGAGTTAAGAGTTGTGTATGCAAGTGGCAAGATGAGAAGCCAAAAGACATGAGAGGATTTATCTTATGCATGGAATAGAAAAAGATGCATCATGTGAGGAGAGCAATAGTCAAGTATTGAAAAGTCATCTTTGTAAGGCTATATTATGGAGATAAATCTCCATGTAATGTATCATTGAGAAAAATTTGTATTCCAAACATTATACAAAGAAGCTTATATACAATTTCAGCAATATACCATAAGTTTTCTTCATGTTATTGCATGAATGATATTGACCATTTTATTCATATTATTGTTATTGTTATGAAAATTACATTCATTATTTTGGTCATTTAATATAGTGATTGCTCTTATATTTGAGACTACTCAAGATCTTAGATATTGGGACCTATGACAATCTAGCTAAAAATACAACAATGGTATTAGAGTCACTATACTCTATCCTTTTTAGAAGAGTTATATTCAAAGCTACTTTGAGTAGTCTCTATAGCTAGTATTGAAGGAAGTCTTTGGTGTGAATTAAAAAATTAAACTTTTGATCCATGTGAAAGAAATGTATGCTAAATTTGTGTATTCTATTATATATTAATATTATTTAATACTATCAATCAAATAGAACCAATGAAGAAAAGAGATAGAATCATTGGGGTTAGATAATCCTCAACTTAATCTTGCCTAGTGCAAAAGGGACTACAAAATTTGAAGAGATATTCCAATATAATATTTCTCAATTATTTTATGGAATCATAGGAAACAAGAGATAGTAGAAGGGATATTGGCTTCATAGCCATGATTAGAAGTACCAAACAAGAGCCTAGAAAAAGGGATATTGACTTCACATTCGAGAGTAGAAGCACTAGAGAAAAACCTAGGAGAAAGGACATTGGCTTCGCTACTAAGACTGAAACCACCAAAGAAGATCCCAAAGAAGAAGGGATGACTTACTTCATTGTTGTGAGAAAAAACACTAAGGGAACAATGCCTACACAGACCAAAACCTAGAAGTAGCAATGCTTGAAGCAAACCAAGAGGAAAATGAGAAGCATAGACTTACAATAGTATAACAACACCTATAGCAAGCCAAAAGAGCAGTGTAGTCTAGTCAAAAGAGTAGAGTGTATTCTAGAGGAAGATAATGCACCCAAAAATCAATGTTGAGGAAAATCTAAGCTATGGTTTGAGGAAGTTGTTGATTTGTATCTTGTAATGTTCACTAGAAACATGTGAATAACATCAATTTTGAGATATTATATTATATTTCATTCACCTAGAGGTAATCCTCGCATAACGCCCTGACAAGTGTAGAATAGCATGCATTGAAACCAACATGTAAATTGATGTAAGGATTACAAAATTTTGAATTCGGGTAAAATATTTTAGTGCTTTCAAATTTTGAAGTTTTAAGGTTAAACCTTTAATTAAAGTGCATATTTTATTTTTTGATATATTTGGAATTTGATAAAGTTTAAAGGACAAATTAACTTTATTAAATTTCAAAGAATGATTAGAGTGAAAAGGTTTTTTGAATTTTAAAATAGATTGTTGAAAATTTTGAAAAGTAGAAAATTGCTTATTGATAATTAGAGAGTTAAAAGGTTTTCAACTTCAAATAGATTTTTGAAAATTAAAAAAAATTATATTTGCAAAACTTTATTTTGCAATCAAAATTTGAAAGATTGATTAGGAGAATTGCAAATTTCATAAATTATTAGGGAGACATAAGACCTTCTACTTCAAAAAATATTTAAAATTTTGTATTGTTATATTTGTAAAATTTATTTAAATTTATTGATAAATCTGGAAATATGAGGACTTCTGCTCCAAAAATAAATTGTTATTTTTTATTTTATTTGTTTGCAATTTAAAAACTTGGTATAATTTAGCTGAGGATGTGAGTGCAAGTACAAATTGGAAGTGAGTGTAGTCGAGAGTGATTGTAGTTGGGAGTGAGTGTAGCACGAGCATAGATCAGGAGTGAGTGTAGCTAAGAGTGAGTGCAAATGGGAGTTAGTACAATTGAAAGTGAGTACCAGAGCGAACACAAGTTGAGTGTGAATGTTGGCATAAAATAGGAGTGAGTGCAGCCAAAAGCAAGTGCAAGTGTGAGCTGAGATCATGGAGAAAGTGTGAGCAAGAAGTATGAAGTGAAAGCAAAGTGCGATAAGTAACAAGTGTCACTTCTTATTCCAAATATTAGGAGAATTTAAAGGAATCATTTTAAGAAAATATAGGAAGTAGAAAGCAAAGTGTGATCTAGGAGGAAGTGCGAGTTGAGTTAGTTTAGAATATGCAAAATGCACCTTTGATTGAAAATATGGATGGTCTACAAGTCAAACCCAAGGAAGGTCAGGAAAGAAACTCTAAGGAAGGTATTTTTAGTGGTGCATAGGTCCCAAGGAATCTACAGAATAGGTATTTTGACCTAGGGGTTCAATCATGGTTAAAAGTGGTGAAAGAAAATATCAAAGAAGTGGAGAAGTAGTTTGATTTAAGCCTAGATCAAGGTAAACTTATTATTCGACATATATTGGTAGACCTAACGACACTCTAAGAATCAATGAACTTAGTGGGAAATTTTATCAATGTTTGACCATATTTGGATACTATAATAAAATAGGCTTTGATGAAATTGTGTCTCTTAAGGCACATGGAGATAGTGGCATTGCCTAAAGGTTTTTTCATGATCAAACTGAACTGCAAAGAGGATGCGGATCACATCCTATGGGATAGTCCATTTTTATTTGGACGTCAAGATTTATTTCTATAAAAATGGGGGTTTGATTTTGACCCAAATAAGTATATCATTCATCAAGCTCCTATTTGGGTTAGATTTCCAGGTTTACCCTTCTAGTTCTAGCATGAGGAAGTGTTGATAGGTATTGCTAAAGAGGTTGGTATTTTGATTGCAATTGATCCTGCAACGTTAGCAAAGTCGAGGTTGGTGTATGCTATGATATGTGTGAATGTTGACCTAGAAAAGGAACTCCATAGCTCAATAGAACTCATTTCTAAACATGAAAGTTGGGTGCAGTTTGTTGAATATGAGAACATTCCCTCAAGATGTGATTCTTGCGAGAAACTAGGGAATTCAAGATATTTATACCCTAATAGGAAGGAGAGCAACCCTAAAAATGTATGGTAAAGGAAGGAGGCTTCAAGATCCAAACAGGTGGGAGATCCAGTCATTATGATGGAGAAAATATCAAATAAGGTTGAGGTCCAAGCAACCCATATTTAAGACTTAGAGACCTACATGGTGGAGGAAGATGAAATTCTAGAAGAAGCGATCTAGGCAAAAATCATAGATCAAAATCCCTTTGTCAATGAGAAATAAAATTTTCAAACCCATGAACCCTCTTATGACAAAGTGGAATTTGTGAACAAAAAATCCTTAGCAAGTTTTTAAATTCTAATGGTAGAAGTAGATTATGTTAGGCTATAGGCATATAGGCTATAGTATTATTACATTATTATTTATTAATGCACGCTAGACTAGCTTTCCAGAAGCCAACATGCTATAATTATTTTTTTAGTTAGTGTCTAAGTTAGTTCAACTAAGTTGGGAGTGGGAATATTTTATGTTTATTATTGGATGTTTGTTAGTAGCTAATCTCAATCAATTTTCTCTATATATATTCAATAAAAATCATTGGTTCATTTACCAACATTGGTATTAGAGCAGGAAAAAGGTTGATGGTTATTGAATTAAGGAGTGCCCTTGTCTATAGTTGAATGTGTGCTTATATTGGTGAGCCTGCAACTGGGTAAAGGAGACATCACATTTGTAGTTGATGGATAGATTGAATGTCTCATCACAATACTGCAATCATTCTCAGTAATAGTGAATTAAAAAAGGCCCAATCGACCCTGTTTGCCATCCCTATTTTGTTGCTCCCCTATTGGTTTTTTGTTGCTCCCTGATATTTTTTTGTTGCTTGTTATTTTAGAAAAGGAAAGAAAAAATTAATAAAAAATTACATGCCTACTAACTTAGCCACGTGCATTTGAGCCATGCAGCAGCTCATGCGAGTCTCGGTCGACCATTGTGTGACAACCACAGTTAGGTTGCAAATCCCCCTATCCAAGAGAGGTTGCACAAAAGGACCACAATACCTATGCAACCTCGTGGCCAGGAAAGGTCGCATAGCACAAGGTTGCATAGCCTAGGGACCATAGACCCAAGGTCATCGAAGCCACAAGGCTTTAGGTTGACCTCGAGTAGCCTAAGATCAGCCTCAAGCAACCCATTTGTAGATCACCAAATCTTATAATGAGTCTTGGATTAGCCTAGAGAAACAAACAATGCACAAAAATGCAGTTCGATCACATGTAGAGAGATCAACACTACGTAGGTTAAAATAAATTCATCAAGAAAAAAATAAACCTTTTTATAAGGTTTTATAAATCACCCAATCGCAAAGCAAAGCCCCGATCCAATATCTATATGACACATGGTGACTTTGATTTGGTTTGCATGGAGGAAAATTGAGTGCACCCCTTTGTCTTGTTTGTGTGGGAATTTTAGTCCCACATTCATAGTGGAAAGGCACAATTTGTGCCTTATATGTGCCAGAGCGCATATATTGTTTAACCACATTTTGTGGTCATAGTGTCCACATGCTGGATCATGTGCAAGGTGGAGGCAGCTATTAAAACTGTTGTGGGTAGTTGCACTATTGACTTTGACTTTGTTGAACCACTTTTTGACATAGCCCCATATCGTTGACCGCTTGGAGGAGTCGGAGCACCCCCAAGTTATAATAAAACCCACTTTTTTAGTAAAAATAAATTGCATTCATTGTTTTCAAATTATTTGAATTAATTGATGAAATAATTTTTTTATTAATTAACTAATTAATTAGTTAATAAATTAGTTGATTTAATTAATTATTTGATTAAATTATTTTTATTTAATTAAACTTTAATGCAATTTTTTAAAAAAAGATAGGCTAAAAATTATCAAACTTCAAGGGGTTACAAAAATCAAAATCACAAAGGCAACAAACACATTTCATTTGCAAAACAAAACTCATACAAATCCAACAACATTAATTTATTTTTTTGCAAAAATTAAAGCGAAAAATTTTCAAAAAGAGGGCTACAAATTTGGCAAAAAACCTTGATTTCTTTTGCAAAACCAAAACATGAAGGGGGACAACACAAGATTTTGTTGGATTTTGCAAATCAAACTCAAAACAAGGGCAAAGCAAAATTTAGTGAATATATATTTTTTGCAACTAGATCTCAAAGCAAAAATTAGTGCAAAGGTAATATTAAAATTTGGTATTGTAAAAGGTGAATTTTTGGTGGAACCTGACACCTTCAAAACATATAAATTTATGGGCAAAATGGACGTATGAATATATTTAATTTTCTATTTTATGCATTGAAAAATATATATTATGGCAATAAAAGACACCAAATTTATACCCTATTTTTGTGCAATTTATTGTGCAAGACAATGTTCGATAGAAATGGTACCTTTGACCCACACTTACAGGTGATGTTTTCATGATTTGGACTACTGTATCTATTACCTAATATAGTTGCAACAATTATGTTTGGTCTATTGTTCCCTATAAACCGTCAAGGAGAAATAAGGAAAGACATTTTTGATATTCACTCCATTATTATCCCATTCACTACTATCGCTCTATGTAAATCCTAAAATTATGTTCTTCCAAGTATTTAAGGGACTTGGTGTTAGAATATTTAATGTGCACTTTTATCCTTTTCTCATGTGAATTTTTTGTCTTATGCATGTCACATGGATTGATCCATGTGAGGTTATGGAGATCATGACACTTGTCATAATCTCACACTAGCTTGTTGCCTATATATGTAGTAACTATTCATCAATAAAGTGTGGTGTTGTGGAATTCACTTGGAACCCTATATATGTGGAAGAATTTTTAAGCACGTGTCAAAGAAAAAGTGAATCCCTTTTTGTAGTGCTTATGTGCCATAGATAGATCTATATAACATACCTTTGCATCTTCCTTGCATATTATCGTGTATATTAAGGGGATGAGATTATTCTACATACCAACGAGTATTATAGAAAATGCATGTATATATAATAGATAAGGTCTATCGATCTAGTGGTCTAAAGAAAGGGGAACCATTTTATGTTATAAGGAACCCTTATAATGATCATTGCAAAAGCATATTTGTGAGACTCATTGCTACTCAGAGGTCCAAATTTTGTTCAATGGAAGATAAACATGAGAGCAATATTGCAGGTCAAAAATATGTGGGACATAGTGATTGGAAAAGTCACATATCCAACAACAATAGATGATAAATAAGATGTATATGATGACACAAATGCTAGAAAATTGATGATCATAGTTCTTGTCACTGTTGATGAAGTTCAACCACACATCTGTGAGAAGGAGAATGCAAAAGATGCATGGCATACATTGTCAACAATATATGAGAAAAAATAATTAAGCTATGGTTTTTTATATTCAATACCAACTTCACACTCTTAGCATGAAAAATGGAAAAAGTGTAGAAGTGTTTATTTGCAAAGTTATTGATCGAAGAGCTAAGTTGCATGCAATGGGTGATAAAGTAGAATATAATCTCTTAAGATCCATTATTTTGAGATCTTTACTAGATTATTTTATAATGATGGTCACTTCCCTTCAAGTGTCCAATCGATAAGTCTCTTTTGGAGAGTTGGTTAATTTGTTACAATAAGAAGTAAATCAAAACAAAGAGGTCAAATGTCCAATACTGCATTCTTTTCTAAGAAATATGGATCTAAGAAACAAGGCTACTTTTAGCAGGGATCTTCCTCTAAGGGTTCAAACACCAATCCCTCACAAAAGATACCTCAACAACAAAATATGTACTACCACAATTACAAGATGGATAATCATAACACTAAGAAATTTTGGGTTCAATTCTTTCAACAAGGGTGATAAAATCAAGAAACCACCATAGAAAAATGGTAATACAAACCACGATGAAGAAATAGACAATAAAGAGGTAATATTACTATTAAAGAATCATATTCAAATTTTGAGAGAGCACACAAGGTGCTCTTGACTCAAACTGATCTCAAATAAAAAGATAATTTTTGGTATATTGATTATGGTTCTAGGAAACACGATTGGTGATAAAAGGTGGTTTGACACATTTGAGGCCAAATAAGGTAAACCAATGACCATTTTCGATGATAAGACCTATCAAGTCCAAGGAGAAGTGTCCTAACCCTCCCTTGGCAATCTTATCCTTGTAATGATTTTGGATGTGTTTATACTATTTTTGAGGATGGAGGAGTTATTTTGTGACTTGCTTGGGCAAGCATATTGAGTTAGTTTGAAGCTTGTTTACTAAAAATTTATGTTAATAGTTAAAGTGTTAAACTATTATGGCCTTTATATAGAAATTGTATTGGTTAAGGGAAATAATACAAGTAAAGAGGACCACAATAAAATACTAGCTTATGTTATCTTTTATTGAAATAAGACCTTTGTATAAGTGTATCCTTTTGGTAACTTGAACTTCTTTAAGGTTTACTTGTGATGCTTGCTACCATGGCATCTGCATACCTATATATATATATATATAGAGAGAGAGAGAGAGAGCTATGTATAAAATTTGCATATACACCTATGTTGCTTTACATACGTAGATGCTATATTTTGGAGGTGGAAACTATAGTCCATGTGGGATTTTACTAAGTGAGGTTGTTTTGGATCACAACCATAGAAGATGTATGACAAGTGCTTCTTGATAACATATTAGCATAGTGTTTCCTATTGGTGGATGACTTGTCTAACCATATAATTTGGATAAGGGACATGTATGCATATCGTTCGTTACCACTGTTGTTTCACAATTGTATCGGGTAGTGGAGTGATGGAGGAAAATAGAGCATAGTATTCAAAGAATTTTAGAGGTAAGAAAAATAAATAAATTGTAGTGTGGTTCATGCGATCGAAAATGGGTGAGGAAGAGTTGACAATGAAAGGAGTTTTGATACTGAGGTTTTCTTTGCAAAACTATGAAAATCAGATGTTTAACTTCTACGATGAGTTTGATTTTGGAAAAGAGCCCAGAGAGTGTTGTGATTAATGAAGGAAAGGAATTATTAAATATTTTTTTTATCTGAGATGTTTGTAGTTTGTTATGTTGTTGTTCTATTTCAGTATTAGTATAGGATATTTGAAAGTCTTTATTGATTTTAGGTTTTTTTTCGAAGGCGTCTCCTCGTAGACACCCATTCACTAAATAAGGACTTGATCAATAAGAATCAGTAAAAAAATAGCTATAGACATCCATGCATTAAAGAAATAATAGATAATTTTAGATGTTCATGCATTCAAAAATAGTAGATAGCAGTAGCTCATCCTTATCTTGACTGAGTTCTTGTCTGGTGTGTAAGATAGCAGGATTTCAGGATAGGAGTTTAATTTATGTTAGTAAGAGGATAACACGTATAGGAAGGACAACCTTACCTGGGAAAGCCTGGACTAAATCAATATCATTTTCCTTGAGTTATTTCTTCAACCATAGAGTTGGGTTATAGGGTAGGAGTTAGGCAAGGATCCATTCTATCTTGACTGGTTAGTGGAATTCCTTGTGGGTATGAACATTTGTAACTTTGTGCTTAAAGATTGATATTTTAGTTTAGCTTTGCTTTTGCACTCTGAGGTGTGATTGTGCACACATATTTCTTGATGTTGGTTGTGCTTTGGAATACATTAAATATAGATGAATATCTATAGGAAGTGCTTTATGATGTGTCTGGAAATGCTTTAACTTGATTAGAGGAATTGGTGATTGTGTAAATGTATAGTAGGGTATATGTACAACATGGATATGGTTAGAATTAATTTTAGATGAAAGGACTATTATTAAAATATGGAAAGCATTGATAATGTAGAGATGTTAATATGTGTTTAACAATCTTGAGCTTGTTGGAAAGGAAAAGGTAAGACATGTCTCTTATAGAATTTATTCTTCTATTGAAACTTAGTAGATAATGGACTGTGATTATTAAGAATTTTGCAGGTAAAATACCTCATGTAGATTGTGATGCAAGGACCAAAGTGGAGGACTAAATAGGTAATTAATAGTAGTGCAAGTGGGATGATTATGCTGGATTTGTTCTAAGTTTTTAAAGGCTTCATATCACTATCTTTTTGCATTGTTAAAGAAATATTATATTCTCAGGGAAGCTTGTGACCAACCCTTGGGAAGAAATATTGTAAACTGTGTATTGTTAGACTTCACCAATGGAGGAAAAATAATGAATGTAATAGACTATTTTATAATTAAGACTATTAACTACCAAAAATAAATAGAAAGACATTATGATATTATTATCTTATATGTGTATGTTATGCTTTTGGGAAAGATTATTTCGTGGTAATTGTTGTGTTGAGCACCATGAGATCTATATGCTTTAGAGATAGTTTTTCTTTGTATTTTTGGGAAATCTAGTAGTCTAATTTTGAATAAAAGTGTATTGTTAGATGATTAAGGGTGATATTTAGTTTAACTGGTACACGACTTATGTTGGTTGATCTAGGAATTTTGGATTGCATTAATGAAACTCAAAAATAAGGAAAAAGTCTCTTAAAGGGTTGTAGGTTTAACAAATGCTTGGTTTGGGTTTTAGACCCTCTCGATTGGGGTGTTGTTGAGAAATGTAGAAGTTGGAACTTATTTCACCATGGGTGTTATGTTGTCTTCCATCTCGATCAATGGAGGATATTTTAAAAGGTAGAACCAAACATATTAGGCTGACCTCCTTAGCTGAATGATGATAGATGCTAGGGTAGATTCATGTCTCTCTACTTCCCTTGTGGTGAGCAAACTAGTTCATCAATAGAACAACTTGTGTAAGGAACCCATGTTAGATGATTTCACTTTGGGAGTTAAGTAATATTCACTAAGCACCTTCTCCACTTACATTGATAGATCTATGTATGGTGGGAAGGATTGGGGTGTTCTCCTTCAATGGATGGGATGGAGTAAGCTAACTTGTTAAAGGAAAAATGAGAGTGATAGCTTGGTTGAGCATGGAACTCTTTCAATAGAATGTAAAGAGGGTAGCTAGCTCATTTGGAAAGGAAAAAAAATGAGAAGGATAGCTGATTTGGTGTAACAATATCCTTTCAAATGATAGAAAGAGATGGGCTAGCTCATAGGTTATACAAGAAGTAAATCTATCCAACCCAAATATCTACATCTAATAAATCTTGCCAGATAGACATGGGTAAGTTTAGTAATGTATGTAATACTTTTCCAAATTGACTTAAGTGAACATATCGATTTATTGTGGTTGATTAGTAAGATTTGAGTAAATAAAAAAGGACTCATGAGTTATCTTAGATTTTGAAAATGAAAATTTGGGTAGTGATATTTTGTATCAGAGCTTAGGTTTGTAGTGGAATAGATTCACTATGCAAGGCTATTTTAGTATATGATAGGAAACATACTTATGTGAGGGTTTTAGATCTATTGAATAAAATGTTTAGGGATGTAGCTAATTTAGTTAATGGACTCCTAATAATTATTTGTGTGTGGCCCAGGATAATACCACTGAAGAGAAGAAAAGGAAGTGATGCCCCAACAATGAGGTAGATAAAACAGACCCATGTAGAGGGCAAAGCCCAGGATGTAGGTTCAAAGAACCCTAGTGATGAAAGAGAGGATCTCACAACAATAGTGGCCCAACTTTGTGAGTAGGTAGAAACTTAGAGATAGATGTTGGATTCTGTGTTGAACCAGGAGGCACCGACTAGGAACTCTAGAATAGAATAGGAAAATGAACCCCTTACAAAAGCACAAAGGGTTAGGGTTCTTCTAGAGGATGAGTTGGGTAAATATATGAAGTACTTGAAATCTTCCAAGTTTAATGGAGAATAATATGGTGACAAATATGAGTCTTAGATTAAGGAAATAGAAACCTACTATGTGTTGAAGAACTACTCCTCTAGCATACGAATGTCTTACGCCACTCTACACCTTCAAAGTGATGGTCTGAGTTGGTGGGAAACATATAGTAATGGACTAGGACTTACGACTATAGTTTATTTGAGTTGGGAATATTTTGTGAAGGATTTTAAAGATAGATTCCTCACAAAGCACTTTTATTCCTAGAAATTTGAGGAATTCACTAGACTTCGATAGGGAACTAGGTCGATGGAGGTGTACCATCAAATATTTTTCAACCTCCTTAAGTATGTTCCTGCTTACAATTATAAAATGAATATCCACAATTTTATAATAGTATTAGACCTGATAATAGGGTGGGAAGTGGATATTCAAGAACCTACTACACTGCAAAAGGCCTATGATCTGGTCAAAAAAGTTGAGACCTATCTCAAACCCTATTTTGACTATGAAAGGTTGGACGAGTAGGGAAAATAGACACTAAGGAATAAAAATAATGCATGTTTCATAAAATGGGAAAGAGAATAGGAAAAAAAGACTCATCTAGGTAGGATTGAAAGAATGAGAGGAAGCAGGGAAGGTTTAGGAAATGGTTTCAAGGGAAGAACCGTAACTCCAATAATCACACTAGTGATAACAACAGACCACCCCAAGGGCAAGTGAACCCTTCTTCAACCTAGAAAGTAGATGATGGATAAAATTAGAAAACCCATTCGAGACCTAAAATCAGATGCTTCACCTATAGTGGACCACATTATGCCATCAATTGCCTACTCATATTAGGACCGAACTCAAAGGAAAAGGAACCAATGTACAAAGAATATTCATGTAAATAACTAGTCCATAAATTTTATGTAGTGATAGGAAATCAAGTTTTGGAAGGACAAGCCACTCCATTGCTGATAAGGTACGCTATTTTATAAGAATGTAAAATTTTTTGATTGATAGTGGTGCTACGGATAGTTTTGTTTCCACTAACTTAATTAAATATATATCTAAAAAACCTAGAATCTTGGCACATGGGTGGAAGGTCGAGTATGATTCAGGATAAACCTACTCTATAAGTCAATGTTACCCTATGGCAAAAATAACCCTACCTAGTGGGATGACCATAGGATGTCTCTATGTAGCACCCCTACATGCCTTTGATGTAGTATTGGGAATGGATTGGCTACAAGCACATAGAGTTGTAATCAACTTTCAAGATAGATGGATTGAGTACATGGAATATGGTGGGGTCATACAAAGAGTGTACAACCTGCAAGGGAATTTTCAACCCCAAATACTTTCGATAATGCAACTCAAGAAAGCCATGAAAAATGGAGGAATGGTCTATGTGGTTAAGATTAACAAAATCAATGATGAAAAGGAGGAAGTATTTGGGAAATACCCACTCCTCCAGGATTTTAGGGATGTTTTCCCAAAATATTTACTTGGGTTACCACCTAAATAGGATTTTGACTTCACAATTGAGCTCCAACCCGGAGCAAAACCTATTCATAGATCTCCCTATCAAATGAATCCTATAGAAATGCAAGAACTTAAGGTACAACTATAGGTATTACTAGAGTGTTAGGATCATCAATCCTAACATTATTAGTTAGTATTAGTTTGTATTATTAATCATTTAATTATTATATTATTAACTTATAAAGTGAACCATCACAACCCTTCATAACGTGAACCATCATGTCTCTTCATACATGAACCATCATGTCTCTTCACCAACATAGCTTTAGGGTAGATATATATATTAGGTTGGCCATCCATATCAAATCATCCAAGAAGAAGAATAATAAGCATAGATTCTAAGGAGAGAGCCCCCTATAGTGGCAAAATGATTACAAGGGAGCCCCCTTTGAGTGGCCTGCGATTACATTTACATTAATTTGTTAATAATTTTATAGTAAGACCTTGGGGTCTTACCATTTGGTATCAGATCCATGTGGGACCCAGTCATGTGGGAATTGCTCAAATATCTTCATCAAATCACTTATGTGCGTGAGTATCGAACTCGGTTTGAGGATATCACCAAACACAACACAATATTGGATGAATCAATTCTCATCAATGGCTTCATTAGGGGATTAAAAGAGGAAATTAGAATGGAGGTGACAAGGTTTAATACCTATACCATGATGCAGACCTATGGATTGGAAAAATTAGTTGAAGATAAAATCAATGCACAACAACGATTAGGGAAACCACTTATGGAAAAAAAATTGACCACTTACATCGCTCCCAAACATATGCATAATGGAAGGGCACAAAGCACTTACACAATCACCAAATCTAACCGAACTTTATGAATTAAACATCTTAGCTTTGAGGAGATGAAGGAATGACGAGCAAAAGGACTCTGTGATAATTATGATGAACAATTTGAACCCCACCATAAATGTGCTACACTAACATTGTATTTATTGAAGGAAGTTGATCCCTATCTCTCCATAGAGCAAGCAAATGAGGTAGTTGTGTTCGAAGAGACCAGTGCACCTAATCACCACAATGAAGACAATAAGGTTGATGTGCAATAAGTGATTGATGTACCAAGCAAGGATGAAGTAGACATACCCAAAGTGATCAATGTTAGCCAAACATGCACTCTACAAGACCTACACATACCTTCACCAATAGTGAGTTCTTGCCATATGACCAAACCTATTCGGAACCAACACAGAGTGACTACACACTCCTTCTCCATTGGCTCTACCAAGGAACCAAAAAAGGATATGAAATCATTACCATGAATTTTGATGCATCATTTTGAAGTATTTGAGGAGCCCCAAGGGTTGCCCTTCCATCGTCATCATGATTTTCCTAAGGAAGATTCTACTATTGTTCTCGGCAACCCCCCGCTAATGCTTCATCCTTCTCGATATCCCTACCTACGAAAGGATGTCATTAAAATAGTTCAAGAACTTACACAAATCCTTCTTGGAAAACAAAGGACAAAGCTTCACTTTGAGCTTTGAGGACAAAGCTATTTTTAAGGAGGGTGGCATGTTAGGATCCTCAATCCTAACATTATTAGTTAGTATTAGTTTGTATTATTAATCATTTAATTATTATATTATTAACTTATAAATTGAACCATCACAACCCTTCATAACGTGAACCATCACGTCTCTTCATACGTGAACCATCATGTCTCTTCACCAACATAGCTTTAGGGTAGATATATATATTAGGTTTGCCATCCATATCAAATCATCCAAGAAGAAGAATAATAAGCATAGATTCTAAGGAGGGAGCCCCCTATAGTGGCAAAGCGATTACAAGGGAACCCCCTTTGAGTGGCCTGCGATTACATTTACATTAATTTGTTAATAATTTTATAGTAAGACCTTGGGGTCTTAACATAGAGAAAGGATTAATCAAGTCAAGTGTGTCACTATGGGGTGCCCCGGTGTTGTTTATAAAGAAGGAGGATGACTTTTTGAGATTATGTATTGACTATAGAATTTTAAACAAGGCAACTATCAAGAATAGATATCCTCTATCGAGAATCAAAGACCTCTTCGACTAGCTTAAGGATGCCACAATATTTTCAAAGATTGATCTAAAATCAAGGTATCACTAATTAAGGATCCATGAGGAGAATACTCACAATACAACCTTTAAAATTCATTATGGACATTAAGAGTTTATTGTTTTACCTTTCGAGTTAAAAAATGCTCTCACAACATTCATGAGCTTGATGAATAGTATATTTAGAGACTATATGGATAGATTTATTCTAGTGTTCTTGGATGACATCTTGATTTATTCTTAGGACAAGACAGAGCATGAATAGCATCTTAGGATTGTGCTATAACTATTGAGGAAGAATCAATTGTTTGGAAATATGGTCAAATGCAATTTTTATTTAATAGAGGTACAATACTTAGGACACATTGTTTTGAAGAATGGGATCACAGTGGATCCTAAGAAAATAGAGGTTATTTTGAATTGGCCATTGCCCACAAGTGTGACAAAGATCTAAAGTTTCTTGGGTTTGATGGGTTATTAAAGGCATTACGTAAAATACTACACCAAGATCACCTCCCCAATGACTAACCTATAGAGGAAAGGAAAGGAATTCAAGTGGATAGATAAATATGAGATGACTTTTGAACTATTGAAGCAAAAGCTTACTACACCTCCTATACTAAAGATACCCGATCCTCAAGGGAGTTTTTTGGTTTGCACCAATTCATCTTTGGAAGGCTTGGGAGGGGTGCTATCACAAGAGGATGCAATGATAGCTTTTAGGTCAAGGAAACTAAAGTGACATGAGGTCATTTATGTGATACATGATCTTGAATTAGCAGTAGTGGTGTTTACCCTCAAGAGCTGGTGATACTATTTAGTAGGAAGGTCATTTGAGCTAAGAATAGATAATAAGAGTCTGCAATATATTCTCACTCAATCCTTACTCAATGCTAGGTAGAGAAGGTGGATGGAATTTCTTGTTGAATATGATTTTGGCATTGAGTACATTAAATAAAAGGAGAATAAATTTGTTGATGCACTAAGTAGAAGAATACATCTAGATATTTTTTCATGCATCCATGTTGACTTGATGGAACAAGTTAGGGAAATGCAACATCAAGATGCATACTACAATCAGATTAGAAAAAATATAGAAAATAAAATAGATGAAAATAAATATTTTATCCTTAAGGGTGGTTTCTAGTGCTTTAAGGATAGAGTGGTGATTCCTAAATATGGTGATCTAATAAAAATGATCATGAATGAGGCACACAGGTCTCCATATTTTTCTCACCTAGGAGGAGCAAAAATGAGAGAGAATATGAAGAAAATATTATTTTGGCCTAGGATGAAAAGAGACATAATTGAATATGTTTCTCAATGCCTTGAGTGTTAGAAGGTTAATTTAAAACATAGACATCCAACAAGATGGTTGTATCCACACAACGTACCTATGCAAAGGTGGCAAGTAATCTCGATGGATTTTATTGTGGGGCTGCCTAGAAACTAGTTTTAGCATGATGCAATTCTAGTGGTGGTTGAAAAATTGACCAAGGTTGCTCATTTTATACCCGTTAATACTAGGGATGACACCATGTTCATGGCTAATAGATTTACCAAGGAGATATTTTGGCTTTATGGGTTTCTGAACATAATAATTTTAGATAGAGACTCGAGATTCACTTCCAAGTTTTGGTAAGCCTTACATCATGTCATTGGTACTCGACTAAATATCAGTTCTGCCTATCACCCAAAAATTGATGAATAAACTAAAAGAGTAAATCAAGTTTTAGCAGATATGCTCCCTATGTATTGCATGGATCTAAAAACCTATTGGGAGGATTACTTTTACCTGGTGGAATTTACCTACAATAATGGAAATCATTCAAATATAAGGATGGATCCTTTTGAAGCACTATATGGAAAGAGATGCAGGTCCTCATTGTCATGGAACAATATAGAAGATTGAATTATATTCTCAAAGAAATGGATAAACAAATAAGAGTAATCAGAGAATGGTTGAAATAAGTTGTAGCATAGGGGTGTAGTATTCCTAGTGGGGAGGTGATTTCTAATGCTTAATATGGTCAATTTACTAATCCCAACTTGTTTACCAAATCGTACGACCGTACGGTCTCTAAAACTACTAGTTTACGCCCAATGAACAACTTGTACGGAAGCCAAATTGACACACTGTACGATCCAAAATCATACAGTGATGGAGCTTGTATGATTCCACACTCAACCAATCCTTCAGATTCGGTTTTTCAGGCTGTCGTACACAGTTTTGTAACCCAACAAGTCGATTTCCCAAAACTGCCAAATCGGGTAAGTTTCTTCCAATCGCATAAACTGCCAAATCGGGTAACTATCTTTTGTACGATTTGTACGAACTATGGTGTACGATTTGTATGAAAAAAGGTACATCCAAGTGCCAAATTGGATACTCTAATGGACCAATCTCTCTCAGATAGGTTTTGTAAGGGTTTAATGTGGTAATTAATCCTTTTCCAATAACATGCAAAACATATCAACGGGGCTTGAGAGAGTTGCAAATCCAATGGCGATGCCCAAAAATCATACAACAGGGTTCAATACATCTTCCTTGAGATTACCATCATTCCATATCATTCCACAAAGCTACACCAGTGCCGGTTCCATCCATTATTCCACAACAATGCATAAATTAGCCAAAACAATCAAACAGAAGTACATGCAACAGAACTAAACCATCAATTGCTATTCAACCATTCCAGAATCGTACAACACGTGAGAGAAGCTATGAGTTCTGATTATTATTCATTCCTATTCAGTAATGACATACAATCATTCTCTCAGAGCATAGTCTAACTCCTAACACTTGCTAGATTAACCAGAAGAATCCAACTCTATCAGATTATAACCAGTATATGTCCAGACCATCAAAATTGAAAATGGGGCCTTATATAACATTTCCCAGGCCATTCCAAAGTGGTTCCTGAGGAAATTAGTTATTTACAACTACCCATGCATAACAGAATGCATTAATTAAGACTTTTACTAAGTCTAACACCTTAATAATCAAATACATGTGCAATTACAACTTCAAATTACATTTCCTATGCATTTCATTTCATTTCATTGTGCCTTGTACGATTTACCTTCACCTTGTATGGTTTCCCTCCTGGATGTATGGTTTACTCCTACTTGTACGATTTACAAAACTTGTCAAAACTATCAAAATTGGGCAAATCCATTTATCACTTCTTCTTCTAGGAGGAGGATTTGCTGCCTACATATGCCATCCCCTTTACTTTGGTCGGTTTCCTCGATGAATCATCATTTTGTTTTAGTCATGACTCGTAATTCGTGATCACCTCTTTTAAGTTGTCTACTTGGATTTGAAGGATGCACGCTCGTTCTTCAACCTGGCTGCATAGTTCCCCATTTCCACTACTTTCACCCCATGGTAATTAGCTTTCTCTTCAGTAGTCTTCAGGAGTTCCCTCATTTTCTTTTCATGATCAGTGGCACTCTTCTTCAAATTCTCCTACAAATGAGCTTCTATTCGAGTTGCCACCTGAAGCTCCTCATTCTTCTCTATAATGGTCTTCAGGTGGTGGTCAATATCAACCTCCAAGGCATGAACAATATCTTCTCTAGCCTTCAATTGTGCTTGCTTCTCCAAGACCATATCATTATATATTTTGTTGTCCTTCATAAGCTCTTCTATCTTCTTGGCCTGTGCCACCATTTTCTCATATTTTTTAGCCAACTATGTTTTCACCTATTCATCCTTTGCTCTGAGTTGAGCCTCCAACTCCTTAATCCTATCTTCTACCATTTGTGAGACCTATCACTTCTCTTCTTCAAGTGAGCTAAGTCTAGCCTCAAAATCAGTCCTAGTGCTTAGCAGTTCTTCTTCCAATTTCTTTATTTTCTCCTCTACCATAGCCTTACACTTTTGCAATTCTTCCTCCATTGCAATCATTTCTTTTCGAGTGGCTTCCATCTCCTCCTTATGAGCTTCCTTGAGCTGATAAATCTGCTCCAATCTGATGCTCAACCACTCTATCCAATGTGTTAGGAAGTTCAACTTCCTCAGAGTGATAGCCAATCCTGTAGTGACCCTCTTGTGTTCCAAATCTATTATATTCATGGGACAAGTCGGATAATTGGTTCTATCTAGGTACAACCTCGGATGCTACCTGTAGTTGGTTCTCACTCCCTCTAGCAAGTCATCTCTTCCCAACATCATGGTTACCTCTTCCCTAGGTAACTTCCATGGGTGTTGTACATGAATGTCTACAATTCTCCTTGTACGCTCCTCATTGCTCACCCATTCTATTATCTTCTCCAATTCGAGAGACACTTGTTCCTCCCATAGCTTCAATTCTCCCATGCATCCAATACAAAACTATAATTTGGTGCTAGCTATGGCATTACCTATCTGAGAGAAGAAATATTCCACATCATCTTCTACTCCTTGCACCACCTCCTCAGTTTCAATCTTGCTGAACTATGGTACCTTCAAAAGGTAACTTGTTTGCATTCTCCATAGTTCCTCTTCTATAGGAGTTTGTTCTTCCTCCTCTTCCATGTGGTGGCTAGAGCTTCCCCTAAGCTCTAGTAGTGCTCTCTCTATATTTATATTTTCTCTTGGTGGAGTCTATTCCACTATCTTCTCCACCTCCATATCATCTTCTATATTCACAATCTCCTACTAAGATTTTTGTTGCTCTATCTATTCCTAGGCTTCTTTCTATTCAGTGGAGCCCACATATTGCTCTTCAATCACCTACTCTTCTTCCTAATTCTATTGTGTCTCCATCGCTATGAATTTTTCATCAATAGGTTCTTCTTGTTCTTGTGATGCTTTCACCTCTTCTTGCGCATCACTTGGATTATTTTGATTTGAACTTCCCCCCATCACAAATTTGAAATGAGGCTTCTTATTTTCTCTAGACTCTTCCTCTGAGGCTTCCACTCTCACTTTAGTTTCCTCATTTTCCTCCTGAGTAGTGGCTACCACTTCCTATGCTATCTGCCCCACCTCTATATCCTCCCATAATTTTGAAGAGTCTAAAATTTCAAATTCATTATGCTAGAAGATTTGTGGGGATTCTAGTATCTTCTCTACTTCTACCCAATTCCACTCATGCAGATCCAACTTCTCTGAATTTGACTATCTCTTTTCCTCTTGTTGATCCTTCTATACAGTCTCGATTTATTTTTCTAGAGTAGGATTCTTTGCCATTCTTTCCCATTGTCTCCTTGTCCTTATTTGTATTGGGCTGGATTGCCTCCCCATAATTTCCTCCCTTTCCTGAACTGATGGTAGCTCCTACTACCATTGCTGCATTGCTTGTTGCTCTAGTTCAGGTTCCAACTTCCTAGGCCTTTTTCTTTAGGGGTGTACATCCTCATCATCCAAAGAAGTATCCTCCTATACCTCAGTGGCCTATTACTCCTTTGTTCGAGACTTCTCTAGAGTCTCCTTCTAAATAGGTACTGACTTTGCCCACCTCAAAATGGTTGGTTGTCCTACCCTCACATTCCTAGGTTCTATCAAACCTGGAAAGTGGATTCCCATTTCTGTAATAACATTTAATAACAATCCAATGGCATGGAATGTCATTCCAAAGTTCTTTGATCTTTTCATTAGTACTTCATGCATATTCCTTTCTAGATAGGTACCCCAATCATACTTGATCCCTTTGGTGATACCTTCTACATATTGAGCCATCCATATTGGCATCTCTGTAGCCCATGTATCTCTTAATAGTCGAGCCATCATAGTATTCATAGCACATGGCCAATCATTCCCCTTCAACTGGCTCTGTTTAATTCCTTGAGTCCCTACACCCAAGATCTTTGCATCAGTTGATGACTTCACATTGGTAAGTGAAGTGATGATTCGATATGTCTCAATCAGATCAACCAACTTCTTAACTATCTCCATGTCATATGCTAGCAATCCGAATATCTTCCTAAATGCATCCATCATAACTTCTATTCTCATCGACCTCTTGCCCACATTGACAAAGGTAATTCTGGTTGTAGGATTATACGCCTGAACCATATACAATAGATAATTGTAGAAGAAGGTCTTCTGGTGTGGTGGCACTTGTGCTATTACAGCTACACCAACCTCCTCAAACTATTTTCTCTAGGGGTGGTTCTTATTCTATTCATTATTCCACCACCTCCTACATGTTTCTCCTCCATGTTGTACGAATGTTATATTCATTATTTCCACCTGACCTTCCTCAGGTCCACTACTCAGATCCTCATCTAGATCTAGAACATGTACCTCACTCCTCAATTCCCTCCTCAAGACCCTTTCTTGTGCCATCCTCTCCTCTCGATATCTTGGTGGTGTTCTCCTTCTATCAACCCTCTAGTACCTCTGACCTCTCCATGACCTGTATCCTCCTCTTCTCCAAGGATGAGTACCATACCAATCATGAGACTAAAACTATCACCCTTGGTACTACCATGGCCATGACTCTCTCTCGTGTAGAGGTCCTGGTGACCGTTCCACCCTATTGGCTGCAATTCTTCTTAACCGATATCCGAACTCTTCGGCTAAAATCATTTTCTTGCCATACCTCCGATTATCTTGCTACTCGAACATCACCAATTTTACAATTAGAAGTGTCTCAAAAATCATACAATCTACTACAAATCATACAATATGCTCTTCCTCTTACTCCTATACGATTTCCTTATGAGCAACCCTTCTAGATCGTACAATCATTCAATCTATCACTATTTGATCTTCAAACTATTTGATATTCTACAAATCATACAATTATAGCCTAAAATCATACAAGGATGTACTAATCCATACAATATCCCTCTCCAATTACCCCCCCTCATCGAATCCGTATGATTTCATATGATTTGCTCCAAATGGCTAAAAATAGCCCAAAAACTACCCAAAATCGCACAATATTTCTTCTTGAGACCGTACACTCTATCACAAAATCATACAATACATCTTTTCAAACCCTTATCCACCTAAAAATCATATTTTTCACTTTCCTTCTATGATTTCTCTTCGACCTAGTTGTCGAAATACCTCGATCTATCTTTTCAATGCTTTTTGGGAGCAATTTCTCAATTCTTCCACCCTTGGCACAATTTATCCCCAAAAAAAATTCTTGGCTATCAAATATGGTTATACGATCTTCTCCTTCCTTTCCTCCATCTTCTCCCTTTATTTTTGGCCACTTTTATCCGATTTAGGGTTTGTAACTTCCTTTTCCTTACAATTTCTCTGCTTTGGCTCCAATCTACCACTTCTTCAAACCCTAATGTACATTTTTCAATGACCTAGTTCATGTTTGGATGTCATCTACTACAAACCCTCCTTTATTTCTAGCTGAACTTGAATTCTTCCTTCAATGGAGTCAAACCCTCACTTTTTCTCCTTTTTCCTTCTCTAGTTTGATTTCTTCAAATGCGAAAAGTCTCCCTAGTGTGAATTTAAAAATGGGTCACAAATTATTGTACTTACTGGTGAGTTTTAATGCCCATGTAGTTGCCTCCATTCAGTTGCATGCTTGTCACCTTCATTCTCCTAAAAAATTAAACTCTTCTTTGTACGGTTTAAAAAATTGCTAGGGTAAGCCTTCTATTTAAACTATCTCCAAACCCTAACCGCTCAAAATTTGAAATTGTACCATTTTGCATGTCTTTTCATCTTCCTTGCCTGGATGATTGACAACTCATCACTTTTCATGCGATTTTTAACTTTTTCCCTGCTTTTTCGACAACTCATCGATCCACACATGCGAACATTTAATGCGACGGTTGAAAATCATACACTATGCCTAAAATCATACATTGTATGACCTAAATCATACAACATGCCTTCTTGTATGATTTCTAATGTACTTTTCCAATTTTACTTGTACGATCTCTCACTTGTGCTTTTTCATCTTAGAATTGATTTGTACAATCTATCACTTAGAGAATTTTGTCTATTTTTCTCTCTTGAAGAGGTCACCATTTCCGATTTTCAACCCACTTCCTTCCTAATTGCATCCCGAGGGATTTTCACAATTAAGGCATTTTATTTTTTTATTTTTTTCTTTTTTTCATTCCTAACCTATTTACACTTACCATCATGGAAATCGTACAGTGACATTCACTTGTACGATCCCATCAAATTCTTCTCTTGGAGGTTCGACTATGATATTCTGAGTGGTTGTGTCACCTAGCGCCACTTGCTCTCTAGGTCGATTCATATCCACTTGTGATGTTACTAAATTCCTTGGCCTTCCCATACCATGTGTACAATTTGGAATTGTACAATTGCAAGCTGGAGTATCTTCACCTAGTGTCCTTTCCTCTTGTCGCATAGGTGATTGATCCCTTGGTAGTGGTGTCCTTACTACTCTACTATCATTCGAGTGACTTCTTCACCTATCTCCTCAGATCAATTCTAGCTCTAGACTTGGTGATCGGATCCTTAGTTGTCCCTAGTTCCTTTCATCTACAAAATGTACTCTTCCTCTAACCAAAGGCCTCTCCCATGTGAGTGTCTTCCCCATCCTATTCCTCTTGACATCGGGTTTCTCTATACCAATGGTGATTCCTCCATTTCTTGGAGTAATCCTCTACCACCTACCACTCTTTGAGGTCCTCATCAGATTAGTGGTGGTCATCCTAATGGATACTACCTTGTAAGGCTAGGTAATATTCCTCTCATCCATGGTAACCCTCATAGATTCCTTATCTAATTCATACAAGCTAAAGGTGTATCTCTCGACCATCTAGGAGTAGGGGGTCAAAACCTTCCTCATCCTCTTCCTCCTCTAATTGTAACATCACCTTGTCCTTGCTCACTTCATAGTCGAATACCTCCTCCCCTTCTTAGCTGAAGCCTTAGGGGTCCTTCTCTATTCCTTCCTCCCATTGCTCGATTATCAGGAGTTATCTCTACCAACTCAATGTTGGCTAGTGGACTTCTACTTCTTCTTGTACTTGGTGATAATTGTCATAGTGCTCTGATTCTATGATCTGCACGTGCTAAGTGATATCTCCATATTCTTTCCTCGAAGCATCTTTATGGAGATGAAGTTGCCAAGACCTCTCTATATGCATCAAAAAAGTCTATCTCAGAACTTGAGTTATTCTGATTCTCTTCTCTCTATTCCACCCAATCTGTTGGTAAATTCATCAATCTCTCCAATATTCATACTTCTCTCCTTTGTCTTCTCAACTATCGATAGGCTATTATATATGCTTGTGGATCAAGGTTGGTTTGATGCTCATGTGATCTCCCTAGTTGTCGTTGTGTTGTTGTACATGTTGGGGGATCATGATTATCTCAAGGATTCTAGGGGTTCCCTAAGCAATCATCATCATCACTACTTTCTATGCTAGGTTCCCTTACTAGCCAAGGCATTCCTTCATTACTAGAGTCACTCAAATCCAATCGTGCATGACCTTGTGATTCAGGTGATGTGGTTGCTTCCTCAATATCTCACCACAACATTTCTGCATCTTCATTCATCATTGGTGGATCACTTGGTGGTACTTGCGAACTTGTGCTCGCTCCATCATTTCTTACACTACTTCTTGGAGTTATCCCCTCATCATCCTCAAGTTCTCCTTCTAGCTCTTGTAGCCTAGCTATTCTTTGTTCATCCAATCTTCATATTGTACTATCCAATTCTTAGATGATTTGTTCTCTCAACCTTGCATTATGACCTCGCAACATCTGGTATTCTTCTTGTAATTGTTGAGTCTATAATCACATTCTCTATTATAATAGCCCTATCTAAGCCAATGGAGTAAGTCCAGCCAATTCTTCATCGATGGTCTCATTCCTATCTTCTTCTAAAACTTCCATTTCAAAGGTGTCCACTCTATCCTCGTATCATACTATTAACCGTATCCTTCTTCATCCTTCCACTTGTTGGGGTAGTTCTCTACGCTCCACCTAAGGATACATCATATTTCTACTTACTTGGGGTGCTTCTTCTTACCTTCCCCTATTTTTGGGTAATAGTACTATCTCCTGATGTCCTCTTTCATTTGGAGGAATCCATTCTTCATCTTCCTCCTCTACTCATTCGGTCCCATCCACAAATCTGACATGCACTCACAATCTTCTTCTTTCTCCGGGTCGAGGTGCCAACTCTTGTTATTCTATGGTTGGTCGTGTCTCCTCCCCTTCTATAAATAAGTGTGTGAGTCCCATGTCAGGCTCCTCCTATGATGGACCTAGCTCATCTTGAGTCCTCCATTGAGCTTCTGCTCATCTTCTTCGTTCAATCTCTTCTGAAGAAATGAATAAGCATTGTACCTTGTAAGGCTTCAAATTTGAGCCATTTACAATGTCAGGTACCTCCATCCCATTCAAGTTCTATAACTTGACTACTCCATTATTCATTACTTCAACCACTTTATAGGGACCAAGCCATAACATCTTCAACTTACCGAGCTTGATTTCCCTCTTTCCATTAAACTTTAGAACCAAGTCACCCGGACTAAGTTCTAACTTTCTCAAATGTTTGTCATGCCATGCCTTCCTTATTTTCTGAGCTACCTCAATCACCCATTGTGCCATGAATCTTCTTTCATCTAATTTGATCAGTGTTGTCAATCACTCTTCCAAACTTTCTTGATCACCCAAGCGATGCTCTACCGTGACTCTCAAACTTGGTATCAAGAATTCAATTGGAACCACTGCCTCCTATCCATACATTAATTGGAAAGGTGTATGCTCTATTGTAGGTTTAAAATTTGTTCTATATACCCACAAAATAGATGGTAGCCTTTCCTCCCAATATGCTCCCTCTATTCCATAGGTTTTATACAAAGTAGATACCAAGACTTTATTTGTTGCTTTTGCCTACCCATTTGCTCTAGGATAATATGGACTAGACAATGAGTGCAAAATCTTGAACTCTATCATCAATATTTTGATGATTTCATTGACAAAGTGTCCTCCTCGATCACTTGTTATCTATAGTGGAATACCAAATCTTGTGATTACCTACTCGTACAAGAATCTCATTGTACTTTTTGTTGAGTTATCAAGTAATGCTCTTGCTTCAACCCATTTTGTCAAGTATTCCATTGCTACTACGATGTATCTACACTTCCTTCTTTGAGATGTCTTCAATGGTCCGATGAAGTCTAATCCCCACCTTTCAAATAGTTCTTAGGGTTGTGATGGATGCAATGGCATAAAGTCCCTCTTTACCGGCTTTCCTACCCTTTGACAAGTATCGCATGCTTTCACATACTCTTTCGCATCATTATACAGTGTGGGCCACCATAGTCCAACTAGTAATATTTTCCTAGCTATCGCATCTGGTCCCATGTGCCCTCCTGCTAAGCCTTCATGAGCTTCTTTCAATGCTACTTTGACTTCTTCTTCCATCACACATCTTCGTAAGATACCATCACTTCCCATATTATACAACAATCCTGCTATCAACTGGAAGGGTGTTGACTTCATGATCACTTTATTTTTCTTGGTTGTCATCATTTCTTGTGGCAACTCACCTATGGATAGGTACTAGCCAATCAACTTGTACCATGATGGAACAACATTGATGGTGAATAATTGTGCATCCAGGAATTCATCCGAAACTCCTGTTCCTGTAGGCTCTCCTGATCGTATCCGAGACAACTGGTCTGCAATGACATGCTTCTTACCAGGTCTCACTACTACTCAGAATACGAACTCCTGTAGGGTGATGAGCCACCTACTGACCCATCCTTGTATCACCGATTTATTTATCAAGTACAATAGAGCTTGGTGATCTACATAGAAAGCAAAGGGATTCACCAATAGGTAATGCCTAAAATTTTAGACTGCATATACCATTCCCAAAGCTTCTCTTTCTATTGTACTATAATTTCTCTCTAGCCTTGACAATAGGTGACTAGCAAAGAAAATAGGTTGATCTAGCCTAAACTATCCTTCTTGTGCCAAAGCACATCCAATTGCAAAATTTGAAGCATCAATATGGACATGGAATTCCTTATCCCAGTTTGAGAACACCAAAATTAGGCTACTCACAAGCTTAGCCTTCAACTCCTCAAAGGCTCCTTGGTGCTCCTCTATCCATATGAAAGGAACATTCTTCTTCATCAATGAATCCAATGGGTAGGATACATGTGCATAATTCCTGATAAACCTTCGATAATATCCCATCGATCCCAAGAAGGTTTTAAGTGAACTCACATCGTATGGTTCTTCCATGTGTAATATCACACGGATCTTATCAAGATCTATTTTTAATCCTTCACTACACACTATGTGTCCTAAAAATTTCCCATATGGTACCATCAGGTAGCATTTCCTAGGATTTAATGATATCTATGCATTTTTACACCTACTCATACATTCACTGAGGGCAGGAAGATGCTCCTTGATCTTCCCATAAATGGACCAATCATCCAAAAATGCTTTGAAGTTCCCTATTGCCAATTGATCAAATATATACAATATGATGCATTGAAATGTAGTTGGGGCATTACAGAGCCCGAATGGCATTCGATTGTATGCATAGATGCCATTCTCCATAATAAATGTGGTCTTCAACTTATCCTCCTTGGCTATACTAATCTGATTGTAACCCAAAAACCCATCCAAAAATGAATAGATCTCGTGTCCTGTGACTTCTTCTAGGATAGAATCTATGAAGGGAATAGGGAAGGGGTCCTTAATAGTTACTACATTTAGACTCCTAAAGTCCATACATATTCTGATATTGTCCACTTCCTTCTTCAAGGTGATCACTATAGGTGATACCCATTCACTGGTTGTCACCCTGAAGATGATTCCTACCTCCAACATCTTTTCTATCTCTGCATTCACTAATGCAACATACTTTGGGTTCATTCTATATGGTCTCCTCCTTACGGGTTGTGCTCCAGGAATTAGTGTAATCTTGTGGACACATAACTCAGGTGGTACTCCCTTCAAGTCCTTATATGTCCATGCAAAGACATCCTTATATTCCAAGAATATCTTAAAAGCCATCACTTTCAGTACAGGGTTCCAATCATCACCATAGTGAATCATCCTAGGTTCCTCCTCCATTCCTAGATTGATGTCCACTATCCGAGGTCCTTCATATTTGATATTATCTAGCTCACTTACTACTTTCTCTACATTATTTGGGTGTGTCGATCTTGTATCAATCTCTACATCTCCTACTATATACTCTGCAAAACTTTTTGGGAATGTCCATTTCTCTTCTACCTCCTTCTTAGGTTCCTGGCTGACTTTTGGTTCATCTTGTTTTTCCTTGATCTCCTCTAACTCAATACAGAGGTAGTTGGGCTAAAAAATTTTGTACTCCTCCATTTTCCAATGAAGAAGTCCGCTATCAGATCTAGCTTCATCTTCACTACATTCATCCAGGTACAACATTCCTTCTCCATCAAGTTCATACCCTTCATCTCCTAAGGAATTTTTTGATTCATCCATCGTAGCTACATCCTCACTAACTTTTTGATTAGCTAGATTAATCATATATTTATGTTGTCCCTTCTTGAAAGTGATCTGATTCTTTCCCTAGTTGTGATTAACTTTGGCTACTCATAGCCACCCTCTTCCCAATAGAGCATCATATGTAGGCTTCTGCATTGTAATCACAATGAAATCCAAGACAAATTCTTGGTCAGCTATCACCACTTGTTGTGCTGTCAAGACTCCCTTTGTCTCGATACCATACTGGTCAACACCATATAATCGAAAGCTCGAAGCCCATAGAGATGGAGCACCTAATTCTAGCCAGGTTCTTTCAGGTAGCACATTGATGTTGGATCCTCCATCCATAATGACTTGTGTCAATTTGTGCCCTAGGATCTCCATATGAACTAATACGGGTTTCTTTCCCACATCAATCATCAATATAGTCGGATCCATAAATTGATATTTTCTTTCCTTCTCCTGAATTGGTTGGCTCTGCACTTCCATCACCTTATGCGGTTGTATTTCTTCCACCATTACTTTTTGCAATGCTGGAATAGCTTCCAATAGGTTCAACACTTTAATCTCTACTATAGTGTCCAAGACCTATGCTTCTAGACTTTGCACAATCACCTTCTCTTCTGATGGCTTTTTTAGTTCCTTTTCTTCAACTAACTTCACTTGTTTAGCTTTTTGTGCTTCATCTTGTAGTATTTTCTTTGCTACTTGCCAATACTACTTTTCCTTTGTTGGCTCTGGATACTTATCCTTTTTAGCCTGATTTCTTATCATGGCTAAAACTTCTTGGGTTTCCTCCTTAACTTGAGGAACCTCAATGTCTAAATAATTTACATTCTATGGGTTACTTGAACTCACCTACTTTGGGCAATTTGCTTCTTTGTGGTTCCTCGGACCACACCACCTACACATATGTGTAGTGCTTGCTTGCAATGTTTCCTACCTCTGAGGTGAAGGATAATTTTTCATAAAATTCCCCCATTCTTGGCAATTGTGACACTGTATGATCGACCTCCCTTTCGAGTCATACTACAAATGACTCTATCCTCCTTGTCGATTGCCCTAGTTTGACCTTCCACCTCACTTACTATTTCTATAACCACCACTTGTTACCTATTGCCCACCTCCTAGGGTCTTCTATTTCTCTTCCTACTCCTGGATTGTCAAGACCTATGGATGTACTCTTGCATTATATGGACATAGCATTACCTCATGTCCCATCACATTACAGATGTGACAATAGTCATTTCATGGACACTTTACATTTGTATACCCTTCAATATTGCATTATATGCACCAAATGTCATTCCTATCAGGTTTTTTCTTTTGTTCTTTCATGATCTTATCAAACTCCTGATGAAATGATGCTACTATCCTCTATATAGTGTCATCTTCTCCACTATCTGAATCATTAGACTTGGGGTGAGATAAAATTCCTGTATATGTCTATTTTGATTCACTTTCAAAATTCTTTGCATGCTTCACAACTTCTTCATACATTTTTGATGGTACTACCTTCATATTTTTCTTATATTTTGGTAGTAATCCATCTACAAACCACCACTTTACCAAGACATCTACCAGAGGCATCTGCATCTTATCTACTAACTACTTTAGTCTATGGTTGTATGATTTTACATCTTCATCATGCTTTTGCTTCATCATGCAAAGCTCAGTAACAATGTCTCCATCATCCTTCAAAGGATGGAATTCTTCAATGAATTTCTCCTTCACTTGAGTCCAAGTCTAAAAATCTATAGTATTTTCCCTTTTTAGATACCAATCGATCGCCAATCCTCTCAAGGTAGTAGGAAATAAAGTTACCCAGTCATCTGGTCGATCTACACCATTTGCCCTCCAAATGGTTATACAAGTTCTGATATGTCTTGTGGGGTCTTCCTTACCCTCACCTATAAAAGGTGGACATCTCTGCTTGGCTGCCTTATTAGCCATATTCGGAGAATCATCACTCATCACTTGAGGTCTCCCATGGAATCTCTATCTGATTCCTCCTTGGGGGTGTCTTACTACAATCATCATCAAAAGTTTCTATCCGAGGTATCTTATTTTATCCCACCAATCATTGACCAAACTCACGTGCATCTTCACTTCATGACCTCCTTCACTGATGTGAGGGAGATGGTCCTGGTCCTTCCTCCTGAGACCTCACACCCTGTTGCTCTGGTGCCTGACTCCCATCCTCTGCACTCCCTTGCAACCCTTCCATCACTTTCTCAGGTGTCACCATCCACTCTCCATCCTCCTACACTACCTCTTTATCAACTCGTGCCTCTACGCTAGGTGGTTCTAGTACCTCCTCTTCTGTCTCTATCAACAACACCTCAAAGTCTCCTTCTTCAGATGTCCAAACTTGCTCTATTTTTGGTTCATGTGTACTATGGTCTGAGTTACTTGCATTATCTCTTTGATAAATCCTCATGCTCCTTCTTACTAGAATTTTCTCTCATACTTCCCATCTCCTACACCTTTGTACACTGGTGTCTATCATTCACCTCCAAATTTATAGTATTCTTTCTTTGTCAATTTGACCCATTTTAACAAAAATGCTAGATTCGATAAGGCAACGATACAAAATGTAGCATAGGGGTGTATTATTCCTAATGGGGAGGTGATTTATAATGCTTAATATGGTCAATTTACTAATCCCAACTTGTTTACCAAATCGTACGACCGTACGGTCTCTAAAACTACTAGTTTATGCCCAATGAACAACTTGTACGAAAGCCAAATTGACACATTGTACGATCCAAAATCATACAGTGATGGAGCTTGTATGATTCCACACTCAACCAATCCTTCAGATTCAGTTTTTCAAGGCTTCCATACACAATTTTGTAACCCAACAAGTCGATTTCCCAAAACTGCCAAATCGGGTAAGTTTCTTCCAATCGCATAAACTACCAAATCGGGTAACTATCTTCTATACGATTTGTACGAACTTTGATGTATGATATATATGAAATGAAGGTACATACAAGTGCCAAATTGGATACTCTAATGGACCAATCTCTCTCAGATAGGTTTTGTAAGGGTTTAATGTAGTAATTAATCCTTTTTCAATAACATGCAAAACATATCAATGGGGCTTGAGAGAGTTGCAAATCCAATGGTGATGCCCAAAAATCATACAATAGGGTTCAATACATCTTCCTTGATATTACCATAATTCCATATCATTCCAAAAAGCTACACCAGTTCCAGTTCCATCCATTATTCCACAACAATGCATAAATTAGCCAAAACAATCAAACAGAAGTACATGCAACAGAACTAAACCATCAATTGCTATTCAACCATTCTAGAATCATACAACACATGAGAGAAGCTATGAGTTCTGATTATTATTCATTCCTATTCAGTAATGACATACAATCATTCTCTCAGAGCATAGTCTAACTCCTAACACTTGCTAGATTAACCAGAAGAATCCAACTCTATCAGATTATATTCAATATATGTCCAGACCATAAAAATAAAAAATGGGGCCTTATATAATATTTCCCAAGCCATTCCAAAGTGGTTCCTGAGGCAATTAGTTATTTACAACTACCCATGCATAACAAAATGCATTAATTAAGACTTTTACTAAGTCTAACACCTTAATAATCAAATACATGCGCAATTACAACCTGAAATTACATTTCCTATGCATTTCACTTCATTTCATTGCACCTTGTATGATTTACCTTTGCCTTGTATGGTTTGCCTTCCTGGATGTATGGTTTACTCCTACCTATACGATTTACAAAACTTGTCAAAACTATCAAAATTGGGCAAATCCATTTATCACTTCTTCTTTTGGGAGGAGGATTTGCTGCCTACAAAAGCTGCATATAGATGAAAGAGTTACGACAATATTAATAGATCACCATGAGAGTTCTTAGTAGGTGACAAGGTGTTCCTGAGGATGAGGCCAAGGAAGAGTTCCATTAAATCTACAAAGCTAGACCCTCATTTCATGGGACCCTTCTAAATCTTAGAGAAAATTAGCCCTATGGCATACCGACTTACCTTACAACCTAGCTTGTCCAAGATACATGATACCTTCCACATATATTTACTTAAAAAATATTTTTCTAACCCTGATCATGTGTGGGACATTTCTAATTTGCACATGGTTAATCCAAAGGCTATAGAGGTTTGACTAGTAAATATCCCTAATTTTTTATCCAATTATTTGAGAAAAGGGATCATGGAGCAATGCAAGGTCTAGTGGGACCACTATACATAAATAAATGCTACTTGGGAGAAAGTAGCTGACATACAAAAACAATTTTCATTCTTGTTTGAAAATAATGTGTAATTGGTTTTAAGATACTTCAAAAAAATAAAAACTTGCTAGAACATAGAGGACTATGTTAAGCCTAAGGGGGTAGTATGTCATGACCCTCCCTTGGAAAGCTTATCCTTGTAATGGTTTTGGATGTGTTTGTGCTATTTTGAGGATGAAGGAGTTATTTTATGACTTGCTTGGGCAAGCATATTGAGTTAGTTTGAAGCTTGTTTACTAAAAATTTCTTTTAATAGTTAAAGTGTTCAACTATTATGGCCTTTATATAGAAATTGTATTGGTTAAGGGAAATAATACAAGTAAAGAGGACCACAATAAAATACTAGCTTATGTTATCTTTTATCAAAATAAAAAAACCTTTGTATAAGTGTATCCTTTTGGTAACTTGAACTTATGTAAGGTTTACTTGTAATTCTTGCTACCATGGCATCCACATACCTATATATATAATAGAACTATGTATAAAATTATGCATATACACCTATGTTACTTTACATCCGTAGATGCTATATTTTGGAGGTGGAAACTATAGTCCATGTGGTATGTTTCTATGCGAGATTGTTGTGGATCATAACTACAGTAGATGTATGACAAGTTCTTCTTTCTAACATATTAGCATAGTTTTTCCTATTGGTGGATGACTTGTCTAACCATGCACTTAGGATAGCAAGGGATGTATATGCATATCGTTCGTTACCATTATTGCATAGGGCAATGGAGTAAAGGAGGAAAATGGAGCATAGTATCTGAAGAATTCTAGAGGTAAGAAAAAGAAATAAATTTTAGTGTGGTTCAAGCGGTTAGAAAGGGGCAAGGAAGAGGAGTCGACAATGAAAGGAGTTGTTGGTCTTGGTCTTGGAAGTTTCTTATCGTAAGATTTAGGTATGTGATACTGAGGTCTTCTTTACACCACTATGAAACTTAGATGTTTAACTTCTTTGATGAGCTTGATTCTAGAAAAGAACCCAAAGAATGTTGTGATTAATGAAGGAAAAGAATTATTAAATATTTTTTTTATCTGAGATGTTTGTAGTTGGTTATGTCATTGTTCTATTTTAGTCTTAGTAAAGGATCTCTGAAATTATTTATTAAGTTTAGGTTTTCATTTGAAGGCATCTCCTCATAGACACCCATTCACTAAATAAGGACTCGATCGGTAAGCATCGATGAATAGATAGTTGTAGACGTCCATGCATTAAAGAAAGAATAGATAGTTGTAGATATCCATGCATTAAGAAAGAGTAGATAGCAATATCTCATCCTTACCTTGACTGTGTGCTCGTATAGTGTGTAAGATAGCAGTATTTTAGGATAGGGGTTATTTCATTTCTATTACTAAGAGGGTAGCACAAATAGGAAGGGTAAACTTATCTAGGAAAAATTGAATTAAGTCAAGAATATTTTTCCTTGGCTATTTCTTCAATAGTAGAGTTAGGTTACAAAGTAGGAGTTAGGTAAGGACACGGTCTATCTCGACTGGTTAGCAGAATTTATCGTAAGTATGAACATTTGTAAATCTATGATTAAAGATTGATATTTTAGTTTAGATTTGCTTTTGCACTCTAAGGTGTGACTATGTGCACGTATTTCTTGATGTTGGTTGTGCTTTGGAATACATTAAAGATATATGAATATCTATAGGAAGTGCTTTATGATGTGTCTGGTAATGCTTTAACTTGATTAGAGGAATTGGTGATTGTGTAAATGTATAGTAGGGTATATGTACAACATGGATATGGTTAGAAGTAATTTTATATGAAAGGATTGTTATTAAAATATGGAAAGCATTGATAACGTAGAGATGTTAATATGTGTTTAACAATATTGAGCCTATTGGCAAGGAAAAGGTAAGACATGTCTCTTATAGAATTGAGATTAGTCTTCTATTGAAACTTAGTAGATAATGGACTATGTTTATTAATATTTTTGTGGACAAAATACCTCATGCAGATTGCGATGCAGGGACCAAAGTGGAGGACTATCTAGGTGATTTCTAGTAGTGCAAGTGGGACGATTATACCGGATTTGTTCTAATTTTTTGAAGGCTCCACACTGCTATATTTTTTGTATTGTTAAGGAAATGTTATATTCTTAGGGAAGCTTGTGACCAACCCTTGGGAAGAAATGTTGTAAACTGTGCATTGTTAGACTTCACCAATGGTGGAAAAAGAATGAATGTAATAAACTATTTTGTAATTAAGACTATTAACTACCAAGAAGAAATGGAAAGATGTTATGATGTTATTATCTTTTATGTGTATGTTAAATGTTATGCTTTTGGGAAATATGATTATGTGGTAATTGTTGTGTTGAGATCCATGAAATTTGTATGCTTTAGAGATAGTTTTGCTTATGCATTTATGGGAAAGTGAGTAGTCTAATTTTGAATGAAAGTGTACTATTAGATGATTAAGGGTAATATTTAGTTTAACTGGTACAAGCCTTATGTCGGTTGATCTGTAAATTCTGAACTACCTTAATGAAACTCACCAATAAGGGAAAATTTTCCTAAAGGGTTGTGGGTTTAACAAATGCTTGTTTTAGGTTTTAGACCCTCTCGATTGGTGCATTGTTGAGAAACATAGAAGTTGGAACTTAGTTCACCGTGGGTGTTATGTTGTCCACTGTCTCGATCAATGGAGGATATTTGAAAATGTAGAACCAGACATCTTAGGCTGACCTCCTTAGCTAAATGATGATAGATGCTAGGGCATACTCATGTCTCTCTACTTCCCTTGTGGTGAGAAAACTAGTTCGTCAATGGAACAACTTGTGTAAGGAACCCATGTTAGATGATTTCACTTTGGGAGTTAAGTAACCACTCACTAAGCACCCACTCCACTTACATTGATAGATCTATGTATGGTGGGAAGTATTGGGGTGTTCTCCTATGATGGATGGGATGGAGTAAGCTAACTTGTTAAAGAAAAAATAAGAGTGATAGCTTGGTTGAGCATGAAACTCTTTCAACAAAATGTAAAGAGGGAAACTAGCTCATTTGGAAAGGAAAACAAATGAGAAGGATAGTTGAGTTGGTGTAACAATCTCCTTTCGAATGATAGAAAGATATGGGCTAGCTCATAGGTTATATGAGAAGGAAACCTAGCCAACCCAAAGATCTACATCTAGTAAGTCTTTCCAGATAGACATGGGTAAGTTTAGTGATGGATGTAATACTTCTCCAAATCAACTTAAGTGAACATCTTGATTTATCGTGGTTGATTAGTAAGGTTGGAGTAAATTTAAAAAAAAGACTCATGGGTTATCTTGTTTTTGGAAAATAAAAATTTGGGTAGTGACAAGAAGGAAATGTTTTAGTAACCCTTCCAAATGGACAATGCCAAATTATGAAGGTCCTATATGTGCCTGTATTGGTCAGCAACTTGTTGTTCATGCCTCAAATATTGGAAAAATATATGGTGATTGAATTTAAGGTTGTTCATGGATAAAAGTGTTGCTTCATTACAAAAAGAGTAAAAATATCGCAACAGATTCCTACAAATATGGATTGTTTATTTTAAATGCTATTTACACCCCTCATGTTACCAAGGCTACCAACTCCAAAGAAGCTACTTAATTAAGGCATGAATGGTATGGGCATCTAAGTTCATGCTATCTACTTGAATTGATTAATAATGATATGGTGTTAGGTCTACCTAGCCTTTCACATACTTTACCTGTATGCTCGGATTACTTAGTATGGAAACAACACAAAGTTCTATTTGGATTGAGCTCTTCACAAGCCAAAGCACCATTGGAGTTGATACACACCAATCTGTGCAAACCTATTGTGGCCATTGCACAACTTACCCAAAAATTGGGGACCTACTCGAATTTTTTATGTTCATGTGATTTTTTAGTTCGCACTATTTGTTCTTGTTTATAACGTCATAAAGAGGTCAATAACGTATAAGGGTTTTCATAGTCATATTTTTTAACATTGAATATTTTTGGTGATTAATATTTTTGATCTCATTGTGTGTTTGTACTAGGAAAATAGCCTCATTTTTGGATACCATATTTTCATGCATTAATAAAAAAATAAATAATAATAAAAAATAAGAAAATAAAAGTGAATAAAATAAAACAAAATAGCATTTATTTTATTCTCATTGCACTCTATTTTTTTTTAATATTCTGGTTTGGTTGTTTATATTTTGAATTAGTAATTTTTTACATTAGGGTTGTTTAGATTTTGAATTAATATATTTTTACATTATGGTTTTGAATTAATATATTTTTACATTATGGTTTTGTTAAAATTAATTTTGAATTAATGTTTTATGTTTATATTGGCAGGTTTCTAAATAAAAATATTGGCACAATTTTAGAGGAGCAATTTTTTAGGTAAACCCTCAATCTGACCCAACCAAAGAACGGATACAGTACAAGATCCCGGTAAACATGGAGGCACGAAGTTTGAGAGGAGTGTAGTCAACAAGAGATTATGAATACCAAGGTACATCTCAAGGATGTAGTTAAGTCATTTTTATTAGTATGTGATTTTGTTGATAAACAACCCATTGTGCCATACCCACACACATGTGGGACAAAGAATATATGGAAAATACTATGGTAATGGTAGCTCTGGTGTCAGTGTACAATGAGTGTTAATGATAGTGAGGATGATAAAAATGAGTATGAAGGTGGCAGGGATTTGATTGTGTTTTAAATATCATGAATATAGGGTATGGATGTCACCATGCATTATCACAACATCCATGTTTAGAAGCACTTACAACATAGAGTAATCTCTCCATTACAATACTTACAATGAGCATAAATAATTGAAGCAACTCGAACATATTCATCACCAACATGGATCTTTGTTGTTCATTCAGGTCACAACTATTATTTCTCACCATAATAGCCAATTTAAACCAGATTTTTTAGTTCCAATGTAGCATCGTCAGGTTTTGTCTACCATGGGAACATCAACATTTATTTCTTATTCAATTGTAAGGTGTGTGGATAAAATTAATATAGTCACCCATGGACCTGAAGTTTAAAAATGTGAAAATTGATCTATGTATTCAATGATTCATATTATTCATGGCCTAGCATCAAAACTTTTACTAAATTTGTGCCAACATCCTTTGTTCGATCTTGGAAAAGGGCTTACATAGAATATAAAAACCAAAAAAGTGTAAGTTGTGTAACTCAAGGTGTTATGGTCCTCATTTTGGATGATTTCCTAAATAGTGTGATCGGTGGTAGGTTATAGAAGATGTTCAGGGAAAAAATGAGTAAGGCAAGAAGAAATATGGAAGAATTTGAGAATTTTAATGAACATGATGTAATGATAAGGGTTTTAGTGCAGGAGCTATTCAATAACCCACTCCCAAAGAGGTCTTATGGAGACGTGTTTTAGCCGCTGTAGGAACTATTCAATAACCCACTCCTAAAGAGGTCTTATGGAGATGTGTTTTAGCTGCTACTAGGTAATGATCACCATTCCTAACATAAAATTTGTTGTGTCCCTTCAAATGATGTGATGTTGGATGCTATCGGGTGAAGAATTTAGAATATTGTGAATTGGAGTTTGTTGTTGAGAATCCTTTGATGCCATATCTGTATGATAGGTAAGCAAAGCTTGGGAGTTCAACTTCACAAGGTGACCATTCCTCTTTATTTTGCGTGATGGTGTAAAACACGGTGTGTATGGTTTGATGGCTACAATAAATGCATCATTTTCTGTTACTAAACATAGAAATTTTTGGGTTGAAGTGAACAAAGATCAAGTTTTGGAGATATTATTCAATCATATGTAGAAGCAGTCATACTGGAAGAAACCAATGCCAAAGAGGATAAGATGATATTCCTAGGAAATAAACCCATTAATCGTACATCACCATTTCATCCAACCAGGTGCAACTTGAAGAAGTAGGAGAAAAAAGTGCAAGTGTAAAACTAAACAAATGTTTATCTAGTATAAAATTACAAGATATGAAAAAGGTATTAATGGAGAGGAGGTATGCTACCTAATATTCCCACGGTGGGGACTACCATAAGAATAAGCTTGTTAAGAAAACAAGTTGATCAATGTAGACTATCCTCCTTTCAAATGTGCGAAAATAGGAGTAGTAGCAGCAAATTCATCCTATTGTTGAGGGATTCGAGCATTATATTGATAGAAATGTGTCTGGGTACTGTGGAGATATCGAAGGAGGGTAGGGGAATAAATATTTTGAAAATTCATAAAAACTTCTATTTCATTGTCACCCACTAGAAAACAAAAAAAAAATTATTCGAATTACCATGAAAAGAGAGGTCATTGTAATTTCATTTCATTACAAATGATCGAGGAAACATTATCAGATATTGCACTTTAGATTTAACCATTCAGATCAAATAATTTCTCAGATATTTCAAATCATTATTGAATAAGTTTTTAATATATGGTAGTTACAAGTTGAGGTGGGTATATCGTCAATAGTTTACGCTTATATTATTCTATTATCAAAAATTTTACTAAATTTGTGCCAACATCCTTTGTTCGATATTGGAAAGGGCTTACATAGAATATACAAACAAAAAAAATGTAATTTGTGTAACTCAAGGTGTTATCATCCACATTTTGGATGATTTCCTAAATAGTGTGATCGGTGGTAGGTTATAGAATATGGTCAATGCCAATATTAGTAAGGCAATAAGAAATCAAGAAGCATTGGAGAATTTTAATGAACATGACATAAGGGGGTTGATGCGGGAGCAATTCAATAACCCATTTCCAAAGAGGTCTCATGGATACGTGTTTTATCTGCTATAGAGTAATGATCACCGTTCCTAACATAAAATTTGTTGTCCCTTGAAATGATATGATTTTGGATGTTGTCGGGTGAAGAATTTAGAATGTTGTGAATTAGAGTTTGTTTCTGAGAATCCTTTGATGCCATGTCAACGTTATAGGGAAGCGAAGTTTGGGAGTTCAACTTCACAAGGTGACCATTCCTTTTCGTTGTGCGTTATGGTGTAAAACATGGTGTATATGGTTTGATGGCTGCAAGAAATGCATCATGTTTTGTTAATAAGCATAGAAATTTTTGGGTTGAAGTGAACAAAGATCAAGTTTTGAAAATATTCTTCAATCAGATGTAGAAGTAGTCATACCGTAAGAACCCAATGCCAAAGAGGATAAGATGATATTCGTAGGAAATAAACCCATTAATCACACATCACCATTTCATCAAACCAGGTTCAACTTGAAGAACTAGGAGAAAAAAGTGCAAGTGTAAAACTAAAAAAAGGTTTATCTGGAGTAAAATTATAAGATATGCAAAAGGCATTGGATGAGAGGAGGGATGCTACCTAATGTTCCCATCATTGGGTACTACCATAAGAAAAGGCGTGTTAAGAAAATAAGTTGATCAATCTAGACTATCCTCCTTTCAAATGTGCAAAAATATGAGCAACAGTAGCAAATTCATCCTATTGTTGAGGGATTCAGACATCATATTGACGAAAATGTGTCTGGGTACTGCGGAGATGTCAAAAGAGGGCAGTGGAATAAATATTTTGAAAATTCATAAAAACTCCTATTTCATTGTCACCCACTAGAAAACAAAAAAATAAATCATTCGAATTATCGTGAAAATAGAGGTCATTGTAATTTCATTTCATTACAAATGATCGAGGTTATTGCACTTCGGATTTAACCATTCAGATCAAATAAATTCTCATATATTTCAAAGTATTATTGAATAAATTTTTAATGTATGGCAGTTACAAGTTGAGGTGGGTATATCATCAATAGTTTACGCTTAAAAAATTAAAAAAATAAGAAAGGACAAAGGCGAATGAAGCGTTATCAAAAAAAAATTTAAAGAACGGATAGACCGTTTCATCATGTGTTCAAAGTATTTTTTTTAACACTTGAGAAGAGATATATATGGATGCAATGGTTACAAAATGAACAAGTGGAAAAGAAATGATGGATTTTTTTTTGGAAGTTTTAAATATCCATCAAAATTCATGGGAGAAAGGTTCGAGAGTTTTGGTAGCGAATACATGTTGGAAATTATTTTTTTGAAGCATATCCAACCTTGTTGCTGGAGTGCACTAAGTTTCACCTTTTGTAATTGATTTAAGCAAGGTATTCTGTAAGAGCATGAATTTAATATCTTCAATTTTGGCAATGTATTGGAATTTTTAATAAGTTTTATGAATGCGGATGGTACACTTATTTATTTTTCTAATATATTGCGTTATCCCATAGAATATTGCACCACATTAACTTTGGACTGTGTGAATACTAATTGGATTAATTTTGGTTTAGTGCATAATATTTTTTATGCAGATTCAGGATGAAGTTTTAAAAGTTACGACAAATTGTTTTTCTTATTTTATTTTCTCTAACCCTAGCCCTTTTACATTTTTTTTAATTCATCAAATAAAATAAAAATAAAAAAATCAAAAACCTTAAAAAAAAGAAGTATGTTAATTCCAAAATTAAAATTAAAATTCTCCAAGTTCACATTTTTAATAAAAGTTTGAGTTTTTTAAGGAAAATAATTGCATTTTTTCAAAATAATCAAATTAGTTTCATTTTATGAAAGTTAAAATTTCAATAAATTTTAACTTCTATTTAAAGTGAATAATTAATATGATATTCCAAAGTGAGACTCAATCACTTCATTTTATTTTCAAGCAAATCTTAATAATCAAAGATAAAATTTTATTAACAAACGAAGATAAAATTTGGTTAACAAAAAAAGATAAAATTTGGTTAACAATCGAAGATAAAAAAAATTTAACAAACAAAGATAAAATTTGGTTAACAATCAAAAATAAAATTTGGTTAACAATTAAAGATAAAATTTGTTTAACAAACGAAGATAAAATTGGTTAACAATCAAAAATAAAATGTGTTAACAATCAAAGATAAAATTTTGTTAACAAATGAAGATAAAATTGATTAAATCACCATTCAAATATTGTTATTTCAAAGTAGACAGTTGATCAATAATTTCATATTTTCATAAATTCCATGAATAAAAAAATCATTGCTAATCAAGTCAATACCAAAATAGGTCCCTTGTTAACAGGTATATGCAACACTAAGGTATCTAATTAACTTTTATCATTTTACATTTGTCACTATGCATTGCAAGCAAGTTTAACACATTAAACAGAACCTTGGGGAAATCAAATGTGTTTCCTTGAAAGAGAGTATATCCGAGCAAAATCCTGATTGTGATTATATTCTTGTAATTGGACAAAAATATCACTCAACATAATTGATTCTAGAAGGAGGGCCTTCTTAAAGGTAATTGAGGTGATTTACGAAGTTTTTGGTTTTAAGTTGTTCACATTTATTGTTGGAATTCTCTAATTTATAATGCATTGATGCTAAAATTTTACAAATTTGAGAATATTTCTTATTGTTAGGGTTTTATTGATGCCTTATAATGAACATGATGATCTATCAGTTAAACTTTTGAAAATTAGAAATTGTTTTATTTCAAGAGCATTAAGGACTTGTTGTTTTCATTGTTAAGTCTAGAACCAAAAGTCATAATTATAAGATCTAAGGATTCAGAAGATACTAATTTCCATAGTGTTTCTCCTAGAAAAAGAATCATAAGATCTAAGATTCAGATAAATGTTATTCCACCTAGTAGTGATTCATCGCTACCCATCATCTCATTTGTTCCTACACTTGTAATTCCAATGGTAGGAGTTGCAACTTGGTTAGGTGCTCATAGTAGTCCCTTAAATATTGTTGGAGATACCCATGACATTCCCAAAAATGCAAAAATGTATTTACCTAAATATAAACATGATGGAATTAGAATTTTTGAAGAGCATATTCAAGCTTACAAATATGCAATGATTAGACTGCAAGTTGAACATGAGGATGTTGCTTGTAGAATGTTTCCACTTACTCTAGATGAAATGGCATATGATTGGTACATTAGTTTACCAGCCAATTCATCCGTGTGATGTGGTCTACCGGCAAGGATGCCACTTGCATTATCGGTGATGTGACCCGGGTTCAATCCCCATGATGGATATGTATATGTATAAGAAGTATTTACTCAATAAAGTTGCTGCTGGTTATTGTGTTTTGGATCGGCAGCGGTTTTGTGAGGAGGAGGTTCCGTGGTGGAAGCAAGTTTGGAATAAGTTTATTTGGCCGAAGTGTAGTTTTTATGGGTGGCAGGCTACTCATAATCGTTGTCTCTCTTGGGATAATTTTCAAAAGCGTGGGTTTGCTGGCCCCTCTTTATGCTATAACTGTGGGAAGGCTGAAGAATCTGTTGGGCATTTACTTCTCCAATGTGACTTTGCTCGAAAAGTCTGGCATTATTGGTGGGGAGTATGGAATCACCCTTGTTCGCATGCTTCATCAATAGTTGATTTTTGGAGGAGTATGGGGCGGCCTCCTGCAGCGGCTTTCTTTTTACAAGTTGGATGGAGTATTGGTCCTTCATGCATTTTTTGGCAGATTTGGCTTGAACGGAACCGTCGAATTTTCCAAGGTAAGGAGTTAACTACTTCCTAGGTCTGGCAGAGGATTTTGCGAATGATCCAGGAAACTGTGTCTACAAAATGTCAGATTATTTCTCCCGTGGACCATGCGGAACGTCAGATCATGGAAAGATTAGTCTTGATGGTTAATGGTCCTGGTCCTAATGTCTCTTGCAGACATATGGGTCAGAATAATCGGGTGCGGAGGGCTGGAAAATGGAATCCGCCTCCTCCGAGAGTGCTGAAAATTAATACGGATGGATCTTCTCGGGGTAATCCGGGTAATGCTGGTATTGGTGGTGTGGGGCGGGATAGTAGTGGTACTATCCAATTTTTTTTCTCTTGCTTTAAGGGACATCATTCTAATAACTTCATGGAAGCACTCGCAATTTTATATGCTTTGGAGCAAGGGTATGCTTTGGGTTGGCGTCAGATTGTTTGTGAATCTGATTCTCAGATTGTTATAAATTTGTTAAATTCTGGAGATAGTCTTCATGGTTGTTGGCGGTTGAGTTGGGTTGCTCGGCAAATTCTTAATATCTCTGCTCACTTGGACTTCATTTCTTTTGTGCATATTCCTCGGGAGTGGAATAGGGTAGCGGATTTGTTAGCTAAATGGGCTTCTAAGTTTCAAGATGGTTGGGATGTTCAAAATTGGTCTCAACTTTCTTCTGATTGCTCTCAATATCTCTCTTCTTTATTGAGAGCTGATATGTCTGAATAGCTTCTGCTTTTTCTTTGTATCATGAATGTTTTGCTGAGTTAATAAATTTTTACCCTCTTTTACAAAAAAAAAAAGTTTACCAGCCAATTCCATTACGTCTTGGTCTTAATTGGAAAAAACTTCTGTGAATCAATTTAGGCTACCCATAAATCCTATTGTAATCTATCATTAATTTGCGTCATCTAGGAGAGATCCTAATGAACCTTTGAGATTGTTCAACATGTGTTTACATAAGTCGTATAGCATGTTAGTTTCTCCTTATACTCTTTAGGTATCCATTGCCATATAGATGTACTTTAGGGCATTGAACCCTTTAATATCTATGTTTGTAAGGAGAGCTCCTCAAATCACTACACTTCCCATGGAATACAATGAGGCTTTGACTATAGAACAATAGTTGATGCCACAAGGTTTTTGGATAGGATAGTTGCCTTCCATAGGATAACTAGGTACTTATAATAAAGTGTCTATTATCAATCAAGCTTTCTCACAAAAAATGCCTATGTTTAATGCCATGTCATTCAACAATTTCAATGTTCCATACAATCCACATATCACACCCACTTATCCTACCACTCTACTATATTTATAAAATTAATTCACCACTTATAAAATGGTTGAAACAAATGCTCAAATCATGCCTTCATTATTCAATACAACATCCACTCCAATAACATGACCTTTCCATAGGTTGTCCAAAATAAAAGGTTACCAAGTTTTCTAAATCCTACGGCCACCACGAGTAACACAACCAATCGAAATACTATAGGATAAAATAATGAACCTATTTCTCAGGTAAAAGACCTACAAAGAGTTGTCCAAAAACTTAGTAGTGACATGGTTCAAATGCCTAAAAAATTGCCTCAAAATTCTCATCAAAATATAAATTTTTATTTTTAGAGAAAATGATGGAATACTCGTCCGAACAATGGAGTACTTAGTCCCATGGTTAATCAGAACAATATTACTAGTTCCAATCAAACCAACACCATTGTTAATATTTTGGATTTATATTTAAATAATTGGTGTAGAATGTATTCTATGGCACAACATAGTGAGAATGAGTGCCTTGAATTCAAAACAATGCTATATATTCTATAAAAGGAGATAGATAACATGGAAATTATTTTAGATGAAGATCCTTCCCAATAGGCTAGTACTAGGAATGTAAAAGAATCAACGCTAGTAGTTGAAACATTTGAATTAGTAGAAGAAAATAAAGAAGGGTATGATGGGTATATAGAAGAATAATTTAAAGCTTTTAGACAATTTAAAAGGGAGAATTATAATTACAAGCTTAGGAGTAAGACTAAAGCTCCTTTTACTTCTTATACTCCCTCAAATGATAGCATTATTCCTCTTGACACTCAGGCTAGTAAAATTTTCATACCTCCATCTAGGGTTGATCTGTATCAACCACCACATGATAAAATTACCTATAATATTGTGGAGTATTTAAATAAAATAAAAGAGAATATATGTTTATTTGATGTTGCTAAGTTGACTAATCAACAAAAATTATTAATGTGGGCTTTTGGTGATCAAATAAAAACAAATCCTAAAAATAATTGGATGCACAATTTGCTTCACAAAGGGATAAAATAGAAGCTCCTCTCTTTATTTTGACCATAATAATTACAAGAATAATTCTACATAATTGTCTTGTTGATTCAAAAGTTTTTGGTAATGTCATGCCTCACATTGTTTGCAAAAAACTGGGTTTGAAACCCATTCCTTCTAAAAGGATAGTTGTGCAACTACATAAATATGAAGTTCATGTTGTTGGAATGCTTATGAATGTTCACATATAGCTATCCTTATAAATTAGGATACAATAGTATATTGATATACATATTGTAGATATACTTGACAAGTATGAAATGTTTTTGAGGAGAGATTCGTCTAGGAACTTAAACGAATACATGGCCATGGATTGTTCACCTATGTGGCTACCATGGAAGGGTGTTGCAAACCAAATAAGAGTTGAAATAGAACCTAGAATCAAGGATTTGATTACCGAATATAACAAAATTAATGAATTTTTTTACAATGAATCTGAGTTAGGTGTTTACACATTAGAAATAAAATTGTATGTAATTGAATCTAAAAATGATATACCATCTATTAATTCAATTAAGGATGAAAGTATTGTTTGGATGCTTAAAATTGATGGATATAAATCCAAACACGGTAGTGGAGCTAGTGTGGAATTGATTAGTACTATAGGTAAGTAATTTCTAGCATCCTATAGGTTATAGTTTTCTTGCACTTGTAATACGACCGAATATAAGGCTTTGATATTCAGTTTGTAGTTAACATTAAAGAAAAACATTAAATATTTGAAATTGCTAGGAGATTCAAAATTAGTTGTCAAATAGGTGAAATACCAATACACATCATGATAAAATACTAATTCATTATATGAATAGAGTTAGGTATTTGATTTATGAATTCCATGCTTTCAATATTTCATTGAATCTAGGAAGAACAATCAAATTGATGATTCTTTAGCTATCGCAGTAGGTAATATTAAGCCTATTGATAATAGGAGGCTAAAGAATTTTTTAATTGATTTGATACCCTATCCTTTTATACCTGACAATGTGATAAATTTTTAGGTATTTGAAAGTGGCAGACACATTTTTTATTTTGTAACTAATTTAGGTGTTTTTGAAAATCAAGTGATCGATGAGGATTAAAGATTGCAAGAATATGAAAATGAATATCATGAGGTAATAAAGAAAATAAATGCTATTCCAAAAGGTATTTTTTCTCTTCAGAATATTTTTGATATTGACTATAAAAGCAAAAGTTGTAATAAAGCCTCACTCCCAAAGGATGCTTATAATTCCATTGATCTTGGGATTAGTAGGGACCCGCATAGTGTACTCATAGGAAAGGCTTGCACTAATCATGAACAAGAAGGGATTGTATAGGCTCTTAAATATTACGTTCATGTAATAGCATGTATTTACAAAAAATTTAAGACTTATAATGAAAACATCATAATACATACTATTCCTTTAAAGCCATATTCAAAACCATTCAGACAAAAGCAAAGACCAGTCAACCCATTGCTAGATCCTCTTATACAAAATAATGTTAAGAAATTGTTGGATTCTAAGATTATCTTTCCAATTAGACACTCTACATGGGTAGCAAACATTGTACCAGATAGAAAAAAAGTAGGTGAAATCCGTTTGTGTATTTATTTTAGGAATCTCAATAAGGCTTCACAAAAATATAACTACCCCTTGCCTTCCATTGATCATATTTTGCAAATTATGAATGGTTCTAATATAAAGTCTTTTCTTGATGGTTATTTTGGATATAATCAAATTCTTATTGATCCAAAATATAGAATGAAAACTGCTTTTACCACAAAGTGGGGTACCTTCTCTTACAGAGGAATACCTTTTGGATTGCTTAACACAAGTGAAACATTTCAAAGAGCCATGGACTATGCATTTAGATATTTTATAGGTAAATGCATAGTTATTTACGTTGATGACATTCCTATTTTATCAAATAATAGATCTGACCATGTTAATGATTTGAGAAAAGTTCTTCAAAGGTGTAGATAACATGGAATTTCACTAAATCTCAAAAAGTGTATTTTTTGAGTAACTGAAGGTAAAAATTTAGGCCATGTTATCTCAAAAGATAAAATTTCTATAGATCCTTAGAGAATCGAATCCATCCAGAAAATCCCTTTTTCTGGTAGCAAAAAATAATTACAATCATTTTTTGGAAAAATCAAATTTGTTAGGAAATTCATTTCAGGATTTTATGAAATAGTCAAACCATTAACGATATGTTGAAAAAGGATGCTAACATTAATTGGACTGGTGAAGCTAAAGCATCTTTTTAGGATGTTAAAAATGTAATATCTTCTACAGCTATTCTTGTGAGTCCTAATTATAAGAAACATTTCTATATTTATTCATTTTCTTCTGAGTATTCTTTTGCTAGTGTATTAACTCAAAAGAACGAGGATAATTCAGAAAATCCTATTACTTTCTTGAGTTCACCACTAAAATATGCATAGTTGAAATACACTATTCTGTAAAAATAGATATATACTCTTTTTAAAACTATGAATAATATTAGACATTACATTTTGCATAGTAGGATTTTTACAATAGTACCTAACCCAGCTATCAAAACAATGTTGATGGAGAATGAACTAGGAGAAAGGAGAGACAAATGGTTGGCTACTTTGGACGAGTTTGATTTAGATATCTATCCGATGAATTTGGTTAGAGGAAAATGTTTTACAAAGTCTCTAGCTAAAATAGATTCTTAAATCATGTGTCAAAAATACACTTCATAAAGCATCACCACTTATGAATGCTATAATGACATTGTGTATTTTATTTTGAATGGTGAGTGCCCCGATCACTTTAATGCTACACAAAGAAGAGCACTACGATTAAAGAGCTCTAATTTTATGATTAAATTTGGTGTATTATACAGAAGAAATAATGAAGGAATATTCCTTATATCTTTGAATAAGGATGAGTCTAGGTAAATTCTCAAGGATTTTCATGGTAAGTATGGGGCTGGGCATGGATCAGCTAATGACACAACACATTAAATTTTGATATTTTGTTACTATTGGCCCTATATTTTTAAATATTCTCATGTTCATTCTTGTCATAAGTATCAAACTACCTCCAACAGAGAATAAAATGTCACCATGCCTTTCCAACACATATTTGAAGCTAGACCATTTGTACAATGGGGTTTAGATTTCGTAGGAGTTATAAACCCAAATTCTTCACCTAGCCATAAATACATTTTAACCACTACAAATTATTATACCAGAGGGAATGCTTTTAGATTGCATAATCTAAGTGGAGAGAACATTATTTTGCCTCTCAATGGGTATTTTTTAAAGCACTATTTCCATCCCTAAGATAGAAAGCACAATCATCACTTGTATATATTCATTTCTTGTACATAGTTTTCTTTGGTTTTGCAAGTTTTGCTTGTGTATGACTTTGGTGTTTTATTTTGGTTTTCACTTGTACATAGTTTTGCGTGTATATGTACCATTTGTATAAAGTCATACATTGTTTGTTTATTTTGTTTTTTTTCATTTTGAAATTCTGTTGGTTTACATTTTTGGTTTTGCAATAATTCAAGTTCTTGCCAAATTTTTGTGTTTTGATTTTTTTTCAAATTTTGCTGCTTCACTTTTGCCACATGTTTTGGTTTTGCAATAATTCAGGTTTTTGCCAAATTTTTATGTTTTGGTTTGTGTTCACATTTTGATGCTTCACTTTCACCACATGTTTTGGTTTTGGTTTCCAGTTTGTGGTATGGTTGTGTAGTTGCGATAAAATTTTATCACTTTGTTGGAAATGATTCTTAGTCATGAAATATGAAAATCTTGTTTAAAATTAGGTAAAATTGAAGCTAAGGAGACTGGATTATTTAATAGTTATTCTTGAATTGTGGCTTAAAATGATGGATATTGAAATAATGCAACATTTTGATGAAGCTTCACATGTAAAATCACATTTAAAGGATATTTTTTACTCCTAAAGGATGAAATCATTTTGGTTTTTTGATTATGCAAAATACTTTATAGAATTCATATTAAGCCTTAGATGATCTCTAACTTAAGAGGTGCATATGATATTTGCAAAGCATCAAATGCTTATAAAAATAAATAAATAAATAAAAAGAAATACAAATCAATAGAGTGCCTAGGTGGTTTTGATAATCTCTATCAGGGCTATAGATGCTCAGATGACAGTAGAGCAAGATCTAGAAGAGATCAAGTTCATCTCCATAGGAGCTATAGATGCTTGACTAGAAGTGGAGCAATGCAAAGATAATTTTTTATGAGTAAAATTTTTCATAGCCCAATTTCAAAACTTATGAGGAAATTCTGATGGATTCAAAAATAAAGAATGAATTCACAAAACACACACTAAGCTGAAGCAAATGGAGTAGTTATTTTCAGTTGAAATTATCTAACCCCATACTTCTCGGATACTACTAGATGATTTATATTTTTGATATTTGGTTTTCTTGATTCTACACTAGGTTCTTTATCCAAAATTCTCAGGAGTATTTGTCAGCAGAGTTGCCATTTGTTGTGGCCATTGTACAACTTAGCCCAAACTTGGGGAGCCACTTGAATTTTTGATGTTCATGTGATTTTTTGATTCGTATTGTTTGTTCTCGTTTACGATTTCATAAAGAGGTCAATAATGTCCAAGGGATTTCATAGTCATATTTGTTAACATTGGATATTTTTGGTGATTAATATTTTTGATCTCATTTATGTGTTATTATTATTTTGTACTAGGAAAAATACACCATTTTCAAATGCTATATTTTCATGCATTAATAAATTAAAAAAAAAAAAAAAAGTGTTTATTTTATTCTTTTGCACTCTAAGTTTTATTTATATTTTGTTTTGGTTGTTTAGATTTTGAATAAATATATTTTTACATTATGGTTTTGAATTAATATAATTTTACATTATGGTTTTGTTAAAATTTATTTTGAATTAATGTTTTATGTTTATATTGGCAAGCTTCTAAATAGAAATATTGGTGTGATTTTTGAGGAGCATGGTCAACACAAGTGGCACAATTTTTTAGACAAACCCTTGACTTGACCTAGCCAACCAGAAAACATGGCACCAAAGCACAGTCAATGCAGAGGCACAAAGTTCAATAGAATCACGGTCAATGGGAGAGCATGAATACCAAGGCATCTCTCAATGGTGTAGCTAATTCATGTTTATTAGTGTGTGATGTTGTTGATAAACAACCCATTGTGTCATCACCACACACATGTGGTATAAAGGACATATGGAAAATACCATGGTACTAGTAGCTCCAAAATTGGCAGATGACGAGTATTAATGGCAGCTAGGATGAAAAATATGAGTGCAAATATGGCAGGAAATTAAATGTGTCCGAAATATTGTGAATATTGGGTATGGACGTCATCATGTATTATCACAAAAACCATGTTTAGAAACACTTACAACACTAAGTAATCTCTCGATTGTAGTCCTTATAGTGAGCACAACGAGTTGAAGCAACTCGGATGTATTCATCACCAAGATGGGCCTTTGTTGTTCATCCGGATCACAACCGTTATTTCTCACCATGATAGCCAATATAAACCGGTTTGTTTAGTTCTAATGTAGAATCATTAGGTTTTTCCTACCAAGGGAGTACCGATATTTATTTTTTCTTCAAGTGGAAGGTGTGTGGATAAAAGACATGCAGTCACCCATGAACCTAAAGTTTACAAATATGAAAATTGATCTATGTATTCAATGATTCATATTATTGATGGCCTAGCATCGAAACTTTTACTAAATTTGTGCTAGAATCCTTTGTTCGATATTGAATAGGGCCTACATAGAATTTCAAAACCAAAAAAATGTAAGTTTTGTAACTCAAGGTGTTATTATACTTATTTTGGATAATTTCCTAAATAGCATGATTGACGGTAGGTTACTGGAGATGGTCAATGCCAATAAGAACAAGCGTGTTAAGAAAACAAGTTGATCAATCCAGACTATCTTCCTTTCAAATGTATGAAAATAAGAGCAGTAGTAGCAAATGCATCCTATTGTTGAGGGATTCGGACATCATATTGAAAAAAATGTATTTGGGTACTATGGAGATATCAAAGGAGGATAGTGCAATAAATATGTTTAAAATTCATAAAAACTCCTATTTCGTTGTCACCCACAGAAAAAAAAAAAATCATTCGAATTGTTGTGAAAATATAGGTCATTGTAGTTTCATTTCATTACAAATGATCGAGGAAGACATTGTCAGATATTGCACTTTGGATTTAACCATTTGGATTGAATAGTTTCTTAGATATTTCAAAGTGTTATCAAAGAATTTTTTAATATATGGTGGTTACAAGTTGAGGTGGGTATATCATCAACAGTTTGTGCTTAAAAAAAGAAGAAGAAAACACAAAGGCAAACGAAGCATTATCAAAAGTTTTTTTTTTTAAGAATGGATGGACCATTTCATCACGTGTCCAAAGTATTTTTTTAATGCTTGAGAAGTGATATATATGGATGAACATCTACAAAATGAACATGTGGAAAAAAACAATGGGTTTTGTTTTAGAAGTTTTAAATATCCACTGAAACTCATGGGAGAAAGGTCGGAGAGTATTGGCAGCGAATACATGTTGGAAATTATTTTTTTTAAGAATCTCCTCCCTTGCTATTGGACTGCACCAAATTTCACCTATTATAATTTATTTAAGTAAGGTATTCTACAAGATCATGAATTCAATATCTTCCATTTTGGCAATGTATTGGAATTTTTAATAAGTTTTATGAATGCAGATAGTAGACTTATTTATTTTTCTAATGTATTGTGTTATTCCATAGAAATTCACACCACATTAACTTTGGACTATGTGAATATTGGTTGGATTAATGTTGGTTTAGTGCAGGATATTTGTTTATACAGATTCGTGATGAAGTTTTAAAAAGTTACAACTTGTTCTCTTATTTTATTTTCTCTAACCCTAGTTAAAAAAAAATCAAAACCCTTAAAAAAAAGTACGACAATTCCAAATTAAAATTAGAATTCTCATTTTGCACAAGTTCACATTTTAAACAATGTTTTATTTAAAAAAAAAACTTTGCATTTTTTCCAAATAATCAAATTAACTTCATTTTATGAAAGTTGAAATTTCAATAAATTCTAACTTTTAATTAAAGTAAATAATTAATATGACATTCCAGAGTTTTTACATGGCAAAGTTAGACTCAATCACTTCATTTTATTTTCAAGCAAATCTTAACAATCGAAGATAAAATTTTATTAACAAACGAAGATAAAATTTGGTTAACAAATAAAGATAAAATTTGGTTAAAAATCGAATATAAAATTTGGTTAAAAAATGAAGATAAAATTTGGTTAAAAAATGAAGATAAAATTTGGTTAAAAAATGAAGATAAAAGTTGGTTAAAAATCAAAGATAAAATTTGGTTAACAAACGAAGATAAAATTAGTTAACAATCAGATCTAAAATTGGTTAACAATAAAAGATAAAATTTGGTTAACAAACGAAGATAAAATTGATTAAATCACCATTCAAATATTGTTATTTCAAAGTAGATAGTTGATCAATAATTATACATTTTCATAAATTGCATGAATAACAAAATAATTGCTAATCAAATCAATACCAAAACAGGCCTCTTGTTAATAGGTATATGCAACACCAAGGTATCCAATTAACTTTTAGAATTTTACATTTGTCACTAAGCATTGCAAGAAATTTTAACACATTAAATAGAACCTTAGGAAAATCAAACGTGTTTTCTTGAAAGAGAGGATATCCCAACAAAATCTCAACTGTGAGTATATTCTTGTAATTGGACAAAAATATCACTCAACAAGATCCATGCCAAACAATTGTAGTAGAAAGAAGTTATTTCAATTGTTTGTTGATGATTACTACCGAAATATGTGGTTTTTATTTCTACAGTTGAAGTCATATGCCTTCCTATATTTTCAACAATTTTAGAAGTGTTTTGAGAAAGAATCTATATGTTCAATAAAGGCCCTTTGCTCAAATTGGGGGAGGGGCAAATCACCTCCAATGATTTTTCAATATTTCTCACTAAACATGGGATAAAATGATAGATTACTACAACCTATACTCCTTAGCATATTGGAGTTGTTGAGAGGATGAATCGTTCCATAATGGATATGGTTCAATGTATGTTTACAAGTACACATCTTGGGCAACAATATTAGGTAGAAGATATCACTACGGTTGTGTATCTCCTGAATTAAGCACCAACAAAAGATCTTTAAGGAGTTACACCACAAGAAAAATGAAGTGGAAGAAATCCCTCCATTTCTCATCTAAGGATATTTGGATGCAAAGCCATGCACATTCAAAAGAAAAAAAAACAAGTTAGATGAGAAAACTTTGTAATGCATATTTCTTGATTATGATGAAGAATCCAAGGGATATCGGTTGATTGATCCTATAACCAAAAAACTTCACATAAGTCAAGATGTGGTATTCGAAAAGTCTCCCAAGTTAGATACACCAAATTCTAGCAAAGATACATCTCCCACTATACACTTATAATTTGAGGAGCCTAAATCAAGGACTCCCTCCAAATAGAAAAAAAATCCACAATGGTATACTAGCACAATTAGAGATGCAAAATTAGATGCATCTCTAGATATCAATTCCAATTGACCACGTGCTCCAAGTATGTCATGACAAGAAATAGAACAAGATGATGAAGAAGAAGATAAAATTTTATTAACAAATCTTAATAATCGAAGATAAAATTTTATTAACAATAAAAGATGAAATTTGGTTAACAAAAAAAGATAAAATTTGGTTAACAATCAAAGATAAAATGTGGTTAAAAATGAAGATAAAATTTGGTTAACAAATGAAGATAAAATTTGGTTAACAATCAAAGATAAAATTTGGTTAACAAATAAAGATAAAATTGGTTAACAATCAAAGCTAAACTTTGTTAACAATCAAAGCTAAAATTTGTTAACAATCAAAGATAAAATTTGGTAAACAAATGAAGATAAATTTGATTGAATTGCCATTCAAATATTGTTATTTCAAAGTAGATAGTTGATCAATAATTTCACATTTTCTTAAATTCCATGAATAACAAAATTATTGCTAACCAAATCAATACCAAAATAGGCCCCTTGTTAATAGGTATATGCAACACCGAGGTATCCAATTAACTTTTAGCATTTTACATTTATCACTAAGCATTGCAAGTAAGTTTAACACATTAAACAAAACCTTTGGGAAATAAAACATGTTTCCTCGCAAGAGAGGATATCCTGACAGAATCCTGATTGTGAGTATATTCTTGTAATTGGACAAAAATATCACTCAATAAGATCGATGTTAAACAGTTGTGGTGGAAAGAAGTTATTTCAATTATTTGTTGATGATTACTCCCAAAAGATATGTTTTTTATTTCTATAGATGAAGTTATATGCCTTCCTCTTTTTTTAACAGTTTTAGAAGTGTTTTGAGAAAGAATCTAGATGTTCAATCAAGGCCCTCTACTCAAATTGGAGGGGGGGGGAATTCACCTCCAATGAGTTTTCAAGATTTCTCACTAAATATGGGATAAAAATATAGCTTACTACAACCTATACTCAGAAAATTAGAGTTGTTGAGAGGAGGAATCATTCCATAATGGATATGGTTCAATGTATTCTCACAAGTGCACATCTTGGGCAACAATATTGGGTAGAAGCTATCACTACAATTGTGTATCTCCTGAATTAAGCACCAACAAAAGATCTTTAAGGAGTTACACCACAAGAGACATGAAGTGGAATAATTCCCTCCACTTATCATATAAGGATATTTGGATGCAAAGCCATGCACATTCAAAAGAAAAAATAAACAAGTTAGATGAGAAAAATTTTCAATGCACATTTCTTGGTTATGATGAAGAATCCAAGGGATATCTATTGATTGATCCTATAACCAAAAAAATCACGTAAGTCAATATGTGGTATTCGACGAAGCTCCCAAGTTAGATACACCAAAATATAGCAAAGATACATCTCCCAGTATACACTTAGAATTTGAGGAGCCTAAGTCAAGGATTCCGTCCAAATAGAAGAGAATTTCAAAATGGTATACTAGCACAATAAGAGATACAAAACTAGATGCACATCTTGATCTCAATTCCAATAGACCATGTAATCGAAGTATGTCATGCCATAAAAGAGAATAATATGATGAAGAAGAAGAAGAATAATAAGACAAGAATGAACAAGCAGATATGGGTTTTATGGCTTCATTTGTGGAGAATGAACCCACTATAGTGATAGAAGCACTTAGTGTGGCTAAATGGAAGGTAGATATGGATGCTAAAAATATATCTCTTATGAAGAACAAAACATGGGAGCTAATTTATCTGTCAACTAGTAAGACACCCACTGGCTGCAAATGGGTATATAAAATCAAGTATAAGGCATATGGAACTATTAACAAGTATAAATCCCATCATGTTGCAAATGGTTATGCTTATAAAGAATGTATAGGTTATGAATAAATATTTACACCAACTGTGAAAATGACAACCATTCGTGTATTATATGCAATGGTAGCTTAGTTTAGATTGAAACTTCATCAGGTGGATGTGAAGAGTGCCTTCTTGAATGGTGATCTCAAATAAAAAGTGTACATGACCCAATCTAAAGGATTTATTATTGAATGACAACAGTAAAAGGTTTGTAAGTTGATAAAGTCCTTGTATGGGTTGAAACAAGCTCCACAAGCTTGGTACATTAAGATTTATAATCACCTCCTACAACATGGTTTCAATAGATTTCCCTTAGATGTCAATATCTATTTCAAGAAAGTAGTTCTAAATTAGTTATACTTGTGCTTTATGTCGATGATATTATCATCACTGGACACTCAAAGAAGATGATAGAAGTAGTGAAGGGTAACTTGAAGAAGTCATTTGAAATGATAGATCTAGGACTTCTAAAAAGCATATTGATACTCAATGTCACTTTATTCAATATGAAGTTCTAGAGCACAATATTTAGCTCTAGTACATTTCCACCGATGAACAAGTTGCATATATTTTCACTAAGGTACTTGCACGTGTCAAATTTGAGTTGTTTCACAACTTTTTATGTACATCAAATAATGTAATAAGGAAGGATGCTAGGCTATAGGCATATAGGCTATGGTATTATTACATTATTGTTTATTAATACAAATTAGGTTGGCTTTTCAAAAGCCAATGTGTTGTAATTATTATTTTTAGCTAGTGCCTAAGTTAGTTTAGCTAAGTTGGGAGTGCGAATATTTTATGTTTATTATTGGTTGTTTGTTACTGGCTAATCTAGTTCAATTTTATTTGTATATATTCATTGCAAATGAATGAAATCATTGGTTTATTTACCAATATATTATGACATCTAGAATAAGGAAACTAATCAGGAAAACATGGTCAAGCATCATATGGATAAACCTAATAACAAGGATGAGAGTTATCTAGGGGAAATGCCCCACTGGAAAGAGAAAAAGCAAAATGGAGAGAGATTTAAAAATAGACCAAAAGATGATACAAATATTGAAAAATTTGAATAGGATTTGAAGTTATTAAATATTTTACAGCATGACAAGACAAAAATGGATGTGGATTCTTTTTATCTATAGAAATGCAAAACAATAGAGTGGTTATATCTAGAGAGGCAACAAAAAAAGTTGTAGATAGTAATTAGAAGGTTTTAGATTTGGATGGGGGCAAAACCCATAAAAATCTAATAATTGAACTTTCTATCTTGGAACACCAGGGGTATGAATTCCCTTGCAAAACATTGGGTACTTTGAGAGATGATAAAATAATATAAACCCAATATCTTCTTGATTCAAGAGACTAAGATTGATGAGTAGAATTTTCAATTGGTTAAAAACATCATTTGGAAGGAAGCAGATACGGTGGGAAGTTTAGTTGTGGGATCCTATGGAGGTGTATGGACTCTATGGGACCCTAGAATATTTGATGGTCAATGTATTCAAAGGAATAAAAGATGCATGTCTATCCTATTGACTTGTGCAATTATAAACTTTTCTTGGATTGTTTCTAATGTGTGTGTCCCAAACACTAGGGAAGGAAGAAACAAGTTTTGTGATATCCTTAGTAATATTCATGAGGTGTTTCAATGGCCATGGATAATTTTTGGGAATTTAAACACACCATTGTATCCTATTAATAAAAAGGGTGGTAGTTTGGGTTATTCTACTAGTATGGAGGAATCTAATTATTTTATCTCTAAATGCAAATTGATGGATTTGGATTTGGATTTGAAAGGGGCTAAATACACCTAGCCTAATAGGAGGTTATAAATTAATAGATTTTTAGTATCCTCATATTGGTTAACTCACTATGATAACTATTCTTTCAAAGCCCTCCCAAATATTGGCTCTGATAATTCACCACTACTTTTGGAACTGTTGAATGGGAGAAGAGTTAAAGGTAGACCCTTTAAATTTGAGTTAATACGGATTTCAAAAGATTTTAGAATGGTGTAACATTGATATTAGAGGATCCAAAAAAATTTAAGTCTTTTAGAAGCTTAAAAATGTTAAGTAAAATGTAAAGGTTTGGAACAAGGAGGTTTTTGGTAATTTAAAAGAGAGAAAAAATAATCTAAATGCTAGCTTGGAAGAGGTGGAAGAGAAAATTCAGAATTGGAAGTGCTCAGAGAAATTAGATAGAAAAAAAAATGTGCTTTTATCTGATCTCCACATTTTATTAGCCCATGAATAAGTTCATCAGAGATAGAAATCTAAGGATTTATGGCTCAAAGAAGGAGATTGAAACACCCAATTTTTTCATCTCACAACTATTAGACACAGGGCATATAATAGAATAAGAATATTGAATATAGAAGAGGGCAAGGAAATAAAAGAGGAAGAGGATATTAAAAAACAAGCAATTTATTTTTTCAAAATCTTCTCAGCATGGAAAATGTAACAAATGTTGAATCAGTTAATAAATTGTTGAATACTATTCTCCAAGTGCTGAATAGGAAAATAAATCATTTATTGAATAGTCCTTTCTCAAAAAGGGATGTGCATAGGGCAATTTTTAGCATGTAGAAGGATAAATACCTAGGTTTAGATGGTTTTCCAAATAGTTTATTTTAGAATTATTAGGAGATTATTAAGAACTGTATATTAGAGGATTTTCTAGAATTTCAATGAGAAAAAATAATCTCAAGGAATGGAATTCTACATTCTTGGTTTTAATTTCAAAAAAGCAAGGAGCAAATATGCCAATATATTTTCATCCAATTATCTTGTGCAATTCCATTTATAAAGTTTTGGCAAAGGTTCTAGCCAATAGACTGAAGATTATTTTACCTGATATTATCTTCCCCCAATAGAGTGGTTTTGTTAAGCAAAGGCAGATCTTAGATAGGATAATAATTGTTCATGAGGTTCTACACTCTATGAGGATGAGAGGATTAGAAGGCATGTTGTTGAATTTGGATATGAATAAATCCTATGACAAAGTCTCTTGGGTGTTTCTAGATAAAGTGATGTAGTTTTTTGGTTTTAGAAAAAATTGGAGGCTTTGGATCATGGTTTGTATCTCCACTCCTTGATATTCAATGATGGTAAATGGAGAACAAGTAGGTTTATTTCTATCTAAAATAGAACTGAGACAAGGTGATCTTATATTTCCTTATATGTTCACAATAGTAATTGAGGCTCTAATAAGAAGCCTAACTATGGCAAAATATTCAACCTTGATTAAAGGAAACCATCCAACATCATATTTAGATATAATTACTCATAAATAGTTTTTTGATGATACCATAATATTATTAGAGTCATCAAATGTGGAAGTGAATAATATCAGGAAAATTCTCAAAACCTATAAAATAACTTTAGGTCAAAAAATTAATTTCTTGAAAATTAAGTTGTTCTTTTTTAACACTCCCCAACTTAGATAGAATAAAATTACACAAACTTTTGGTTGTAGAGTGGACAACTTCCCCATTATATATTTGGGAATGCCCATTTTTGTACGTACAATGAAAGGATAATACTAGAATTCATTTCTTGAGATATTTAATAGTTAGCTTGTAAGATGGAAAGGCTCTTCCCTTAGTCAAGAAGGTAAATTACAACTATTGAGAGAAACCCTTCAAAACTTACCCATTTTCATGATGTATTTATTTAAAATCCCAACATTGGTTGCTAAGAAATTACAATGAATATAGGGAAACTTTCTTTAGACTGGTGCAAAAGAGAAATAGAGGATTAGTGTGGGAATTTTTGGTCATCACCCACATGAAATTTTGGTTGAAAGTGTATATTATTGCATCAGAGGTCAAAATAACCATGTATGGAGAATTTTGAATGTTGCCTTTAGGCATGCAACAAATGGGTCCTTAAATTTTGATGCTTGGTGGAAGATGAGAGAGATGAAATTAGCTAACTGTTAAGATAACAAAAAAAAAATTCCCTTAGGTAGAAGTAGGTAGGTACCAAAAATCCAACACTATACCACCATACATTTTGTACCTTTCCAGGAAGCTAACGAGTACCAAAAACTTGTCACCTAGCAAAAATAGACTCAATTAAAATTTGGCTATGTATGGAGCTCATTGAAATTCATGTACCAATTTGAGAATTTTACGGGTACCAAAACCTCATTTACTAATGGAAGAAGGATCAATAAAATGGCTAAGTCTAGCACTTGTCAAACATCTTGTACCTAGGTGATGGACAGATGGTCCCCAAATATCTATGCTTGTTGAATAAGAAGTATGGGAAAAAATTCCTAAGTGTTACAAGCATTGAAATTTTTTTACCCTTAGTAGTAGGGAATGGGTACCAAAAACCTATTGCTAGATAAGAAATGCTTGACGAAAAGCAAGGAAAGTGAAATTGGTGAAGTGTAACAATTTTCAAACATTTTGTATCTTTCTAGGTAGTAGATGGGTACCAAAAGTCCCTCATCTATCAGAAACACACTCAAGTAAAATTTAGCTAAGTATGGAGCTCATCAGACTTCTTGTACCCTTCTAAGCAATAGATGAGCACCAAAACTCATTGCCCAATAGAAGATGTGTCAAGAAAATGGCTAAGTGCTAGGAGCATCAAAACTTTTGTACCTTTTGAAGCTAGTGATACGTACCAAGTACTTATCACCTAGTAGATGCTTAAGTATATTTGACCAAGTGTTAGGAATAAACAAATTTACACCTTGTAAGGCTATGAATAGATACCAAAAACTCATCACATAGTAGATGATCAAAGTACTTAAATTGGTTGAGTATAGAAGTCATCGAGAATCCTATACCTTTAGGAATTGGATATAGGTACCAAATTTTTATCACCCAACAAGAAGAAAAGTTAAGCACTCTATACCCAACAAAAATGCAAGATGATCATCCAACAATCAAATATAGACAAGTGAACCAAATATTATTGCTTAGCGATAGACCAAGAAAGGATTCTTGGCCTTTTGACATCATCTAATGAGTAAGTGGTCACTATCACAACTCACTAGGTGGTTGAAGTATGCTCTTAGATAATATTAACAACTAGACCACTTGCCATTGTTCATGCAAATGCATGATCATGAAAGAAGTTACTACCTAACAAAAATATCAAAAAATATAATGAACCAAGTGTATACAACACAACCATCACTCCTTAAGATATAGCCTAATCGGGCCACATAAGCAAGCCATAACCATTCAGTTACAACAAATATACTGCCAAGTATGTACGTAGGCTAGTAGTAGTTCTAACATAACAACAATCCACTCTCGAGGAAATGATGCCTAGATAATGAAATATATTTTAAAAGCTATATATACTAGAATGTAAAAAGTTCTAGAGGTCGACTCTTTAGTATTTACAATTTGCATTATTGTATGAGCTCTACGCCTTTGTTGAATAAATATTGGATTATTGTTTAATATCTTGTCTACATATCCTACTAGAAAGTGTATGTATGAATTGATACTCATTTCTATTTTATGCTAATTAGATACATGCAATAGTTATTCTTCTCACTAGATTTTTATTGCATCTATATGTTTTAGTTTCGGAATGAATAACTTTTGGGTAAATAATTAAATGTATGAAGCTCTCTGCAAGTAACTATAACAAGTTAATATGTTAAGAATTTTGCTTATAATTTAGTATTTGATTATCTTATGCACAATATATCTTACGATTTTTAAATCTGCACCATTATAATTTCTAGCTATAACTCCCTCTATTTCTTTCAACACCCTTCCTCCCCCCCATTTTTAGCAATTAAGTAGTTAGAATTGAAAGGAACTGACTTGCTTTGGAGATTGATGTTTGAAGTTTCACATCCTCAAAGGTCATACAATGTTGGTCAAAGTCTCAAGACATAGAAAGTAACCTAAGGCATATTTTTGTACCAACGGTTTTTGGTACGCTCAATGGGACACAACCCCCACTATTCTGATAGATTAGAGAATTGGTGATACTTTATTCTATCAAATCATTTCCCAATCACTTGGTGAATTCATTCAAAAGGGAACCCAAAGTTACATATCCATTTACAAGAACCTAAGCTGCTCTACTAAGTCCTAAACTATATGATAACAAGACAAGCAACTAAAAGGTCAAATGGATCAATAGAGTTTCTAGAATAGCCTTTACAAGAAAATCACTCTATCATACCTTTATAATCACCTTCATCTTCAATCCTTATAGAAGCTTAAGATAATATCAACCCCATTCCTACAAAGCCCTTAAATATACAAGCATCGATGGCTCAAAATTAGAATCAAAATCCATAGAATTTCTTGAACTAGAACAACATAAGACCTCTCAATATTCCTTTCTAGAATTCAATTCCCCAGGAAAAATTAAAAGCATTACCAACTTATGATGGTACCAAGAAAACTAATTATGAGCACTATCAATATGTTGCATCATTAGCTACTATACATAATATTCAGGATGAAGACATCATGATAAGGCTATTAGTAATATCATTGAAGGGGAAAATGATATACTAGTACAAAACCCTATTGAATGTCAGTATAACTTCATCGACACATTTGGATAGAAAATTAGTGGAGGAATTTAATAAAAAATAAAATCCTTTCTCTCTAATAACATATTTCATAGTGATGCATAGGCATCTTCATGAGGAAATAATGGATTTCAACATTATATTTAGCTACAATTGGAAGAGAGTACCTCAAGGTCTTAGGCCAACCAATGAACAAGAAATTTATTATTATCTAAGGGATTTTAGTTTAGATTTAGGCATGGTCATAAGGAAATAAAATGTGTTTAATTTATTGTATATTCCAAGAGGCATTAAAGGCAAAGAAATATTTAATTGTTATAGGTAGACTACCTCCCAAGACTATAATACCAACACTTCTAGAATTTTCCCAACAACAATCACAAAAATTGCCTATTGTAAATACATTTTTCATGGATGTATCATCGACTATCAATTTCCTAACATGACCCATATCATAAATGAATCAAATATTTTTGGCACCCCCTATAATTCCAACACTACCAGCACCTCTTTTTGTACCAACATTACCAGCCCTTGACTCTCAAACGATTGCCATGCAATAAATGGCAACAACTATAAAAAAAACTTGGCAAACGAGAATACTTCCATGAAAATAAGAGAATAAGAGAGAAACATTCAACCCAAAATTTTTCCTCATATAATGAAGGATCAATTAGCTTCTACTAGTAAAGCTATTAAAAATCTAATATAATGTATAGCAACCAGGAGGATGAACCATCCACTTCAAACTCTGAGTCAGACTATTGGTGTTCAATATGTAATGATCCTCATGGTGAAAATTCTTGCATGATGCATCAACATCATATACAAAAGGTTACTATTGAAAATGTAGGGAGAACCCAAAAGGGACAGATAAATATGATAAGCGAAATGGATCATAACTTTATAATGTCACCAATAGAGCAAGTGGTTGTACTAACAATATCATGAATGAAACAAATGTCAGTTGATCCCAAAATAATGGATTCCTTTAAAATGCATTTTGAGAAGAGAGATCAACCCAAAAAGGGTGTTGCTCAGTCTACTCCTTTTCAAAATTCAACTCATCAGCATCAAAAGATACCAAAAGAAGATGAAACCTAGGAATAGGCTAGAGATAAGCTCAATTTTTCTTCCCTAACTAATCAATAAAGAGTTGAAGCAACTCAAGAATACAAGACAAGATTTAATGAGTTTGTAAAAAAGAAAATGAAACAGTTAGAAGCTACTAACTTCAATATAGTTGAAAAACTAAAAAAGACACCATCTAAAGCTAGCATGTATGATTCTCTTCTTATTATGGGATAATCTATTTTTTTTAGGCCTCACTAAAATATATTTAACACCAAGGAAAGCATCAACTTGAGCTGAATTTATTTCAAGGAAATCCCACCTAAGGGATAGGGAAAAAATATGTCATCATCATTTTATTTATCCCTACAAATGGAAGGGTAGGTGGTGCATAATTATATGATTGATTCTACTGTAGCTACCATAGTTATGCCCAAAGAAATATGTGATATAATAGAAATGAACTATACTAGGAGCTATCTTAGTGTTCTACAATTAGATGGTATCCCTAATAAAAATATGGGAGTAGAATGCCTCAAATAATAGTTATTCAAGATAAAGTGGTAGTGTACATAAAGCCCTACTTTAGAATGTGTCTCTCTAGAGATTTCACAGCTAAATTAGGTGGATATATATCCCTTGACTATTCACATATGGAGATCCCATGCAAGAAAAAAGAATAAAATATTTCTCTATGAAACCATCCACTTACCACACAGAGAATATTGAAGAGCAAGAGCAATAGGCTAATACAATTAGAATGATGATTGAGGAAACTGATCTGATGAAGGACATCATAGAATAATTGCAGATAGATGACTAGTTCTCCTTAAAAGACTTCAATGTCATAATTGAAACTATGACATATATTATATTACAAATTCTAAAAAGGGGAAAGCACCAACCATAGCAAAATAAAATATGTAGCAAGATAAAATATGGAAGCTCCATTTTGATGGAGCAAGATGTAAAAATGGTATTCATGTTGGAATAGTACTAGTCTTGCCAACTTGGATAGAAAAAGGTTGTCTCTTATAGGATTGCTTGGAGTTGCACTAATAATGCAGCTAAGTATGAAGAATTATGTTTGGGTCTTAAGATCCTTAATAAAATGGGGGTCAAATAGTTATCAATCTATGGATATTCAAAGCTTATTATCAACTATGTTATATAATTATATTGTAGCAAACAATACTACTTGAAGGCATACAAAAATAGAGTATGGGACATGTGTGAAATCCTTGAAGCACTTAATATAAAAGCAATATATAGAGAAAAAAATATCCATATGAATACATTAGCTTCTCTTAGAGCTAATTATTTTTTGGAATCTAATGTAGTATGCAAATCCAATACAATCGGGATGATTTACAGACTTTTAATGCCAGAAAAAGACACATTCTGGTAGATTTTTGATAGTGATGAACAAATTGTTGATTTTTGGATATTATATATGAATTGCATAAATAAAATTGCTAAATAACTATCTAGTGAAGATGATGATAGTATGATATAGCTAAAAAACAAACACATCCCAAAAGTTTTGATCACCTTATAAAGCTTATTTGATAGTAAAAAATGACCAATTTCTCAAAATGGAAATTTATGAGTAGGGATATAGTTTATTTGCTATACAACTTGAGATCATCATATGTCGATGCTATAATATAATTGAACTTCTTGCACAATTCCATAATTTGACTTATTTATTTTACAGAGTAGTGTACTACTTTTACTATCCAACACACCATTGAGATTCTACCAAATACCAAACCATTCCAAAAAAAATAGTGGTCAATAAATCCCAAGGTAGAGGATTTGATTAAGCAATAGCTATTAAAGCTCTTAAACGTAAACCTACCTATCCAATTAAGCACTCTACATAGATGGAAAATTATGTTTTAGTGAGAAAGAAAAATTGTGGCATTAACCTGTGTGTGGATTTTTAAAACCTGAACAAGGCTTCACTAAAATACCACTATCCTCTCCCACAAATTGGCCAAATATTGCATACTATAGTAGGGAAAAAGAGGTTTTCTCTATTAGACATATTCTTTGGTTTTAATCAAGTATGCATCTAATATGAAGACCAATACAAAACTAATTTCACCACTAAGTGAGGAACCTTTTCATATCAATGAATGTCATTGGTCTATCTAATGTCGGGGCCACATTTCAAAGGGTAATGAACTTGGAATTTGGAGAATTGGTGAACAGAATAATAGTAATCTACATTGCTGATATAACAATATTATCTCACTAGAAAGAGAAGCATGTTGAACACCTTCTACTAGTGTTCCAGAAATACAGAGAGTTTGGTATTTCATTGAATCCCATTAAGTTAATTTTTTTTGTATAGGAAGGAAAATTTCTCAAACATGTATCTAAGACTGGGTTAGCTATTGATCCAAATAGGATAAAATCGATTCTCACTCTTCCACTTCCTATAGATAAAAAGGGTTTGCAATCTTTTTTTGGACAAATCAACTTTGTGCAAAAAATTATTTCAGATTTTGCTCAAATTTTAAAACCCATGACAAAGATGATAAAAAAGAAGTGGAGTTAAAATGAGAAAACAAAAAAAATAATACCTTTAAAAATATCAAATAAGCCACTGCTAAGGATCTAGTGCTGATTAACCCAAACTACTCCAAGGATTTTGTGTTATATGTATTTAGAGTAGAGGAGAGTTATGTAGTTGTCCTCACTCAAAAGAAAGAGGGTGATGTGGAGCAACCGATAGCTTTCCTGAGCAATACCTTGCATGATCATGAGGAAAGATACAATTTTATAGAAAAGTAGGTCTATGTAGTGATGAAATTGCTAAAAAAAACTAGATAATTTGTCTCAAAATAAGATAAGGGTGTATGTAGTACACTCGGACATTTGAAACTTCATAATTCAAAGAGAACTAGGAGACAAGTGTGCCATATGGGTCACCAAAATTTAGGAATATGATGTTGATATTAAGCCAACCAAGTTGGTGAGGGGTAGAGCACTGTGTCAATAGCTAGTAGAATATACATATAGAATGTGAATATGCTATCAGAAGAAGAGTAATCTACTCAACTAGAAGAAATACAAACAAGTTCAGATACTTGGATTGAGCAATTGATACATTATTTTAATTCTCGTAGATGTCTAGTTGGTATTACTACTTCTCAAAGGTAGAGATACATACTACAAGATAAAAATTATGTAGTAATTTATGGTATCCTATATCAAAGAAATTTTGAAGGCATATTGCTAATATGTCTAAGTCTAGATAAAGAAAAAATGTCTTAAAATAGTTTCATGTTGGTTTCTTAGGTGAACACTATTTTGGATAGACCATAGCTACAAAATACTCAAAGTTGAATATTACTAACCCACTATATTTTCAGACACATTCAAATTATCCAAGTCATGTGATAAATGCTAGATGTTTGTACACAAAAACAAACATTTGGCAATGCCTTTGTAACCAATAATTGTAGAATAACCCTTCCAAAAATAGGGGTTGGATTTCATTAGGGTAATCAACCCAAATTCACCTATTAGGCACAAGTATATCTTGAAAACAACATATTATTTCACGAAATGGTTAGAAGCTAAATGTACTAAACAAGTGGACCAGGACATAATTATTGGATTTTTGGAAAGGTTAATCACAAGGTTTAGAATCCCAACTACATTTGTTTTAGATAATATCAGATCCTTCATTGGAATAAAAACTATTGATTTTGAAGAAAATACGGTATATATTAGAATGCATCTTCCAATTATTATCCTTAAGGAAATGGGTTGGTAGAGTCCACAAATAAGAATTTTTTAAAAATAATTATACAATTGAGGATAATCCAAGAAGTTGGCACTTATTGCTTGATCAAGCATTATGGGTTGACAAGATTACAGTAAAAAAGGCTCTATAAACATCACCCTTTGCTTTAGTGTACGGGAAAGAGGTGATTCTACCTATCAATTTAGATCTACCAACCCTAAAATTCATAAGTAAAAGTGACTCAAAAAATGCACAACCAATAGAAATAAATAATGACAGAACTAATGTTTTTAGAAGAAAAACGTGAATTTTTTTACAATAATTTATGGCACCATTAGAAAACTGTCAAGATATGGTTTGACAAAAATGTAGCCTTAGAAACATTTAATAAAGGTGATCTTGTACTTAAATGGGATGTGTATTGATCCAAGTTAGGTGCACATGATAAGTTTGAATCCATGTGATCTGGGCTATATCTGAAAGAACAAAAAAATAACTTAAACACATTTTAGTGTGTGATTTGGATGGTTGCATGTTACCAATATTGATAAACGGCCAATACTTGAAGCATTATGTATAAATAAGTGCATCAGTAACCTATACATACTTATATAGAATAGCTACATGTGTGTATAAAATCTCATAGGTAAGCTCAATCATCCTAACGCCTTGTAAAAGTAGTATGACTTATTGGTCTATAAGATTTCTAATTGATTGTAGATTTGGAATTGATAATATGTGCAATTACCAATGGTACATGAATTAAGAAAGCACACCAAAATTCCCTAGGTTAGTTAATATTTTGACTAAATAATAACTGAGGATGTCAGTAGTAGTTATAGAGGATAGGTTCTTAAGTCACTAACTGAAGTAGTATTAGCCACCAAATTGCAAATATTGTTAAATCTTATTGGTTGGTGGAATAAACCCAAATGCATTCATCATAATAATCTTTTGTGGTTTCTAATCCCAAGCATATTTTCATTGGTACACACAATTCTCAACATGCATAAATTAACAATAATACCATAACTCACCTTGTAGTTAGACACTATAAAGCTTGCTCATATTCAATCCACATAAATGATTATTGTATTGTACATTGCATAAAGGAAGGGTGAAGCTTAGAGTTTGGAAAAGAAGATAATTATAGTTAGCATGTGACAATCCTACAAAGATGGTTCAAGCAAAGAAGAGTGTCACAGTTCAAAAAACACCAAGGAATTGCAATACAAGATAGACAAAATACATGATACATCAAGAGAATTTGTAGAAGCTAAGAAAATAATTTTCATCAGATCATCAAGATAATATGTTGTGTAATTCAATGTTTCCTAGGTATATGCACCCATGCCCAAATCTTGTAAAAGTCATCATAAAATATTATGACCTAAATATGGCTACAGTTCGTAATTCAAAGTTGGAGAAATTGTTTACAATTTCAAGAGAAGAAATCGATAAATATTTTTTAGTGGAAGACATTTTAGTTGAATATGATAATTCTAGAATAGTAGAGAAAATGCCTAGCCAAGGATAGTGTGAAAAATGATTGACAAGATTATTTGGGAAGTTTCTAAATAATTTCATGGATAAAACAAGAAAACTAGGATAATTCAACTCACATGCACTACTGGTGTTATGCATGTTTTTTTTGAAAAATTTGAAAAAACTTGTATTAAAAAAAAGATCAATTACAATAAGGGAAGGGATTCTTCCTAGCCAAACTTAGAGAGAACACAATCTTACAATAGATGAAGCAGCTTGTCATGAAATCGCGACACAAAAGTTCTCAATAGGCCGCGAACAAGCAACATGTCGTGAAATCGCGACACCTTTCCCCTTTGGCCGTGAAAAAGCAACATGTCATGAAATCACGACATATTTTGCCTTTGGCCATGAAAACTCAACACGTCATGAAATCGTGACACTTTTCTCCTTTGGGCGTGAAAGTGCAACATGTCACGAAATCGCAACAACTTTCCTCCCCTGGCCGCGATGAAGCTACATGTCACAAAATCGTGACAACTTTCCTCCTTCGGCCACGATGGAGCGACATGTCACGAAATTGCGATAAATTTCCTCCCTCAGCCGTGATGGAGCGACATGTCATGAAATTGTGACAACTTTCCTCCAGCGACCATGATGGTGCACCATGTCATGAAATCATGACAACTTTCCTCCAGCGACCGCGATGGCGCACCATGTCGCGATATCACGACAACTTTGCTCCAATGACCGTGATGGCGTAACATGTCATGATATCGTGACAACTTTCCTCCAATGACCGTGATGGTGCAACATGTCACGATATCACGACAACTTTCCTCCAATGGTCGTGACGACGCAACATGTCACGATATCACGACAACTTTCCTCCAGCGACTGCGATGGTGTAACATGTCACGATATCATGACAACTTTCCTCCAGCGACCACAACGGCGCAACATGTCACAATATCGTGACAACTTTCCTCCAACGACCATGACGGTGCAACATGTCTCGATATTGTGACAACTTTCCTCCAGTGACCGCGATGGTGCAACATGTTGCAATATTGCGACAACTTTCCTCCAACGGCCGCGATGGCGCAACATGTTGCAAAATCACGACAACTTTCCCCCAGTGGCCACAATGACGCAACATGTCACAAAATTGTGACAACTTTCCTCCAACGGCCGTGATGGCGCAACATGTCGTGATATCGCAACAACTTTCCTCCAACGACCGCGATGGCGCAACATGTTGCAATATTGTGACAACTTTCCTCCAGCAACCACGATGGTGCAACATGTCATGATATCACGACAAATTTCCTCCAGTGACTGCGACGATGCAACATGTCGTGATATTGCAACAACTTTCCTCCAGTGATCATGATGGTGCAACATGTCGTGATATCACGACAGTTTTCCACCCTTTGAATTTTTTTTTATCATTAGCACAAGGACCTTTCCAGACCCTCTCTAATCACCTCATCCTCGATATCCATGTCATTGTGCAACTGAACTCCAACCTCCTTCTCCGCACCCATCTTAGCTAGAAAGTCAACCGCTTTGTTCAAATCTCTACTCGCATAAACTAGGATCACGTCCTCTAATTCCTTCCATAATTCTCCTCAACCTCCAAGCTTTTAGATCAAATTTCCTCATGCAGTCTAGAGCTAAAACCAAAATTTGCAAGTCTGATTCAAGAATAATCCTGCGATGGCCATGTTTCATTGCCCAAACGTAAGGCACTTAATGGCAATGGCTTCAGCTTCATTGTTAGTGGTTCTTCCCAGGCCTTGCAATTCCCAATAGAGCATAGTCCCAGCATGGTCCCGGCACACCACTCCAATTCTGGCTCTACCCGGATTGCCTTTTGTAGCTCCATTAGTATTGATTTTAATCCAACCTACAGGGGGAGGTTTCCAACAAATTTTGTCCTATCCCTCTAGCAGTTCACCGTGGTCATCCATAGCTCCAATGTCAATTTGAACTTCCTCCTCCACATGAACAGCCACAGTTTCGATAACCTTGCTCCAAATGGTCTGCCAAACCCCATCTAGAGTAGTGAAAGTTTCTCTAAAAAATTTTGCATTTCTTTCCAGCCATACTTGCCACCAGATAAAGCTTAACCCAACCTCCTAGCTAAGACGAAGAGCTTTATATTTGAATCTACCCTTCTACCATTTTGCCCAGATATTCATCCGATTCAGGTCACCACTTACTTGAAATTTAAAGTATGCAAACCATCGCAGCCAAATCTGACGGGTGAAAGGGCAACCAAATAGCAAGTGGTCAGCAGTTTCCTCACTCTTGTAGCATAGCACACATTGAGAAGGGCCGATGATACATTTTGATCTGAGATTATCAAAAGTGAGGATTCCATTGTGCATGCACTACCAGGCAAAAAAGTTGACTTTCGGCCAGCCTTTAGAGTGCCAAATTTTCCTCCAGTCCTCAACCAAAAAAGTATGAGGGGGGGGCTCTGGGAGAATGCTATCATATCCGTCCTTTACTGTATAGACGCCAAGACTCCCAAAGCCCCAAGATAATTCATCCTCCATGTCTCCCCCTGTAAGAAATATTTCAATAAGAATTTTAGTCATGATGGGAATCAAATCTGGAGGGATTGAAATGGGCCACTCATCCAGCTTCTTGAACTGCTTAAACTTACACTCCCCCAACTGAGAAGTTGTGAAGTAACTTTCAATATATATCCATCCCTTGGCTTCAATAGCTGCTTTTATTGGCTATAATTCAGGAAATTCAGCAATGATGGGTGGGAACTGATCCCAAGAGTCTGTCCGTAAACGAGCCTTCTCCCCTCTTCCCAAAATAAGCGGTCTTTAACAACCTGAGACCCTAACTTGAGAGCCTTCCAAACAAGGGACCCAAAACCATCCAAGGGGAGGTGAGCAACATCTACTGGGTTGGCCTATCCCAGGTATTTGCTAGTTAGGATTCTACTGAAAAGGGAGGTGGGTTGGGAGATCTATCTCCAGTACAACTTTCTAGCCAAAGCTTTATTATTCAGCCTAGATTTTCTCAAACCCAGACATCCTTTAGCCTTGGGCTAGGTAACTTTGTTCCAACACACTAAGGCCCACTTTCTCTCTCCCTTTGCTCCTTCCCATAAAAACTTTCTAGCCATCCTGTCCAACTCCTTCCAAATTGTAACCGGGGCAGCCAGGATAGAGAATTTGTAAATTGGCATGGCTTGAATGACTGACTGTAAGAAAGTTAATCTACCACCATAACTCAACCACTTGTGAGACCAATGATTAATTTTGTCCTTGATACACTCCAACAGATTCCTCCATGTGTCTAATTTTAGCTTCTTGAAGTGCAGGGGGACCCCCAAGTAAACCACTAGGAGAGAAGTCCTTATGAATCCCAAGATTTCTAAAATTCTATTCTGAAGCCTTTGCTCCAGATTAAAAAAAACCACTTTGGATTTCTTGTCATTAATGACCTTTTGAGTAGCCCTAAGATAGACATTAAGAGTATCCCTAATCATTCTTGCTTCCCTAAAGCTGGCCACTCCCACCAAACCAGTGTCATCCACAAACTGCATGTGCATTAAAACTTCGTCACCCACCCTGATACCCAATAATCTACCTTGTCTGTCTTCTCCTCAAGAAAATTCTGCCAAGACCTTCAGCCAGAATGAGAAAAAGATAAGGAGAATAGGGATCCCCCTGGCGCAGTCCCCGAGAAGCTCCAAAAGGTTGCGAAGGAAGGCCCTTGATTAGCACAGAGTAAGTCGAGGAAGAGACACAACTCATGACCCACTCTATCCAACCCTGAGAGAAGCCAAATGCTACCATCATTTTAGCTAGGAAACTCCATTCAACCCTGTCATAAGCCTTTGACATGTCCAGTTTTATGAACATCCCTTTATTACCAGAAGTGTGCATTGAATGGATTGCTTCCTGGGCCACAACCACCCCATCCATAATCTGTCGTCCCTCAACAAAACCCCCTTGCTCAGAGGAGACAATGTTGTGAAGAAGAGGTTTTAGGCGCTCAGCCATTACCTTTGTGATTATTTTGTACAACACATTACATAAGGCAATAGGCCTATAATCAAAAATATGAACCCCCTCCTCCCATTTTGGAATCAAGGTAATGAAAGTGTGGTTTATAGCTTTAAGCATTCTCTTATTTTCTCTGGACTCTTCAACAACAGCCCTTACATCATCCTCTAAGCAGTCCCAGAAAGCCTAAAAAAACTCAATTGGGAAGCCATCTGGACCAGGAGTTTTACTAGTGCTCATTCCAAAGACCATAGTTTTCAATTCATCCCTATCAATGGGTTTGAGGAGGGCCTGATTTTCATCCTTCAAAATAATAGCAGGTATGACAGATATAACTTCATTTTGGGCCTCTACATATTGTACCACACTTTCCTTAAAAAGCTTAGAAAAATAATCCATAGCATGGGAATGTATTCCTGGAAGAGTATCAAAGGAGTGACCGTTCTCATCTTGAAGGACCTCCATATTATTCATCTGTCTTCGAGCACAAGCAATCCGATGAAAGAATTTTGTATTTTTGTCCCCTTCTAATAACCAGGTGGTTCTAGCTCTCTGCTTCCAATAGATCTCCTCCTGGTTGTCAATGTCCTCAACCGCTGTATGCAAGGCATCATCCTCAGCTTTGAGCTGGTCTGTAATTACTCCTTCTCTAAACTATTTTTGGACCTCATCCCATCGGGCCACCAAACGGAGCTCTTTGGGCCTGGAAGTCAGTTTTATTAGAATGCCTCCAATACTTCAACTGAGATTTGACATATTGAAGTTGTTTGTGGATTCTGAACATTGCTCTCCCATAAGCTGGGTGGCCTTCTTCCCACCACTGTGGAATTTTCTCCTAAAGTTCTTCTTTCTGAAGCCAAAAATTCTCAAATCTGAAAGGTTTGTGATGCTGCCCCATCCTAGTCCCGCATTCCAGTAGAATAGGACAGTGATCAGAAATAGGGCCTTCTAAAATCTAAAAATTTATATTCCATTTTACAAACGCCTCCTCTAAAACCAGAAAATGATCTAGCTTAACCTTCCTACTATGTGGCTCCCTCCTTTTATTAGTCCAAGTGAAGTTATTTCCAGGACATTTAATGTCCACTAAGTGCAAAGCCTGGACTTGGGCAATCATGAAACGGTCCCCTGGGTCCAAAAATGGTGTTCCCCCTTCTTGGTCTCTAGAAGATAATTTAGCGTTAAAGTCCCCCACTATAATCCAGTCTAGATCTTCCCTTGAGGCTCGCATGTTATGCACAGCCTTCCACTGCCGCCTCTGACCCTCTAGGTTTTGAGACCCATAAAAGTTAGTGATTAGAATGAATTTTGCAGAGACATTATTCCTAAAAAGAGAAGTGAGAACACCCCTCCAGGCAAGATGTTCTATTGCAGACCATTCAAGAGAGTTCCACAGAGTAACAATCCCCCCTGAGGCACCTTGGGCAGCCACATCCATATGACCAACACCCCTCCAAATTCTGTTGACTATTTTAGACATAAGATCCAATGACATCTTAGTCTCTTGTAAAAGCAAAAAATTAGTATTGCGATTCTCTAATAGTCTTTGAATAGCAGATTGATGGGTTCTATTGTTTAAACCCCTCACATTCCAAGATTGTATAATCATTGGTTACCCTGGGAGCAATAAGAGTCTATTGTCCTCACCGATCCTCCCGTGATCAATTTGTCTCCTTGGGCTGCTAGCAACTCCTTATTGGATCTTCTACCTACTCCCTGAGAATTGCTATTTTTTGATCTTTTTTCTACTTGGGTTATCCCCAAAGATGGCCTTTCCCTATTCTTCTCTTTTATTCCCATGCGGACATCCTGAGATACTATCTGCTCCTAGTTATGGACTACTAAGGCACCAGAACATACTGGCTGTGATACCTCATAGAGTTCAACTACCTGCTATATGATAGGAGGAGAAGAGAGGGGGAGTTGCCCGAGAATATTAGAAGTTTCCTTAAAACCCTCCATGCCCTCCATAAATTGTTCCTCTTCGTCAACCAATGACTTAAAAATCTCATACCTATTTGCAATCCTGAGATGGGATTGCTCCTTTCCTTCCTTTTTCTTTGTCCGTATTTTTCTTCTGGGCTATTCAAAACCCTCTCTCTGAGCTTCCTGGCCCTGACCGGTGCTATTAGAATCTTTATTAGGTGTTGCCTTATCCTCTTTAGGTAGGTTTGGCATTCCTGAAGGGGCCTCCATTTTGGCATTCATATTATTAGGACAGAAACGGGCCAAATGTCCATGTTTGTGACAAACCCTACATCTAAAGGGTAGGGCCTCATAGTCCAGTTGTTGAATCCAAGAGAGACCTACCAATTCAATTTCCAACTCTGCCGACAAAGGCTTGCTGAGATCCATCTCCACACATATTCTAGCATACACCGCCATGCTCCCTTCAATAGTGTCTCTGGAAACACCCAGATGTCTACCAATAGAATTACCAATCATTGCCAACACCTGCTCACCCCAGAACTCCATTGGAAGAGCATATAGATGGATCCAAACTGGGACAACCGTAGGTTCAACATGAGGATCGAAGCCCACCCTCCATTTTTGAACAAATAGCCCTACCGGGCCATGATTTTTCTTCTCCGACTCGAAAGCCTTATTTCTATCGGCCAGAGCCAAAAAGCTAACAATAAAATAACCATTACTAATAAACCACAATGAATACTCACCATGGGGCTCCCATTTTTGGCGGATCCAAGAGTGCAAAAAATTCAGGGAAGGGCGAATCCCCATGAACTTGCAGATTAAATCATGGTTAGCTCTATAGATGACTGATTCCTCAACCATACTTGGCTCAATGACAATTTTTGGCCTGGATTCGGCTTGTGGAAAACAACCATTCACCCGATGTGCTGATGACCTATTCCCAGCAGCCGTGAAGAGCTTCTTATATGCCATATTTTGGGCTTCGTCGTTCTTCGGAGGAGAATTATCTTTAAACAAATCAGCGTAAGAGCTGGTACTCCCTGGAAAAGGAGCCGGAGAAGTCCCCATTGGACCCTCCTGGGGCACCGATCTAGCCTTCAGATTCACCGTACCCCAAAGACACTTCTGCAATCCAGCAGAAGCTCGAGATTTTTTGAAGTTCTAGAAACCCTAGTTCAGAGGAAAAAATCGCCAGAGCTCATTTTCCCACTTTTTTTTCCAAGGAAGATCAAGGTGTTATGCATGTTAGCAATGGTGTTAGGGTTAAGAAAAAACATAATGGTAAACCCATAATAAATGTCTCTAGACAATGTTGTTGTGAGCACCCAAAATTCTTCTTTGATTGGGCAAATTTTTTAAGCAGATGTATAAATGAGAAGCTTGTTTCCATTGAAGAACACAAGTTTATACTGAGAGGAGGGGTGAACAGTATAAGATCACTTTTACTTTCTTTCCAAACCAATATCAATTTATGTCATTAATTGCAATAACCAAATATAGAAGTGTGCATTAATAACTCAGATAGCAATAGTAAGCAAGAGCACAAGTCACCACACACAATTGAGACACAAGATTTAACGTGGTTCCCCCAATGTGGGGTACTCCACAAGATAATATCCTTATAATATTTCACACAAAAATAAGGATCCTTATCCAATACAATGATTTCTTTGATCTGCTCAAAGCTAGGCAATAACAAGCTCACACAGAACTTGTCCAAATCTGCATAACAAGCTCACAACAGAACTTGTCCAAAACTACTTCAACAAGCTCTCAAAAAAAACTTGTCCAAATCTCTCAATCTCACAAAAAACTTGCTCAAATCTTCTCCAACAAGCTCACTAATAACTTGTCCAAATATGCTCTAACAAGCTCACCAAGAACTTGCTCAAATCTGCTCCAACAAGCTCACTAAGAACTTGTCCAAATCTACTCTAGCAAGCTCACCAAGAACTTGCTCAAATCTGCTCAATAGGCTCACTAAGAACCTCATCAAAATATATCCACAAATATATCTAAAACTATCCACAAATCTATCCCAAAAACTATCCACAAAGCCTTCTCAAAGGCTCAATCAATCATACACAAACTACCACAAATATGTCCAGAAATCTATCCCAAAGGCCTTCTCAAAGGCTCAATCAATCATGCTCAAGTAGTACTCAAATCTCATCCACAAATCTATGAAGGCAAGGCTCAAATATGAACTCAACAATGAATGGCAATGCACTCTACAATGGATGACAACAATGATCCACAATGATCTCAACTCAACTCAACTCAAATCAATCTCAACTCAAGTCAACTCATAGAAGCATAAAGAGAATTGTTAGAGACTCAATATGTTCTAAGCTCAATCTCAACTCAAATCAGAATTATAGAATAGTTTGTTTCATGGGACTTGAACAATCACCTCACACAATCACTTGACTAGGCTCAATCAACTCAACTCAACCAATCACCACAAGGGACAACTCTTTCTCACAAAACCCTAGTCCAAGCATGTATCAACCAACTCAAATGTTTCCAACAATGCTCAACCACAAATCTCACATAACAATGATACTCATGTTCTTTTCAAGTTCTTTACATAACCAATGGGCTTCAACAACTATGCTTATAAAACAAGGTTTAAACACAACTCTCAAACCAGAAAACCTTGAAGCATTCAACCAACCACTTTCGAAAAGGAAACCACAATCAATCCTTTTCACTCCAATGATATTTCAGAAATCAACCACCATAAACAATCAATAGGAGAATGTGCCCATACCTTTTTGATGCCAAGAAGTTGTCCACAAAATCTGCCACACTAAACACAACTTTCCTTTCCAATCTCAATAAGGGTTAGTGGACTTCAAATAATAATCACAAGATAAAGCATAACTCAATTTACACCTTTTTACTCCAACTTAATAAACACATCCACCAAAGTCCTTTTAATAAAAACCCTTATAAAAAATAATAATCAATAAACCTCTCAAAAATTATTTTATAACAACTCCTTATTTCTCCTAAATCTTAATTCTCAATTTCATGAACATCAAATTAAATCAACAACTCATCCACCTTTGAAATAATAATCACAACCCTTATAAAAACAAAGTTTAATTAAAAACTTTAATTATTCCTAACCACCTTATAACTCCAACTTAGGGCTTAACAAAATTAATTAGAGCAAAAACGTATTTACCTCCTCAAGGGGATTCGAACCCCCGACTTGCCCACACCGTGAGCGCCTTAGCCATGGCTAAGGTTGCCACACGAGCTAGCCGCTCATTCGAAAGGGAAAGGCACAACGTGCCTTAAAACCTTTCCTCCCTTTTCGCAAATCAAAAGCGCTTCGAGCGCTTTTCTTCCAACGCCTTCCGAACGCAGTCAAGGGGATTCAAAACCTTGACGTTTGTGCTGCCACACACCTTAGCCAAAATCCAATTGCCAATGCGCCACTCTGCCCACGATGACTTTGGACTTCGACCAACCTTCGTTTATTCATTGCTTCTGCTTTCTAAAATATTTTCGCACGAGCTCAATTCGGATGCTTAGCCAACGATTATTAACCATGAGCAAGGATCAGTTTATGAACCTTAGGTATCCCCTTTATATAGCCTCCTTATTATTTTTGATGACGTCAGCAAAAATCTTGCATATTTAATTTTAAATTTAAATTTAAATTTTAAATAATTAAAATTTAAACTAAATATTAAAAATTAAATATCTCCATCATCGGGGCACATTTTTCGATGAAACGAAAGGCCAACTTGGGTTTTAAGAAAAACCCAATTCAAATATGCCATCCATGGTTTTAAATAAAACCTTTTATTTTGCCTACCTTGGTTTTCACAAAAACCCTGTATTTATCCATGCTTTCCAAAATATCATTTGGCCACCAAAACTCAATGTGATCCATGTGACATCAATGACAACATAAAATAACTCAAATTGCCAACAATCTCCCCCTTTGTCATTGATGGCAACACCTCTAATGCAAAAACCATAATCACTACAAAAACCATCTCTGAGAATCAAAGTTGCTCCCCTGACTCAATACTCTCTATGGAGGCTGCTCCCCCTAACTCAATGCTCTCTTTGGAGGCTACTCCCCCTAACTCAATGCTCTCCCCCTTACTCAAATCTCTCCCCCTTTGACATCAATGGCAAAAGGGACACCTATGGGGCTAAAATATATGACTCTTAAGCATAGCCCCCTCACCACCTTCTCTTTTGAGGTGATTAATTTTGGGGTGGGAGTACCTTTACTCCCAGTTGTTCTCTCAAATGCTCAAACACTTCTCTTGGTAATGGTTTTGTAAAGATGTCTACAATCTGATATTTTGTAGGAACATATTCCAATCTTACTTGTTGCTCTGTAACCTGCTCTCTTAAAAAGTGATACTTGATTGGAATGTGCTTTGTTCTGGCATGCATTAATGGATTCTTCGAGATACTTATAGCACTAGTATTATCACACAGAATAGGAATGGGATGATCATGTTCTATGCTGAAATATTTGAGAGTCTATTTCATCCATAATACCTGTGAACAACATGTTGTTGCTGCAATATATTCTACCTCTATTGTGGAAAGTGACACTGATGGTTGTTTCTTACTTAGCCAAGAAACTAGGCAATCACCAAGAAAGAATGCTCCTCCGCTTGTGCTTTTTCTATCATCAATATTTCCTGCCCAATCTGCATCTGTGTATGTTGTGAGAGTAAACTTACTGCTTCTAGGATACCATAGACCATACTCCATTGTTCCTTTGAGATATCTTAGTATTCTTTTCACTACTGTCACATGTGATTCTTTTGGAGCTGCTTGAAATCTTCCCACTAAACCAACTGCATGTATTATATCTGGTCTTGTGGCTGTAACATATAATAGGCTACCAATCATAGATCTGTATAGAGTTTGATTTGCATCAGGAGATTCATCATCTTTGCTTAATTTACACCCTGTAACCATTGGAGTACTAACTGGCTTACTATCTTCCATTTTGAATTTCTTCAACATCTCCTTTATATACTTTGTTTGTGAAAGAAATATCCCTTTTTCTAATTGTGAAATCTGTAATCCAAGGAAAAAGGTTAATTCACCAATCATAGACATTTCAAACTCTTTAGTCATGTTTCTTGCAAATTCTTGACACATTCTATCATTGCTACCCCCAAAAATAATATCATCCACATAAACTTCCACAATCATCAAATCATTTCCCTTATTTTTAATATACAGATTGCTATCAATTGTTCCCTTTCTGAAACCTTGCTCTCGAAGATATTTATCCAGTCTTGAATACCATGCTCTAGGGGCTTGCTTTAAGCCATAGAGAGCCTTTTTCAATTTACACACATAATCTGGCTTATCTGCTTGATTAAACCCATCTGGTTGTTCAATGTAAACTTCTTCTTCTAAATGACCATTCAGAAAAGCTGATTTGACATCCATATGATATACTTTAAAATTCCTATAGCTTGAAAGTGCCAAAAACATCCGTATAGCTTCCAATATTGCAACTGGTGCAAAGGTCTCATCAAAATCAATTCCTTCTACTTGTGCATATCCTTTACACACCAATCTTGCCTTGTTTCTGATGACTTGACCATCTTCATTTAGTTTGTTCCTGTAGACCCATTTAGTACCAATTACATTTTTTCCTTTTGGTCTTGGAACTAATTCCCAAGTCTTACTCTTTTCAATCTGATCTAGTTCTTCCTTCATTGCCTTAATCCAACATTCATCATTTTATGCCTCTCTGAAATCCTTTGGTTCTATCTTGGATAATAGTGAAACATCTGCTTGTTCTATTGAGCCTATGATTCCTCTTCTTGTCCGTCTTACATCAGGACTGCCAATGATCAAGTCCTCTGGATGATTTTTTTGAATATATCTTGATGTAGTTTTGGAAGGTATATTCTGCAAATCTTCTTCATCTGAATCTTCACCCATTTCTTCCTGACAACTTTCTTCTTCTTCAAGAATATCTTCCTGAGGTGGCTCATTTATTCCTATTCTTTCATCAACTCTGACATTTATACTTTCCACCATGGTATGTGTTCTTTTATTGTAGCATCTGTAGGCCTTAATTTTTGTAGAGTATCCAAGAAAAATACCTTCATCACATCTAGGATCAAACTTGCCCAAGTCCTTATCCTCTCTTTTGATATAACACTTACTTCCAAAAACTCTAAAGTAGTTTACCGTGGGAGGTCTTCCTTTCCAAAACTCATATGGAGTCTTATGTTGCTTTGTTCTAACTTGAGCTCTATTCATAACATAGACTGTTGTACTTATTGCTTCCTTCCAAAACCCATCTGAGATTTTTGATTCATTTAGCATTGCTCTGGCCATATTCTCAAGAGTTCTATTCTTTCTTTCTACTACTCCATTTTGCTGAGGAGTCCTGGCTGTTGAATATTCTTTTTTGATTCCATGTTCTGCACAAAACTCAATGAATTCTGTAGAGATGAATTCCCCTCCTCTATATGATCGTAAACACTTGATCTTCTTTCCTGTTTCATTTTCTACCATTTCTTTGAATACTTTGAAATGCTCAAATGCCTCTGATTTCTCTTTTAGAAAAACAACCCAAGTCATTCTAGAATAATCATCTATGAACAACATGAAGTAGCTTTCACCTTGTAGACTTTTAGTTCTCATAGGCCCACATAAATCAGTATGAATCAACTCTAATACCTTGGAAGAGGAATATTCTTTTGCCTTGAAACTTGATCTTGTCTCGCTTTCCATACTGACATTGTGCACAAATTGTATTTGAAGGTCTTTTTATCTTTGGTAGATCTCTCGACAATTTGTTTGTTGCTTATCCTTACTATGTTATCAAAGTTCAAGTGACACAACCTTTTATGCCATAACCAACTCTCTTCTTCTTGAGATAGAAGACATTTTTCCTTTTTTATTTCACTTGAACATGTAGAGATTGTTATTGGTTCTTTCTGCAGTTGCAACAAGCTTCCCTATTTTTGTTTCCCTGATTTTGCATCCTGTAGAGGAAAAAGTAACTATGTACCCTCGATCACAAAGCTGACTTACACTTAGTAGGTTGTGTTTCAGACCCTCAACATAGAGTACACCTTGTGTAGTTGTCTTTCCATCATCCAAACTTAAAGTTCCTCTCCCTTTGATTTTAGCTGAAGCATTATCACCAAATCTCATAGATCCATTGTTGTTCCCTTTTAAAGAAATGAACTTATCCTTATACCCAGTCATATGACTAGAGCACCCACTATCAATATACCATTTGTCCATCCTGTAACCCAATAGAATCTACCCTCAAGCTGTTAGCCTTTTCGAAGGAACCCGCTCTGATACCAATTGAAGAACACAAGCTTATACTGAGAGAGGGGTGAACAATATAAGACCCACTTTTTACTTTCTTTCCAAACCAATATCAATTAATGTCCTTAATTGCAATAACCAAATATAGCAATGTGCATTAATAACTCAGATAGCAATAGTAAGCAAGAGCACAAGTCACCACACACAATTGAGACACAAGATTTAACGTGGTTCCCCCAATGTGGGGTACTCCACAAGATAATATCCTTATAATATTTCACATAGAAATAAGGATCCTTATCCAATACAATGATTTCTTTGATCTGCTCAAAGCTAGGCAATAACAAGCTCACACAGAACTTGTCCAAATCTGCATAACAAGCTCACACAGAACTTGTCCAAAACTGCTCAACAAGCTCACACAGAACTTGTCCAAATTTAACAAGCTCATCATGAACTTGCTCAAAACTTCTCAAAAAGCTCACTACAGAACTTGTCCAAATATGCTCAACAAGCTCACAAAGAACTTGCTCAAATATGCTCTAACAAGCTCACTAAGAACTTGTCCAAATATGCTCTAGCAAGCTCACCAAGAACTTGCTCAAATATGCTCCAACAAGCTCACTAAGAACTTGTCCAAATCTGCTCTAGCAAGCTCACCAAGAACTTGCTCAAATCTACTCAATAGGCTCACTCAGAACCTCATCAAAATATATCCCAAATATATCCACAAATCTATCTAAAACTATCCACAAATCTATCCCAAAAACTATCCACAAAGCCTTCTCAAAGGCTCAATCAATCATACACAAACTGCCACAAATCTGTCCAAAAATCTATCCCAAAGGCCTTCTCAAAGGCTCAATCAATCATGCTCAAGTAGTACTCAAATCTCATCCACAAATCTATGAAGGCAAGGCTCAAAGATGAACTCAACAATGAATGGCAATGCACTCTACAATGGATGACAACAATGATCCACAATGATCTCAACTCAACTCAACTCAAATCAATCTCAACTCAAGTCAACTCATAGAAGCATAAAGAGAATTGTTAGAGACTCAATATGTTCTAAGCTCAATCTCAACTCAAATCAGAATTATAGAATAGTTTGTTTCATGGGACTTGAACAATCACCTCACACAATCACTTGACTAGGCTCAATCAACTCAACTCAACCAATCACCACAAGGGACAACTCTTTCTCACAAAACCCTAGTCCAAGCATGTATCAACCAACTCAAATGTTTCCAACAATGCTCAACCACAAATCTCACATAACAATGATACTCATGTTCTTTTCAAGTTCTTTACATAACCAATGGGCTTCAACAACTATGCTTATAAAACAAGGTTTAAACACAACTCTCAAACCAGAAAACCTTGAAGCATTCAACCAACCACTTTCGAAAAGGAAACCACAATCAATCCTTTTCACTCCAATGATATTTCAGAAATCAACCACCATAAACAATCAATAGGAGAATGTGCCCATACCTTTTTGATGCCAAGAAGTTGTCCACAAAATCTGCCACACTAAACACAACTTTCCTTTCCAATCTCAATAAGGGTTAGTGGACTTCAAATAATAATCACAAGATAAAGCATAACTCAATTTACACCTTTTTACTCCAACTTAATAAACACATCCACCAAAGTCCTTTTTAATAAAAACCCTTATCAAAAATAATAATCAATAAACCTCTCAAAAATTATTTTATAACAACTCCTTATTTCTCCTAAATCTTAATTCTCAATTTCATGAACATCAAATTAAATCAACAACTCATCCACCTTTGAAATAATAATCACAACCCTTATAAAAACAAAGTTTAATTAAAAACTTTAATTATTCCTAACCACCTTATAACTCCAACTTAGGGCTTAACAAAATTAATTAGAGAAAAAACGTATTTACCTCCTCAAGGGGATTCGAACCCCCGACTTGCCCACACCGTGAGCGCCTTAGCCATGGCTAAGGTTGCCACACGAGCTAGCCGCTCGTTCGAAAGGGAAAGGCACAACGTGCCTTAAAACCTTTCCTCCCTTTTCGCAAATCAAAAGCGCTTCGAGCGCTTTTCTTCCAACGCCTTCCGAACATAGTCAAGGGGATTCGAAACCTTGACGTTTGTGCTGCCACACACCTTAGCCAAAATCCAATTGCCAATGCGCCACTCTGCCCATGATGACTTTGGACTTTGACCAACCTTCGTTTATTCGTTGCTTCTGCTTTCTAAAATATTTTCGCACGAGCTCAATTCGGATGCTTAGCCAACGATTATTAACCACGAGCAAGGATCAGTTTATGAACCTTAGGTATCCCCTTTATATAGCCTCCTTATTATTTTTGATGACGTCGACGGAAATCTTGCATATTTAATTTTAAATTTAAATTTAAATTTTAAATAATTAAAATTTAAACTAAATATTAAAAATTAAATATCTCCATCACCGGGGCACCTTTTTCGATGAAACGAAAGGCCAACTTGGGTTTTAAGAAAAACCCAGTTCAAATATGCCATCCATGGTTTTAAATAAAACCTTTTATTTTGCCTGCCTTGGTTTTCACAAAAACCCTGTATTTATCCATGCTTTCCAAAATATCATTTGGCCACCAAAACTCAATGTGATCCATGTGACATCAATGACAACATAAAATAACTCAAATTGCCAACATCCATGAATATTAAAAAGAGTGAACTATTCACCTATCCATCATATTTAGCATGGCTCATACTTTTTTGTATGACCCTAGACTGACATAGCATAAATATGTATATGTGGGACATACAGGGGTTAGCACACTTTGTTGTGGACTGGACCCATGTACTCAGAGAAAGTACATCATATGTAGAGTTCAACAAGAAATTTCTATATCCTACAATGGTTTTAATATATGGATAATACCCACACATAAGTGTTACATCTATTGATAGGCTACAGGGAAATAAGAGAGAATTAGAGGACTAGTTTTCTTAAAATAAGGAGTAATCATTAGATTGTATGGTTTTTTGGGTATCCCATTCCTTCTTCCATACTATGTTACAAATTGGATTTTTGGTCTAGAATTTTGTAGGCAAATATACATGATTGAATAGTATTTTGCTCCTAGAGTGAAGAATATGGTAATATTCTAGCTACATTTAAATTTTTAAGGGATTACTATGATCAAGAGGGAGCTAGAACAATACTGAGTTTGGAAGAGAAACTAAGTGTCTTATAATTACAAGTAGTGCCTCACATATGGCATTACGACCCTAACAATATTTTAAGGTAAATTTGACACACTTGAATAACAAGGAACCACCATTTGAACATGTGTTACATTTTGGTAAGACCCCAAGGTCTTACTATAAAATTATTAACAATTTAATGTAAATGTAATCGCAGGTCACTCAAAGGGGGCTCCCTTGTAATCGCTTTGCCACTATAGGAGGCTCCCTCCTTAGAATATATGCTTATTATTCTTCTTCTTGGATGATTTGATATGGATGGCCAACCTAATATATATATCTATCCTAAAGCTACGTTGGTGAAGAGACATGATGGTTCACGTATGAAGAGATGCAATGGTTCATGTTATGAAGGGTTGTGATGGTTCAATTTATAAGTTAATAATATAATAATTAAATGATTAATAATACTAACTAATAATGTTAGGATTGAGGATCCTAACATGCCACCCTCCTTAAAAAGAGCTTTGTCCTCAAAGCTCAAAGTGAGAAGCTTTGTCCTTTGTTTTCCAAGAAGGATGTGTAAGTTCTTGGACTCTTTTAATGACATCCTTTCATAGGCAGGGATATCGAGAAGGATGAAGCATAGCAGGGGGTTGCCAAGAACAATAGTAGAATATTCCTTAGGAAAATCATGATGAATATGGGAGGGCAACCCTTGGGGTTCCTCAAATACTTTAGAATGATGCATCAAAAGTGATGGTAATGATTTCATATCCTTTTTTGGTTCCTTGGTAGAGCCAACGGAGAAGGAGTGTGTAGTCACTTTGTGTTGGTTTCGAATAGGTTTGGTCATATGGCAAGAACTCATTATTGGTGAGGAAGGTATGTGTAGGTCTTGTAGAGTGCATGTTTGGCTAGCATTGATCACTTTGGGTATGTCTACCTCATCCTTGCTTGGTACATCAATCACTTCTTGCACATCGACCTCATTATCTTCATTGTAGTGAGTAGGTACACTAGTCGCTTCGGACACAACTACCTCATCTGCTTGCTCTATGGAGAGACAGGGATCAACTTCCTTAAATAAATACAATTTTAGTGTAGCACATTTATGGTGGGGTCCAAATTGTTCATCACAATTATCACAAAGTCCTTTTTCTCATAATTCCTTCATCTCCTCAAATCTAAGATGTTTAATTTGTAAATTTCGATTAGATTTGGGGGTTGTGTAAGTGCTTTGTGCCCTTCCATTATGCATAGGTTTGGGAGTGATGTAAGTGGTCAACAATTTTTCAATAAGTGGTTTCCCTAATTGCTGTTGTGCATTGATTTTATCTTCAGCTAATTTTACCAATCCATAGGTCTGCATCATGGTATAGGGATTGAACCTTGTCACCTCCATTCTAATTTCCTCTTTTAATCCCCTAATGAAGCCATTGATGAGAATTAATTCATCAAATCTTGTGTTGTGTTTGGTGATATCCTCAAACCGAGTTTGATACTCATGCACAGAAGTGATTTGATGAAGATCTTTGAGCAAATACCACATGGTTGAACCCCACATGGCTCTGATACCAAATGGTAAGACCCCAAGGTCTTACTATAAAATTATTAACAATTTAATGTAAATGTAATCGCAGGCCACTCAAAGGGGGCTCCCTTGTAATTGCTTTGCCACTATAGGGGGCTCCCTCCTTAGAATCTATGCTTATTATTATTCTTCGTAGATGATTTGATACGGATGGCCAACCTAATATATATATCTACCCTAAAGCTACGTTGGTGAAGATACATGATGGTTCATGTATGAAGAGACATGATGGTTCACGTTATGAAGGGTTGTGATGGTTCACTTTATAAGTTAATAATATAATAATTAAATTATTAATAATACTAACTAATAATGTTAGGATTGAGGATCCTAACACATTCTAACATTAAAATGCTTAGGAATTTAGCCAATGACAAGGAGGTACCATTAGATATCATGACAGTGTAGGAAAGGCCACCATGGAGGATGTGGCATCCATATGAAAGAATTTTTGATCGAGAGAGAAATGAGGATCAGGGGATCTGATCTAACCTTATCAAGTCAATAAAGGAGAAACAAAAGTGGGATACCCATAAAATACATGAGTCATGGATCTCATGATGTAAGTGCAATAAGTAAAAAAATGCTTATCCAGATAATACAGAAAAATAATTTCTCTCAAATTTTGATGTGAAATATATTCACTAGAAAAGGGAGCATGAAAAGAAAATATTTCTAAAGGTCAAAGTGTTAGAAGACTTATATAAGGAAGAAGAGGAAGAAGAAAAAATATAAAACTAGTCATAATCATTAATTGATCCCATAATTGATTATGGTAACTCTAAGGACGAATCGCTTCCCCAACATCAACATGCTATGGAGGGATATGTAGTGGGTGCTAAAGAAGTACAATAGGTTGCATATTCTAGGATGTCAAGTGATACTAGGCAATTTGGAAAATAATCACTGACACAATCAAAATCTTCTAAATAAAGCCCCAAACTAGAGATGAAACATAAAAGCTATCCAAACCATAGAAGTTTAGAAATTGAAAGGTTGGTGATCAAAAAGCAACAACTGTAGCAAGACGTATACATAACTAAATTGGTATTTGCATTGATGGATTTTGAGGAATTTAATAAAAAGGAGTTTGAAATAGCCAAGGCCAAAATAATTGAAAGGGTGGAACCAAATCTGGAAGCACAAGGAGTAGTCATGTCCTCTAAAACTATTCCTACTCAACCCCCCTCTCCTCATAACTTTTCTTAGTCATCCTCTTCACTTGAAATCATCCTTACACCAATTAAACCCCCATCACCATCATCCCATCAATAATCAAATTCTCATTTACAAGTCTCCCCACCACAAATTTTATCTCTACCCATAATGTAGCAAGAGTTGGCCATCTAAGAAAGCTTTACCCTTATACAAGTTGATAGGTTTGCATCATACCCACTTACCTGATGCTTGTATTTTTAGTGACTACTATTCTTCCCCCAAGTTTTTAATATGACCCACTTTTGGAGATGTTATCCATCATTCAAGATATTTAGGAAGTGGAGGAAAATAAGAAAAAGTGGATAAAAAAGTAGCAGCAGCAATAAAAGGTAGAAGAAACAATCACTTTGACTTATCAAATAGTGGATCTTGTCAAATAAAGAAGGACAAAAGTGATTTTCCATAAAAGGATCAAGAAATAAGCTACAAAAATAAGGCCAAAGGATTACTAGGTAAAGGTGTAGAGTCAAGACATCAAAAATTTAAAAATGGAGACACTCTAGGCCATCCACACTGAGGCAAACACACTATTTCTACACAATAATTGATCAGATAGAAAACTCAAATTCATTGAAAATAATTTGGAAGCATTGGAACTCAAATTGAGCAAAGAAAATATAAATCATATTCTCTTAAAAATAAGATCAAGGAGCTGAAAATAATAATTAACAACTCTCCTACAGAGGACCAGTTACAAAAAAAGGATCACAATATCCAAATCTTGGAGGGAGAGCTGCAATTTGCTAAGAATCAATTACAACAACAAGATTCAATGTTATAATACCTACAAGCTAGTCTACAAGCCCAAAAGAAAGCTTTGACAAAAATTCATGCAAAACTATAGCAAGAAAACAAAAAACCCCATGGCATGGAAATATTGAAATATTGGATCAAGCGGGTTAGAAGCCATTACTAGAAAAAATCAAAGGAGCCACCTTGTAAGATTTTCTCCCTTTCATTGAAAAATAAAAGAAACTACCAAAATATCTATGGAGGCCAAGCTAAAATTGAGAAAATGTAGGAAATACTTGCTTAATAGAATCTTGGAAGCACAAATTCTTAGGAAGATGCTAAGAAATAAATAAAAGCATCCTCAGTTGAGGAAGTAGTTAGAAAAATATCTAGAAGAATACAGACTAAGAGATCTTTAGGTGTTTAAAATAATTAATTTAATTCATGAGGGATAAGATATTCTATGTATCCTCAGACAATATTCTAATGACATGAGTAGAACTACTAAGAAAACAAGGGCACTTGGTTCCTGAGGTATTTGGGATAAAAAAATACATTTTTATACAAAGAAAAAAATCAAACAGTTGTTGGACCAATAGCTTCAAGATGTAAGTGAGGTTGAGTCACTACCACAACCAATCAAGGTAGAGCAGGCATTTGCAATATTTTACAAACTCTCCTACCTTCTAGCCAATTCAGAGGAAATGGTAAAAATATATAGTGATCCTCCTTACAAGCATTATTATAGATTGTAAAATATTTTATCTAAGCTCAAAGGGATTCCATGCATGGAATGAAATTGCCAAGTACTTTAGATCCCTAAAAATTGGGTAGCTCAATAAATTACACAATAGGGTGAGTCATCAGGAATTACTTTGATAGGCGTATCCCAATAGTTGGAGGAGCCAATCAAACCCCCTAAAATTGAGGATGTACCGTAGGATTGTATATATAATAGGTTTTACATTTCTAAATTTTTTTTTTGTATATTTGTGATATATAATATCCAATAGTTTTATGACTCCATAGCCCAGAGGATAAGGCTGAAAAAGTGTAAAGGTTAAGATATATGTAAGCAAAATGACAAATGAGTTGTCATAATACACTTGATCTGGAACATGATGCAAGTAAAGTACAAAATTGTAAAGCTAACAAAGATTCATTTTGATAGAAAAAATAAAATAAGGCATGTAAGCATTAAATTCATATGAGATACCCAAGTCAATCATGATATAATTTTAAGATGGCACAGGTGATGATCATTGCTTAATTTTAGCTTTTGAGGATTTATATTAAATAAAGTGCAACCAAAAGATGTGAAAAAAGTAAGCTAAGATAACCACATGATAATGGTACTATAATATGCAAGAAAATAATAAGATAAACTTCTATAATAACTCAGTAATATACCATTAATGAAAGCTCACAATAATAGTACAATGCAATATAATGGAGGACTTGAACACTCCAGAATTTTCAATGAAGAACTCAATTGTACCTACTCACTATTCACTATAGTAACATTGTGTCTCTCACACACTCACTCACTCACTCTAAATATATATCTTAAAGACCTATATATAGGAAGATATGTACCTTGGCCTTTACTCTACCTTATCCTATGACTCATGTACATGTGGACTACATGCACATTTACATCATTATATATTCTAACACTTGTGCATTTATTACTTTGGATGAAGTAACTCAAACTTTATCCTTACGTAAACTCCTACTCTAATTATGTACCCAAGGTGGTATATTGACATGTACCCAATAATGTAATATACTCTAACACCCCCTTGTATTACATTATTTGGGTATTGAATACTTTAGTCTTCAATATGGATCTTCATCTTGGTTCTGGAATTTGTACTCTTCTTCTACTTCTGCTTCAGTCTTCATGTTGTCTTTCCATATTTTCTTCATTCCCCTATCTTCCAGTATTCTAAAGTGTTTTATAGAATTCTTGACCTTAAAATCTTCTAGGTAACCTTTATGAACATAATATCTAATGATATTGCAATTCATAAGTGGATCTAAATTACCTCCTTTTCTTTCCTTTGATTTTTTGTATGACTTGTTTCTTTGATATTCAAAAATGTCAAGCTTGAATTCATTGTTAGTGGATGCTTCTAAAATAAGAACTTGAAAGAAAAAATTTAATTTGAATATCAATATTTCTTCAAATATTTTATAGTATTTATCTTTGTAGTAACATAAGTAAGTTGAATGAGATTTTCCTCCACAATATTTACATGGATGGAAACTCCAGCAGTCTACATTCTCATGACTAAATTTTTTGTAATAAGTGCATAGAGAGATATTCCAATTTCTTTGTCACTATTTTTAGGAGAATCATGTGCATCCATTTCCTTGATGAAAGAGTTAAACCATCTATGTACTATTGAAGCTATTTCATATTTACTTTTTTCATATATTTGTATGATATCTTTTTGATGAATATTCTTTTCTACCTTTTGAATATGATTTTCAATATCTTCATTAGTATAGTTGTCATCAACTCCCTTTATTATCTCATTGGAAGATATTTCTAAAGAATTTACTTTTTCCAAACTATTAGTTTGTGAGTTCTCAAAAATATTTTTAAACCCTATTGATTCTTCTCTTCCATTTGCATCTTCCTTATTATTATCCATTGAATTCTCTAAGATGTCAATCATGTTTTCCATTGAATCAAGTGTATTTTTAAGCCATATTGGTATTTTCCTTGCTCCTTTTCTAATTACATTTTTAATGTGTTCTTTGAAGTAGACATCCTTATAGCTCCCTAGTGTTAAGTATATGTTCAACTAGTAAAAAATTTGAGAATATTTTTTATATAACCTTTGAAGTAGTCTACCTTATGTCTCCCTAGTTAGCGTAGATGCTCAATATTTCTAAGAACCTTTCAATTTTACAAAAAAAATAAATTACCTTCTATCTAGAAAATTTTTGAATGCACTATGAAACTTGATAGTATTCGTAGCTTTCTTAGTTCAAGTTGAATTCCTTTTGAATCCCTAATGTTCAACTTTAATGTATTGCCTTATGTCTCCCTATTGATTAGTAAATATAAAGCTAAAGATCAATGACGATTTACCTTCAAGTATTAATAAGTTTCTTTTCCTTCAAGACCTTTTAGTTGGATTAATGTCTCATAAATTAATGTAATAAGAAATTAATGGTTTTGCTCCTTTAACCTTCACTTTTCAATGGTTTAATTTTTCTAAATTCTAAGAAACTAAAATTTGAAGTAGTATGCCTTATAACTCCCTGATTTGGAATCTTAGAATATAATAATATTTGAAAAATATTATTTTAATTATCTAAGGTAGAAACCCTTATATATCCTGAATTAATTATTTGCAAATATTTTAATGTTTAAATCTCAAGCTGTAATATCTTCTAAAATATACTTCCTTTGCTAAAATTGTTTTCTTACTCTCTAAGGTTGATATTTCAATAACATTCAACCTTGTAATAGGAACCTTATTATTACCTAAACTTAGGAAATGAAATATTAAATAATGCAAATATTTTAACTTCCTTGTAAAGTGTATTGTGCATGTTGATTGGTGTATGGAGTGACCTTTAATCAAGCATTGTAATTCTGGTCTCCTGTGTATGGCAGAGATCAACCAGTATTCAAAGATGCCTTATTCTCCTCCTTAATGGTGCTTTGAATCTCTTCTTTAATTATTGATTGTGTGCTTCTACTCTATCTCCACTCTTCTTCAAGACTAAATGTTTAAATAGCTTGGATGCTCCTTGAAACTTTAGATAAGTATCGCTTTAAGAGTTACATTATTGATGGGCATTGATTTATATTCTTTAAATATTTATTTCTTCCTTGAATGAATATCTATGATTATTATTTCTTGTAAACTCCAAATTATGTTATTCAACGCTTGCTCAACAATAGGCATTACTTTCCCTTTGAGTGCTTCTTTCCTAGGTATATGTTAAGGAATATATGGGCACCTTGTTCGAATGTGCCAAGTGGCACAAGATGCCTTGGCTCTAAATTGCAAGTGGAAATCTAATTTCATGCATGTAATACTCCCTTCAACATCTCTTATTCCTTGTATACTTCTTACTAGTGAATGTATTTCATGTCTTGTCTTCAGTGCTTTCTTTCCAAGCGAATGGTGATATCATGAGGTTGGCTCTGGCTATGGTGGTTCAAGAGCACTATAATGGTGGTTCTATGGTGCTTCAACGATGGCTTTAGGCGCTTATTTTCATCTTGTGGTTCATCCAAGGTGTAGCTTAGGTAATGCACCTTTGTCTTCACCTTGTAAATTACTTATTTATGTTTTCCCTAGAACTATCATTTTTATGTTGGTAAGCAATAGATGCTAGCCTCCTTATGTAGGTCTTGATGTTGTAGTTTAATTTTGTTGTAGGTGCTAGATTCAGTGGTGGATATGGTATCTTTATATACCTTAAAATTTGGCCAATGTGAGCCCTTTGTTGGCTCTTTTCTTTAGCCTAAAATCTACTCCTTTAATCTGCTAAAATGGTCGCTTTGTAGACATGCTTTGCAAGCTAGTGTAGTGTCTTTGAGACACTCTATATTTGTCCTCTTTTATTACATATGTTGGCAACTTTGGGTTTGAGATCCTAGCTTCTTGTCTATGAGTTGTCATTGATGTCAAAAGGAAATGGCATTAATGTTAAGAGGATGTTTTGGCTTCAAAGGTAGAAGATTCCAAGAGAATCTTTTTAAGAGAATCCGGAGAGATTCCATTGGCAAGGGTTTTTTCATTAAAACCAAACCGGTTTCTATTAAAACCAAGTTGGATAGGGTTTTTATTAAAACCAAGTTAAATGGTTTTTATTAAAACCAATGGAGCTTCTCTTTATTATTTATTTAATTATTATTTAAAACCCTTCAAGGTTTTAATTAATTAATTATTTAATTAATTAAGGGAGAAAGTATTTTTAATTTATTAAAAATATTTAAAGGTTTTTAAACCTTTTTTTATTCTTAATTTATTAAAATTATTTAAGGGTTTTTAAACCCTTTTTGGAAAGACTTTTGATTAATTTCGAAATGGTCTTTACTTCTACCGACGTCAAGGTGTCTTCGAAGAGACTATTTATTCTCCAACTCCTAAGGTTGGAAGGCTAATTAATTTGAAATTCCTCGAATGCAATTTGCGGTGTTTGTGCTCTGTATTAGTTGCGATCGAAGGAAAACTTGGAAGCACTTGCGGTTGACAAGTATTCGGGAGTTTTTTTTTTAGGGTGAAGTGGAGGGAAGTTCACTTGTGAACTTCGTAGCCCGCGTGGGCTAGTGGCAGCGAAGGCTGCTGTTGGGCGCTGCATTGGCGAAGGTTGTCGTTTCGAGTCTCACGGGGGTGCTTTGCTAGAGTAACGCATGTTTTTATTAAAACATCTTTATGCTATGAAATTCGGATTTTCTTGGACATCGATTTATAAGGTGTGATTAAATTTTATGAGTTTTGGCTTTTGTGATTAGCATTGAATAAAATCTTAGGAGAAATAAGGGCATATTTCTTTGGATGTATTTTTAAGATTATTCTTTGCTATGCTAAAATTAAAAATGGAGGTATAAGGTGTGAGTCTGTGATTGTTGATTTATTGGCATGTTATGGTGGTTGTGTTTAAAGAAGTGGAGCTAAAATGTGTAATAAAGGAAGTTTATATTATTGCTCATTTCTTTTTATTCTAACCCTAACTTGGTTGGAAGTTTGAGAGTTGTGTGTGGTGACAACTTGAAGGTTCAATTATCTTCTACTCCAATAAGGTATGGGCACATTCTTCTTATGAGTATGATTGGTGTATGTTTTCTAAAATAAGGTTGGAGTGAAAAGGTATTCTACTAGGTATCCTTTGGCTAGGTGTAAATCCTATTTTTTGGTTTGTTGAAGACTACTTATGCATTGTTATCCTTAAGGAGAGTTTTTTGTGAATGCATAATTTTTGGTTTGAGATAGTGGAAGCTTTGTGCACTAGGGTTTATATTTGTGAGTATAGCTACTTGCATTGAGTTGGTGGAACCCTTGGTTGGTTGTTTTGAGTTTGATGGTTGAGTTGCTTTCATAGAGGTTGTTTGATCAAGTTATTGCTTTACTTGATTCATGATATTGGGCTTACTCCATTGAGTTGATTTGAGCAAGTTATTTTTTGCATTTGGTGATATTGTGTTGGTGGCTGTTTTGTTCAAATATCTTTAGAGGGAAAAGGATTTCTACTTGTTTCCTTTTCTTGTGATGATTGGTTGAATGCTTCAAGGTTGATGTTGAGTTGAATGGTGTTGGTTGACTAAACCTTGTTTGATGAGCATTTTTGTTGAAACCCTAATTGATGGTGAAAATAACATGAGTATAATTGTTATGTGATTCTTTGCATAGTTGGCAATTGTTGGGGTTTCATGTTCTTGAAAGAAAACATTCTATCCTATCCATTTCGGATATTGAGTTGAGTTTTCAGATTTGAGATTGAGATTGAGCTGAGTTGATTTGAGTTGAGTTTTGAGATTGGGATTTGAGTATAGAACATATTGAGTCTCTAAAAATTCTCTTTATGCTTCTATGAGTTTGACAAATCACATTGGGTCTCTAACAATTCACTTTGTGATTTCCTACTAAGAAAGTTTTTCTTGGTGAGCTTGCTGAGTTTTTGGACAGGTTCCATGGGGACTTGTGAGCAGTTTTTGGACAGGTTCCAATGGGGACTTGTGAAGCAATTTTTGGACAGGTTCCAGTGGGGACTTGTGAGCAGTTTTTTGACAGGTTTCGATGGGGACTTGTGAGCAGTTTTGGATAGGTTTCGGTGGGGACTTGTGAGCAGTTTTGGACAGGTTTCGATGGGGACTTGTGAGTAGATTTGGACAGGTCCTAGCAGAGGACTTGTGAGCTGAGTTTGATAGTTCTATTAGAGAACTTGAGGACAGAGGTGCATTGGTTCTATGAGAAGAACCTGAGGATAGATTTGGCAAGTCTTTGAGAAGGTTAGTATGCAGAGATTTGATTTGTTCAAGAGTTGGATAGATATGACAGACAGAGGAAGACTTGTACTAGACCGACTGACTGTGTTTGGTACAGGTTGTTGAGCTGTTGTGGACGTGATCATAGAAGGCACAGGTCTCTTAGGCTAAGCATTGAGGACATGAGGTCTTCGGTGGAAAGGAGTTCCACGTGCTGGAAAGAGGTAGAGGTAGTTGATCTTCTGAGGGATCATTTCCAGAGCAAAGGGGAAGGTATCTCCTTTGAGCAGAGGCTCATAAATTCTGATTGGGGGAAGGTATCTCCTTTGAGCAGAGGCTCATAAATTCTAATTAGGGGAAGGTATCTCCTTTGGTCCGAGGCTCATAAACATTGTAATTGGGAAGGATTCCCAAAGAACTTTGAGATAAATTTTAGAGAAAAGTTTTGTGGACGTAGCCCAACCATTCTGGGTGAACCATGTTAAAATTGGTGTCACTTTGTGGATAATATTATGCATTACTTTGTTATTGCTTTGGGTATATTGCTTTACTATTTTGAAGTATAATGGAAAAAGTATAAAGAGGTCTTATATTGTTCACCCCCCCCTCTCAGTATAAGCTTGTGTTCTTCAATTGGTATCAGAGCGGGTGCCTTCGAAAAGTTTAACGACTTGAAGGAAAAGCTAGTAAAGAACACAATGGATCATTCAAGTGGCAATGCAACACCTATTCTTGATGGGTCAGATTTTGGTCTTTGGAGTGCAAGGATGAAGGTTCATCTAATGGCACTTAGGAATGAGGTTTGTGAAGTGATTGAAGATGAGTACACTTTTTCTGAACATGGTCCTAATACTAAAGAAGAAAGGCTCCTACATCACAGCAATTCAAAAGCAATGAATGCAATCCTGAAAGGCTTACGTGAAGCGGATCTCACCAAAGTGATTCACTGCAAGACAGCTAGTGAAATGTGGAAATAGTTGAAGGTGGTTCATACAGGTGATACAAATGTCACAAAGGCCAAGTTGAGACACTTCAAAGGTATGTTTGAACAAATCAAGATGAATGATGATGAAAATATTAGTGAATATTTGCTTCGTATGGATGAGGTTGTTAACTCCATGAAAGACTTAGGTCTTGAGCTTGCTGAAAATGATGTTTGTGATAAGATTTTAAGATCTCTTCCTAATAGATTTAGTGAAAAGATTTTTGCTATTGAGGAAGCTAAAGATTTGGATAAGTTGAAAAAGGATGAGCTCCATAGTATACTTGCAACATTTGAGTTGAGAACTCAAGTGAATATTGATGTCAAGAAAGAGGCAGCTTTCAAGGCTACCAAGAAATCCAAGGGTAAACAGCTTCAAAAGAGTGATGAGTCTTCTAGTGATGAAGAGGCATATTACATCAAGAAAGGAAAGTTCTCTAGAAAGCATAAAAGTATGAAAAATATAAGATGTTTCAATTGTGGAAAGTTTGGTCATTATGCTACTAACTGTACTGTTCCCAATAATGAAAGTGATGAAGATAAATAGGATTCTAAGAGCAAGGATTCTGAAAAGCACAAGCATCATAGGAAAAACAAATATGAGCACATCAATCAAGGAAAGAGGTATTCTCACAAGCACAAGAAGAGTTTCTACCTAGACAAAGCAAGTAAGTGTTCTAGTAGTGATAGTGAAAGTTCTTCAAGTGATAATGAAAATGAGATGTTGTTCATATCAGAAAAAGAGGAAGAACCGAAACATAGATTCATTATCATGAAATGTCTTAGATGTGGAAATTTTGGTCACCTTGAGGATGATTGCACAAATAATGATTTGGTTTCTAGTATGTATGAGGATGCTTCGAAAACTATAAGGAAGATGCATGTATGGTTTTTGAAAAGGGTAGCACCTCTAGTGATAAGAAATCTAAAAAAGGCTTTGATGATTCAAAAAGCAAACAAATAGAGGAAGATGTAGAGGAAGGTGAAGTAGATCTTGAAGGTGAACTTATTAGTGCTCTTAGTGCTTTGAAAAAGGAAAAAAAGAAGAATGCTAGACTCAAGGATAAGTTAGATGAATGTTGTATGGAGAGAGATGATCTTATAGAAAGTCTTGACTTCTCTATGGCTAAGACACAAGAACTAAAGGATGAGTTAGAGTCTAAGGTTCTTGAGTATAGTGAGTTAGAACAGAAAATGGCTTCTTTGAAAGAGGAAACTAAAGATTACAAGGATAAGATTTACAGGTTTCAAGATAGCTCCAAAAAGGTTAAGTCACTCATCAAAGGTCAAAAAAAGACAACAGATAAAATAGGCCTTGGTTTTGTTAAGCCACACAAGGAACAAGTTGGAGAGTCTAGTAAGAGACTCCAAAAGGAAGAGAGTTCTGATGAGGAAAGTATTCCAGAAAAGGAGTCCTTGAATGATAGATGCACAGAAACAAAAAACAGAATTCAGAATGAGAAGAAGTTTTTAGAACCTAAGAGGTCAATTAAAGGAAAGTTTCAAGGTAGATGTTTTTCTTGTCACAGGTTTGGTCACATGGCTTCACATTGCATGGCTCAAGTGAAGGAGGTAAATGACAGTTTTAGAAGTGCTAGTTACTTTCAAGGGTATTGCTACTCTTGTCAATAGTTTGGGCACAAGGTAGTTTATTGCAAGGCAAATAATAGGAACAGGTTTGGTCAGAACAGGTTTGGCCAGAACAGGTTTGGTCAGAATAGGTTTGGTCAGAACTGGTGGATTCAAAGATCAGGTTTACCTCAGAGAAACAATATTGTCAAGTGTTTCAAGTGCAACAATGAAGGTCACACAATCAGACAGTGTAGAGTTAAAATTCCAGAATACAGGAACAGGAACAGTGGCATGATCAGGTCCAAGGATCAAGGCATGGACAAGAATAGGGATGAGAACAAGAACAAGAATAGTGACAGGAACATGAATATGGAGAAAGAGTTCAAGAGAAGGCCCGACAAGGAAGTTATAGTTGTTGATGATGATCAGTGCCTGATGGGAGTTTTACTCCCACCCTAGAATTAATCACCTCATCAGGAGGTGGGGGAGGGACTAAGCTAAGAGGCTCATTCTTAGTCCCGAGCCCCAAAGGTGACCCTTTACCATTGATGACAAAGGGGGAGATATTTGAGTAAGGGGGAGAGCCTCAAGACAGGGTGAGCTATTTATGTTGAGTTTCTGTGTTGTTGAGAAGCATGGTTTGCCATCAATGACAAAGGGGGAGATTGTTGGCAATTTTGGGTTTGAGATCCTAGCTTCTTGTCTATGAGTTGTCATTGATGTCAAAAGGAAATGGAATTAATGTTAAGAGGATGTGTTGGCTTCAAAGGTAGAATATTCCAAGAGAATATTTTTAAGAGAATCTAGAGAGATTCCATTGGCAAGGGTTTTTTCATTAAAACCAAACCGGTTTCTATTAAAACCAAGTTGGATAGGGTTTTTATTAAAACCAAGTTAAATGGCTTTTATTAAAACCAATGGAGGTTCTCTTTATTATTTATTTAATTATTATTTAAAACCCTTCAAGGTTAATTAATTAATTATTTAATTAATTAAGGGAGAAATTATTTTTAATTTATTAAAAATACTTAAAGGTTTTTAAACCTTTTTTTATTCTTAATTTATTAAAATTATTTAAGGGTTTTTTAACCCTTTTTGAAAAGACTTTTGATTAATTTTGAAATGGTCTTTACTTTCGTCGACGTCAAGGTGTCTTCGAAGAGACTATTTATTCTCCAACTCCTAAGGTTGGAAGGCTAATTAATACGAAATTCCCTGAATGCAATTTGCGGTGTTTGTGCTCTGTATTCACTGCAATTGAAGGAAGACTTAGAAGCACATGTGGTTGAAAAGTCTTCGGGAGTTTTTTTTTTAGGGTGAAGTGGAGGGAAGTTCACTTGTGAACTTTGTAGCCCGCGTGGGCTAGTGGCAACGAAGGCTGCTGTTGGGCGCTGCATTGGCGGAGGTCGTCGTTTCGAGTCTCGTGGGGGTGCTTTGCTAGAGTAACACACATTTTTATTAAAACGTCTTTATGCTGCAAAATTCGGAGTTTCTTGGACAGTGATTTATAAGGTGTGATTAAATTTTATGAGTTTTGGATTTTGTGATTAGCATTGAATAAAAGCTTAGGAGAAATAAGGGCATATTTATTTGGATGTATTTTTAATATTATTCTTTGCTATGCTAAAATTAAAAATGGAGGTATAAGGTGTGAGTCTGTGATTGTTGATTTATTGGCATGTTATGGTGGTTGTGTTTAAATAAGTGGAGCTAAAATGTGTAATAAAGGAAGTTTATATTATTGCTCATTTCTTTTTATTCTAACCCTAACTTGGTTGGAAGTTTGAGAGTTGTGTGTGGTGACAGACTTGAAGGTTCAATTATCTTCTACTCCAATAAGGTATGGGCACACTCTTCTTATGAGTATGATTGGTGTATGTTTTCTGAAATAAGGTTGGAGTGAAAAGGTATTCTACTAGGTATCCTTTGGCTAGGTGTAAATCCTATTTTCTAGTTTGTTGAAGACTACTTATGCATTGTTATCCTTAAGGAGAGTTTTTGGTGAATGCATAATTTCTGGTTTGAGATAGTGGAAGCTTTGTGCACTAGGGTTTATATTTGTGAGTCTAGCTACTTGCATTGAGTTGGTGGAACCATTGGTTGGCTGTTTTGAGTTTGATGGTTGAGTTGCTTCCATAGAGGTTGTTTGATCAAGTTATTGCTTTACTTGATCCATGATATTGGGCTTACTCCATTGAGTTGATTTGAGCAAGCAATTTTTTGCATTTGGTGATATTGTGTTGGTGGCTGTTTTGTTCAAATATCTTTGGAGGGAAAAGGATTTCTACTTGTTTCCTTTTCTTGTGATGATTGGTTGAATGCTTCAAGGTTGATGTTGAGTTGAATGGTTTTGGTTGACTAAACCTTGTTTGATGAGCATTGTTGTTGAAACCCTAATTGATGGTGAAAATAACATGAGTATCATTGTTATGTGATTCTTTGCATAGTTGGAAATTGTTGGAGTTTCATGTTCTTGAAAGAAAACATTCTATCCTATTCATTTTAGATATTGAGTTGAGTTTTCAGATTTGAGATTGAGATTGAGCTGAGTTGATTTGAGTTGAGTTTTGAGATTGGGATTTGAGTATAGAACATATTGAGTCTCTAACAATTCTCTTTATGCTTCTATGAGTTTGAAAAATCACATTGGATCTCTAACAATTCACTTTGTGATTTCCTACTAAGAAAGTTTTTCTTGGTGAGTTTGCTGAGTTTTTGGACAGGTTCCAGTGGGGACTTGTGAGCAATTTTTGGACATGTTCCAGTGGGGACTTGTGAAGCAGTTTTTGGACAGGTTCCAGTGGGGACTTGTGAGTAGTTTTTGGACAGGTTTTGGTGGAGACTTGTGAACAGTTTTGGACAGGTTCCAATGGGGACTTGTGAGTAGTTTTGGACAGGTTTCGATGGGGACTTGTGAGCAGATTTGGACAGGTCCTAGCAGAGGACTTGTGAACTGAGTTTGATAGTTCTATTAGAAAACTTGAGGATAGAGGTGCATTGGTTCTATGAGAAGAACCTGAGGATATATTTGTCAAGTCTTTGAGAAGGCTTGTATGCATAGATTTGATTTGTTCAAGAGTTGAACAGATCTAACAGACAGAGGAAGACTTGTACTAGACCGACTGACTATGTTTGGTATAGGTTGCTGAGCTACTGTGGATGTGATCATAGAAGGCAGAGGTATCTTAGGATAAGCATTGAGGATAGGAGGTCTTCGGTGGAAAGGAGTTCCACATGTTGGAAAGAGGTAGAGGCAGTTGATCTTCTGAGGGATCATTTCCAGAGCAGAGGGGAAGGTATCTCCCTTTGAGCAGAGGCTCATAAATTTTGATTGGGGGAAGGTATCTCCTTTGAGCAGAGGCTCATAAATTCTAATTGGGGGAAGGTATCTCCTTTGGGCCGAGGCTCATAAAAATTGTAATTGGGAATGATTCCCAAAGAACTTTGAGATAACTTTTAGAGAAAATTTTTGTGGACGTAGCCCAGCCATTCTGGGTGAACCACGTTAAAATTGGTGTCACTTTGTGGATGATATTATGCATTGCTTTGTTATTTCTTTGGGTATATTGCTTTACTATTTTGAAGTATAATGGAAAAATTATAAAGAGGTGGTCTTATACTGTTCACCCCCTCCCCCCTCTCAGTATAAGCTTGTGTTCTTCAACATAGGATAAGATGAAAATGGTGCAATAATCTAATTCAAAAATGCTTTGCAATAGTTATAATAGAAAACCTTTAGTTTAAAACTATATTTTGAGATCTTTATATCTCATTTTGTAAGCTTTATTTCTTCCTTGATGAGATGGCTTATTTGCACTACATATTGGTGGTATATCATGATTTGATGTTGTCTTCCTTGCTAGACAACTCTCTCCTTTTCTTGGCTAACTTCTCAATAATAAATCCAATATCCTAATCATGCAACTAATATTAACTCAACTTGAATATTTATCCACCTATAATAACTAGTATAGTGCAATAGCAATTTCTCATTATTGCTTCTATAAATGAGCTCTTTAAATGCACTCTAATCTGTGCAACGATCACTTATAGATAATGTCTTATGTGTTTTAACTAAAATGTAAGATGTTGATATTTTCCTTTATTTCAAAATATATCTAACTCCTTTTGTGTGTATATTAAAACCCTTGTAAAACTATCTTATACACTCCCTTGAAGACTTAATGTGCAACCTTCTCCTTGCAACTTTTAAAATCTAATGTGGTGCTTAACAAAACTTAATAATGATCTGAATAATTAATTCTCAACTAATGAACCTTTTTGCACTAAATTTGCTTACCTTAATGATCTTTGTAGATGATGATTATCTTGGTTATTTGAATCACATAATTATTGCCTTGTAATGGATGAAATCACAACTCTTTCGTGATGTCCAAATAGCTCTTTAGCTCAACTATTTGCATATTTGAAACCTTCTAACTTGCTACCCTAAAACTATAGTTTATTAGCTTTTAATTTCCTTCAGAATGTACTTTGTGAATCTAAAGTTTCACAACTAGTAATTTTGCCATAATTGTTGCCCTCTCACTGTTGGAAATATGAGTAGGATTTATTGTCATTGATGTCAAAAGTCATTTTTAGTGAGCAGAACAAAAATAAGGGTGTCAAGGAGTCAATTATGCAAGAAAAATATTGCTTCTAGACCTAAGGAGAATAATATTATAATATTTTATTATAATATTAGAGGTCTAAGGTTGAGACCTAAAGACTAAATTAATTTTAAATTACTTATAATAATTTCAATATAAATATCCGCTCATGTAGAGGAGTTGGAGAGCAAGTGGATAGTTAAAACTCTCTAGTTATCGAGAGGCCCAGGTTCAAATCTCTCCCCTCACATGTTGCGGATATGTTGTATATAAAAATGTTCCTCATAAAAAAAAATAATTTCATTATAAATTAATTTATAATTTAATTTGATTAACTCTAAAGAGTTATTAAATTAATTATAAGTTAATTATAATTTAATTATAAGTTAGTTTATAACTTAATTTAATAAACCCTAGAGTTAGGGTTATAAAGTTTATAATTCGAATTTTTGAATTAATCACGTCGACGTCGTCGAAGACACCACATTATGCATATAAAGGAGGGAAGAGACCCAAGGCATAAAGCATCCATGATTTTTAATTATTCCTCGAGCAAATCGTGTGCGCAAGTTTTCGTTGAGCAAGAGGAGGAAGAGTCCACGTTTGACCCTTTTGGCAGGCGAGCGAAGGAAGAAAAGAGACAAGGCACGAAGGCCTTGTCACCACCTAGCCAAGTGGGCTAGTGGCAAGTGGAAGCGCCTAGGAACGCGAGGTCCCACGTTCGACTCGCAGTGGAGGTTGGTGTGCAGTATTTTGAGCGCCAAGGATGCCAAAGCCTTTTTGGCTTTTGGTGCCTAGGTGGAAGACAAAGCGTTGTGAGCGCTTTCGCCTTCCACGTGAGCGCTTAGCTCACGTGGCTTGGCTGCCATGGCTAAGGCGTTGGAGGCACTGTGTTGTGGGATCGAATCCCATCGGAGCACTTTGTGAGGTAATAAAATTTTGTTATAAATTGATTTGTGCTTCTAAGGTTGTATGGTGTATTTCTGAGCTTAGGGAGATATAAGGTTGATAAAATTAAATAATTTTTTATTTAATTATTTGGTGGTTTGAGTTGTTTAAGAGTGGAGTTATAAGGTTTAATAAAATATTTATTTTTATGTGTTTTGGTGAATGCTTATTTCAAAGAAGGAGTAATAAGGTGTATTTGAGTTTGATTATTTTTGTAATTGAGAAATATTTTTGAGAGAGTGTTAGTGTGATATTTTATCATCTAACCTTTGAAATTGGCAAAGAAGAAAATTATGTTTAAGATAGGTTTTGAGGTCAATTCTTCAACAAACAAAAGGTATGGGCACATCTTCCTTGTGAGTGATTGTTGGATGTTGTGAATGCTAAGTTGGAGAGAAAAGGGTTGTTTGATAAGCATTGTTGAGTTTGATTGTTAAAGGTTTTCTGAGTGAGAGTTGTTGATAAAAACCTTGTTTGATAAGCATTGTTGGAAATATTGAATGAAACTTCATATGCATGATTAGGGTTTGAGAAAGAACATGAGTATCATTGTTATGTGAAGTTGAGAACTATCTTGAACTAGGGTTTGTGAAAGATCATGAGTATCATTGTTATGTGAGATTGTTTGATAAGCATTGTTGGAAATTATTGAGTGAGTGTTCATATGCTTGGACTAGGGTTTGTGAGCAAGGAGTATTTCATTGAGTGATTGATTGAGTGGAGTTGATTGAGCCTAGTCAAGTGGAAGTGTTGAAGTGATAGTTCTAGTTATGTGAAACAAATTGTTCTATATTCTAAATTGATTTGAGAAAGAGTTTGAAAGTGATTGAGCATTATTGTGAGTAAGAAGCATATTGAGTCTCTAACAATTATCTATATGTTTCTATGGTAAAATAGATATTGAAAGTGATTGAGCATTATTGTGAGTATGAAGCATATTGAGTCTCTAACAATTCTCTATATGTTTCTATGGTAAAAAAGAGAGAGAGAGAAAGTGATTGAGCATTATTGTGAGTGTGAAGCATATTGAGTCTCTAAAAATTCTCTATATGTTTATATGAGATTGGACAAGTTCTAGTGAGGACTTATTGAGAAGATTTGAGGTAAGTCTTGGTGAAGACTTGTTGAGCAGATTGGACAAGTTCTAGTGAGAACTTGTTGAGCAGATTTGAGGTAAGTCTTTGAGAAGACTTGTGGATAGATTGGTGTGAGCTTTTGTGGAAGCTTACAATACAAATTTGAAGATAGATATTGAGAGCAGATTGGACAAGTTCTAGAGAGGACTTGTGGATAGATTAGTGTGAGCTTTTGTGGAAGCTTACAAGGCAGATTTGAGGTAAGTCTTTGAGAAGACTTGAGAGCAGAGTTGATTGATTGATTTGTTCAAACCTTGAGTTAAGGTTTGGGGCAGATCTAGCAGAGTTGATTTGTGATTGAGTCAAGATTTGTGTTAAGGCTTGAGGATAGATTTGTGCTAGATCGAAGGACTATGTTTAGTGTATATTTGAGGATAGATTTGTGCTAGATCGAAGGACTATGTTTAGTGTATATTTGAGGACAGATATTGAGGATAGATTTGTGCTAGATCGAAGGACTATGTTTAGTGTAGATTTGAGATAGAGCTAAGAGCAAGCTTTGGAGGTGATAGAGTATAGAGGATGATAGTCTCTAGTGGATAGAGGTCCATTAGCCAGAGTAGTGAGGATAGGTCTTTTGAGTGAGGACAAGAGTCTTCAATGGATAGAGATCCATTAGCCAGTGTAGTGGAGGCAGTAGTTCTTCTAGAAGATCACCATCTAGAGTAGAGGATATTGGTGTCTCCTATGGATAGAGATCCATGAACTTGATTAGGGGATTGGTGTCTCCTTTGGATAGAGGTCCATAAACATTGTAATAGGGAAAGGTTTCCCAAGATATTTGTTGAGAAAATTTTAGTGAAATATTTTCTCTATGGAGTAGCCCACATTGGGTGAACCATGTTAAATTGGTGTCTCTATTGTGTGTGGTGATTTATGCATTGCTTTGATTACTATTATTGATATTGCTATTGATACATTGCATAATATTGATTGGGAAAGAAAAAGTAAAAAGTGGTCTTATATTGTTCACCCCCCTCTCAATATAAGCTTGTGTTCTTCAATTGGTATCAGAGTGGGTTCCTTCAGAAGAGTTTAATAGCTTGAAGGAAAATCTTACAAGAACACAATGGATTCTAAGAGTGGATCCTCAGATAATTCAGCACCAGTATTTGATGGAAGTGATTATGTATTTTGGAGTATGAGAATGAAGATTCACCTGATGGCACTTGGCAATGAAATATGGGAAGCAGTTGAAAATGGATACACACCACAAGCTACTCCACCTACAGATAAATATGGTAAGCTTCTACATCATTACAATTCAAGAGCAATGAATGCAATTTTGAGAGGTTTGCATAGAACAAAATTTGTTAAGGTTATGCATTGCAAATCAGCAAAAGAAATTTGGGATAAGTTGCAAAGCATATATGAAGGAGATAAAAAGGTCAAAAAGGTAAAGTTGTAAAATCTCAAAGGACAATTTGAAGAACTAAGAATGAAGGATGAGGAAAACATTAGTGCTTATCTACTTCATGTAGATGAGGTTGTTAACTCCATGCAAGGACTTGGACTTGAGGTTCAAGAATCTGATGTTTGTGATAAGATCTTAAGATCTCTCCCAAAAAGGTTTAGTGAAAATATTTTAGCTATAGAGGAATCAAAATATGGTGATATTTTGACAAGGGATGAGTTACTTGGCATTCTTACAGCTTTTGAGATGAGAACAAAAGAGGAACCTAATATCCAAAAAGAAGCAACCTTCAAAGCTACTAAGAAGACAAAGGGTAAGAAGTCAGATTCAAGCAATGAGTCATCTAGTGATGAAGAAGAAAATTATAGTAGAAGGAACAAGGATCCAAGAAGATTTAAAGATGTGAAATCTGTTAGATGTTTCAATTGTGGAAAGTATGGTCACTATGCAACTGATTTTCAAGAAGCTAGAAATAACAATGATGAAGAAAAATAGGATCATAAGAACAGGGAATCAAAAAAATATAAGTACCAAAAGAAAGGCAAGGATGGACAAGGCAAGCAAGGAAAGAAGTTCTTTCAAAGACAGAAGAAGAGTTACTATGCAGACAAGGCAAGTAAGTACTCAAGTGATAGTGATAATAGTTCCTCAGATAATGATAAAGATGAAGTTCTATTTTTGAAAAAAGAAAAGGAAATGGTTAGGAAAAGGTCACCAATAATCCTCAAGTGTTTTAGATGTGGTAACTTTGGTCATCTTGAAGATAGTTGTACAAAGAGTGGTTTCAGTTTCAGTGATGATGAATATGAAGATACACTTGAAGGACCAGAAGAGAATATTCTAATGGCATTAGAAGAAGAAGGAGGTGATCCTATAGAAGATAAGTCAGAAAAGAATGAAGATATTTTCAAAGGTAAAAAAATAGAGGAAGAATAAGAAATAGGAGGAGTTGATCTTGAAGGTGAACTTATTCATGCCCTTGATGCATTAAAGAAGGTAAGAAAGCAAAACTCCCAACTTAAGCTTCAGTTTCAAGAATGTGATGAAGAGAAAGGAAAGCTTATAGAGGATCTAAATAAGTCAATGGCTAAGACAAGAAAGTTCAAAGATAAGTTAGAAGCAAAGGTCTTAGAATGTGAAAGGTTAGAACATGAAGTGGCTCTACTAAGGGAAGAAATAAAAGAGTCTAAGGATAGGTTACACAGGTTTGGAAAGAGCTCAAATATCATAGATAAGATGATCAAGGTACAAAGATGGTCAACAAATAAGATAGGTCTTGGTTTTGAATAGGTACAAAAGAAACAAGGAGAGGAGTCAACCTCAAGTTCTGAAGAAGAAGAAACTTTAGAAGAAGAGAGTGTAAGAGAGAGTGAGACTTCTAAGGATGAGTTGGAAAATAGAAATTTCAACAAGGAAAGGAACAATGCACAAAAGAGGAACAGATGGAACATGAATCAGAATAGGGTAAAAGAGACTAAGAGACCAATGAGGTCAAGGCAAGGTAGTTTCAATGGATGATGCTTCTCATGTCACAAGTTTGGGCACAAAGCTTCTCAGTGCAGGACACATGAAAGACATGAATATGGAAATTTCAAAAATAGGCAACTTTTTCAAGGGTATTGCTACTCTTGTAATCAGTTTGGTCACAAGGCAATGAATTGCAGGGTTCATGACAGGAATAGATATGGCTTCACCAGAAGAAATCCCAAGATATTTGCACCTCCAAGGAATAATAACATTAAGTGTTATAAGTGCAATAATGATGGACATACAACAAAGTGGTGTAGAGCAGAAATTCTAGAGACAAGCAGGAACAGGAATAGTCAGAGGAATCAGAAGGATCAGATGAGAAGGAAAGTGGACAAAGGTAAAGATCAGTGCATGCTGGGAGTAGAAATACTCCCACCCTAGAATTAACCACCTCAAGAGGAGGTGGGGGAGGGGCTAAGCTAAGAGTTTCATTCTTAGCCTCGAGCCCCAAAGGTGACCCTTTGCCATTGATGACAAAGGGGGAGAGATTTGAGTAAGGGGGAGAGATTTGAGTTAGGAGGAGAGCATTCAATCAGGGGGAGCAGTTTCTTAGGGGGAGCAGAATAGGAAAAGGTAAAAGGAATGGTAAAAATAAAGTGGGTTGCCATCAATGACAAAGGGGGAGATTGTTGGAAATATGAGTAAGATTTATTGTCATTGATGTCAAGAGTCAGTTTTAGTGAGCAGGACAAAAAGAAGGGTGTCAAGGAGTCAGTTATGCAAGAAAAAGATTGCTTCTAGACCTAAGGAAAATAATATTATAATGCCCCTAATTATAATATTCAAGGTGGTTAGATGAGGTCTAAAGAGCAACAGGAAGGCCCAAGAAAAATAATATTATAATATTTTATTATAATATTAGAGGTCTAAGGTTGAGACCTAAAGATTAAATTAATTATAAATTAATTATAATAATTTCATTATAAATTAATTTATAATTTAATTTGATTAACTCTAAAGAGTTATTAAATTAATTATAAGTTAGTTTATAACTTAATTTAATAAACCCTAGAGTTAGGGTTATAAAGTTTATAATTCAAATTTTTGAATTAATCACGTCGATGTCATCGAAGACACCACATTATGCATATAAAGGAGGGAAGAGACCCAAGGTATAAAGTATCCACGATTTTTAATTATTCCCTGAGAAAATCGTGTGCACAAGTTTTCATTGAGCAAGAGGAGGAAGAGTCCATGTTTGACCCTTTTGGCAGGTGAGCGAAGGAAGAAAAGAGACAAGGCACGAAGGCCTTGTCACCACCTAGCCAAGTGGGCTAGTGGCAAGTGGAAGTGCCTAGGAATGTGAGGTCCCACGTTCGACTCGCAGCGGAGGTTGGTGTGCAGTATTTTGAGCACCAAGGATGCCAAAGCATTTTTGGCTTTTGGTACCTAGGTGGAAGACAAAGCGTTGGGAGCACTTTCACCTTCCACATGAGCGCTTAGCTCACGTGGCTTGGCTACCATGGCTAAGGCACTGGAGGCACTATGTTGTGGGATCGAATCCCATCGAAGCACTTTGTGAGGTAATAAAATTTTTGTTATAAATTGATTTGTGCTTCTAAGGTTGTATGGTGTATTTATGAGCTTAGGGAGATATAAGGTTGATAAAATTAAATAATTTTTTATTTAATTATTTGGTGGTTTGAGTTGTTTAAGAGTGGAGTTATAAGGTTTAATAAAAGATTTATTTTTATGTGTTTTGGTGAATGCTTATTTCAAAGGAGTAATAAGGTGTATTTGAGTTTGATTATTTTTGTAATTGAGAAATATTTTTGAGAGAGTGTTAGTGTGATATTTTGTCATCTAACCTTTGAAATTGGCAAAGAAGAAAATTGTGTTTAAGATAGGTTTTGAGGTCAATTCTTCAACAAACAAAAGGTATGGGCACATCTTCCTTGTGAGTGATTTTTGGATGTTGTGAATGCTAAGTTGGAGAGAAAAGGGTTGTTTGATAAGCATTGTTGAGTTTGATTGTTAAAGGTTTTCTGAGTGAGAGTTGTTGATAAAAACCTTGTTTGATAAGCATTGTTGGAAATATTGAATGAAACTTCATATGCATGATTAGGGTTTGAGAAAGAACATGAGTATCATTGTTATGTGAAGTTGAGAACTATCTTGAACTAGGGTTTGTGAAAGATCATGAGTATCATTGTTATGTGAGATTGTTTGATAAGCATTGTTGGAAATTATTGAGTGAGTGTTCATATGCTTGGACTAGGGTTTGTGAGCAAGGAGTATTTCATTGAGTGATTGATTGAGTGGAGTTGATTGAGCCTAGTCAAGTGGAAGTGTTGAAGTGATAGTTCTAGTTATATGAAACAAATTGTTCTATATTCTAAATTGATTTGAGAAAGAGTTTGAAAGTGATTGAGCATTATTGTGAGTAAGAAGCATATTGAGTCTCTAACAATTCTCTATATGTTTCTATGGTAAAAAGAGAGAGAAAGTGATTGAGCATTATTGTGAGTGTGAAGCATATTGAGTCTCTAACAATTCTCTATATGTTTCTATGGTAAAGAGAGAGAGAGAGAGAGAGAGAAAGTGATTGAGCATTATTGTGAGTAAGAAGCATATTGAGTCTCTAACAATTCTCTATATATTTCTATGAGATTGGACAAGTTCTAGTGAGGACTTGTTGAGAAGATTTAAGGTAAGTCTTGGTGAAGACTTGTTGAGCAGATTGGACAAGTTCTAGTGAGGACTTGTTGAGTAGATTTGAGGTAAGTCTTTGAGAAGACTTGTGGATAGATTGGTGTGAGCTTTTGTGGAAGCTTACAATACATATTTGAAGATAGATATTGAGAGTAGATTGGACAAGTTCTAGAGAGGACTTGTGGATAGATTAGTGTGAGATTTTGTGGAAGCTTACAAGGTAGATTTGAGGTAAGTCTTTGAGAAGACTTGAGAGCAGATTTGATTGATTGATTTGTTCAAACCTTGAGTTAAGGTTTGGGGCAGATCTAGAAGAGTTGATTTGTGATTAAGTCAAGATTTGTGTTAAGGCTTGAGGATAGATTTGTGCTAGACAAAAGGACTATGTTTAGTGTATATTTGAGGAAAAATATTGAGGATATATTTGTGCTAGATCGAAGGACTATGTTTAGTGTAGATTTGAGGATAGAATTTGTGCTAGACTGAAGGACTATGTTTAGTGTATATTTGAGATAGAGCTAAGAGTAAGCTTTGGAGGTGATAGAGTATAGAGGATGATAGTCTCCAGTGGATAGAGGTCCATTATCTAGAGAAGTGAGGATAGGTCTTCTGAGTGAGGACAAGAGTCTTCAGTGGATAGAGATCCATTAGCCAATGTAGTGGAGGTAACAGTTCTTCTAGAAGATCACCAGCCAGAGCAGAGGAGATTGGTGTCTCCTATGGATAGAGATCCATGAACTTGATTAGGGGATTGGTGTCTCCTTTGGATAGAGGTCCATAAACATTGTAATAGGGAAAGGTTTCCCAAGAGATTTGTTGAGAAAATTTTAGTGAAATATTTTCTCTATGGAGTAGCCCACATTGGGTGAACCACATTAAATTGGTGTCTCTATTGTGTGTGGTGATTTGTGCATTGCTTTGATTACTATTGTTGATATTGCTATTGATACATTGCATAATATTGATTGGGAAAGAAAAAGTAAAAAGTGGTCTTATACTGTTCACCCCCCTCTCAGTATAAGCTTGTGTTCTTCACTCACAGTCAATTTCTCCTTTGAAATATTGTCCTTAAATCTCTACAATTTGGTAGGAAACTCCACATCGCAACTAAGAGCTGTCTCCTAAAGGCCTTCAATTTTCTATTGTATATTTATCAACCTCATATATCTTAAATAACCTTCAAGCCTTCAATGGCAATTCCCAAATCTCTTAGCTTTGGTTGCTTCTCTATCTCTTTTCTCCTTCAACCTCCTTCTTGAATTCTAACTTCAATCTTGGCCTAACCAATGGCCTTCTTCTCAAGATTATTTCTGGAGTTCTTCACTATTCTCCTTCAAAATTTGGAAAAATCCTTGCCAAATTCTTCTCCTTTTGGGCTTGTTGTCAGAAGGTAACAATTATCCCAAATTATATTCTATTAGAAAATACTTAATGGTAAATTTCTCCAATGAGTTCTCCTCAAAACTCCTTCAATGGCCTTCTCCTTATTTCTCCTTGGGATATTTTCTCTAGGGTCTTCAATATTGTAGTTGTTGGTCTTCTTAATGAGATATTTCTTTCAATATTTAACTATGGAAGTTTTGCAATGAGATCTCCCTCTTGGATCTCTAAAATTTTCTACCACTAAAATCTAGAATAAGACTTTTGCTAGTCCTCTTCAATCTTCACTCTTCTAGAACTCTTGTGGGTCTCTTTAGCTTATCAGGATTATTTCTCTTCTCCTTTAATCCGCAATATACAGTCTTCAATATGCAATGGAGATCACCAATCTCTAATCATTTCCTAGACTCTTATCTAGAGTCTCTTCTTCCTTCATTGATGTCTTCTTTCTAGGACCTCCTCCTTGATTTACAATTTTAATCTTCAATGGAGATCACCAACCTCCAATTTTCTCCTAGATTTTTTTGGAGTCTCTTCAATCTATAATATGGCTCTTGTGGCCTTTATTTCTTCTGCAATTTGTAGGTCTACAACTATTGCAATGGGACATTTTCTTTTAGTCCTCCTAATCCTCACTCTTCTACTTATTGCTTTTATTACTGGATTGATTCTAAAGAAGATATTCTTCCTAGCTCTTTGTAGGAAGCTTCCTAAATTTCTTTGAATCTCCTTTTCCTACAACAAATATTAGAAACTATAATGGAAGAAACTCTAAATCTAGATATAATCAATATTCAATGTCTACTTTTTCTACAATAAAAAACTAATCCCTACATGAGGAAATCACATAGACTTTATTATAAATCAAAGATGAAATTATTCTCTATTTGTTGTAGGAAGCTTCTCAACTTATGAGAACTAATTTTCTACAACAAAACCTTAGATAGTAGTAAGTAAATCCATGTAAATATCTAAATATATATAAATCAATAAGCATCACTAGTTATCCTTCAATCTAGTGGAAGGAGATCTATGTTGAGTCCTAGTATTCATAAGTTTTTCAACAACTCTATGGAATGACTTTAGCCAAATGTATTTTAAAAAATTCTACAAATAAAATTTCTAAACTCCTCTCAATCTCTCTTGCGGCTCTTCCTATTTCTTATCAATCTATCGTGTGCTTTGATACTGTTGTTAGCTTTTGAGGATGTATATTAAAGGAAATGTAGCCACAAGATGTGAAATAAGTAATCTAAGATAACTACATGATAATTGCACTATGATATTCACACAATGACACTGAGAGGGGGGGTGAATCAGTGTAGCTATTAAAATTCAAATCTAAAGCATTTAAAACTGAAGCAAAGAGAACTTGAAAACCAGAAAAGCAAATTGAACAAGAGAGCACACCACAACACACAATATAACGAGGTTCACCAATTTGGCTACTCCTCAAAAATGACTGCTTGGACTCCAATTCAAATCTAGTCTTTGCAAAATACTAATTTTACAAACACTTTACTAGAATCTACTGGAAGGAGCACCAACCCCTTAATTTTTTGCTGCAACATATAGGAGCACCAACCCCTAGTACCAAGCACCAACTTGGACTGCAATTCTGAGCAATTAAAATGACATAAAAATGTCTTCACTATTTACACGACCCTGACTGGTCTACAATTAAAAAAACTCTGCATACTCTCACGGCTCTGCTTATTTCTCTCTTGGCTCTCTTCTAACCCTCTTTTCATAGCAATTTCACTCTAATAGCAGCAACATAAATCTCTGCACGACTGTACTTTTATAACCCCTTTTTCTCATCGAGACTCCTCGTCTTCTATGACTTTTCTAATTCTGCATGCAGTCGAATGACATACTCTGACTGTTGGAATTCCTTTCTCTGTGTGCATGCAATTTTTATTCTGCTTGTGTGACTGTTCGAATTCTCTTCTCTTTTCCATATGCGACTGTTCGAATTTTGCAAATAAGACTGTTCAAATGCGCTTACGATTCTGCATATACGGTTGTTCGATTACATTTTCTCTTCTCCATATGCGGCTGTTTGAATTCTGCAACTACGACTGTTAGAATGCGTTTACGATTCTGCATATACGGTTGTTCAAATGCATTTTCGATTCTCTATATTTGGCTGTTCGAATTCTGCAACTACAACTGTTAGAATGCATTTACGATTCTGCATATATGACTATTCGAATGCATTTTCAATTCTCTATATGCGGCTGTTCGAATTTTGCAAATACGGCTGTTTGAATGCTTTTTCAACACTTGTCACTGGGTAACTACAAATATGACTCCAGTTAACTCTTACGTAACTAGCTGCATGATTTTCCTTTGCACTTTTTTGACACCTGTCACTATGCATGCTCCTTCGGCTTTTACCTGCCAAACTGTTACCTATCGCGATATTTCTACCCATTTGACTTTGTTTGGACTGTTGACCGTGAAAACCTGACCTGTCGCGATATCACGACGTTTTCAGCCTCCTCAACCTTATTATGGCATGCACTCGCAAAAACAAAACATGTCACAAAATCACGACGCATTTGCTGCCTCCAACTCTTTTCTGTCTCCTACCCGTGAAAACGAGACATGTCATGAAATCGTGACACATTCACAGCCTCTCACTCTTTTCTGCCTCTTTCCCGTGAAAATGAGACATGTCACAAAATTGTGATACTTTTCGCTGCCTCTCGCTCTTTTCTGCCTCTTGCCCACGAAAATGAGACATGTCGCGAAATCACGACACTTTTTGCTTTCCTGCACTATCCTTCACCTGCACCCGCAAAAATGGAACATGTCACAAAATCGTGACACTTTTTGCTACCATACACTTTTCTCCACAAGCCTCAACAAAATCGAAACATGTCACGAAATCATGACACTTTTTTCTATCGTACACTTTTCTCCGCAAGCCTCAGCGAAATCGAAACATGTCGTGAAATCGTGACACTTTTTGCTGCCGTACTCTTTTCTCCGCAAGCCTCAGTGAAATTGGAACATGTCATGAAATCCCAACACTTTTTGTTGCCATACACTTTTCTTTGCAAGCCTCAACGAAATCGAAACATGTCGTGAAATCGTGACACTTTTTGCTGCCGTACACTTTTCTCCGCAAGCCTCAGCGAAATCGAAACATGTTGCGAAATTGTGACACTTTTTGCTATCGTACACTTTTCTCTGCAAGCCTCAGCGAAATCGAAACATGTCATGAAATCATGATGCTTTTTTGCTTTAGCGCTGTTCTTTGCTATTCGCCCGTTAAAATGCAACATGTCACGAAATAACGACATCTTTCGCATCCGTACATTTCTCGCTTCATGCACTAGCGAAATTAAAACATGTAGCAAAATCGCTACAACTTTGTTGCCTTGCATTTTGACATGCAACGAAATCGCTACACCTTTGTTGCCTTGCATTTTGACATGCACCGAAATCGCTACACCTTTGTTGCCTTGCATTTTGACTTGTAGCAAAATCGCTACACCTTTGTTGCCTTGCATTTTGACTTGTAGCGAAATTGCTGCACCTCTGTTGCCTCTACTCCAATCCTGTTGCGAAATCGTGACACTTTTCATTACCTACGCCTTTACCTGAAACACGTCACGAAATCATGACAGTTTTTCAACTTTGCTTCTTTCCTTCCAGTATGTCACAAAATTGCGACAGTTTCTCCAACTTTTTCTCTCTCCTCCGATATGTCGCGAAATCGCAACATTTTTGGCTGCGCCTTCTCTCTCCTCATTTTTGTCAAGAAATCATGAAATTTTCGGCTACGCCCTCTCTCTCCTCATTTTTGTCACAAAATCATGACATTTTCGGCTGTGCCTTCTCTCTCCTCCTTTTTGTCGCGAAATCATGACAGAAAACATGTCGCGATATAGCGACAGTTTGCTTACTTGTCTTTTTCTACAAATTTCTGAATCTGGGTCACTTTTGTTTTCTTGGAATTTCACTGTACTTGATCTGACTGACCTCTGAATTCTTTTCCATTGCTTCAACTGCATCAATTTTTGTCTGTGTTGACAATAATGACAATTCTTTTGCTGCACCTTGCTCAACAATCTCCCCCTTTGGAATTGTTGGCAACACTTATGCACTCTCCTGTAATTCTTCTCCCCCTTTGACAATAATACCAAAGGGCTACTGCAGACTCCCCCTGAGTCTATGCACACCACTCTCAGACAAATATTGTTATAGTTAGCAAAAATCATAAATATAAGCACAACTATAAGTATAGGCATAAATGCACCCCCTGAGAATGTGATCCCAAATGATATTTAGTTCTTGGGAATTGTGACCACTCCCAACTTATTTCGAAGGTACTCAAAAACTTCCTTAGGCAATGGTTTTGTGAATATATCAGCTACCTGCTCTGTAGTTGGAACAAAGTCCAATTTGACCTCTCCTTCAACAACTTTATCCTTCAAGAAATGATACTGGATCGCAATATGTTTGGTTCTAGAATGCATAACCGGATTCTTGGATATGTTGATAGCACTAGTGTTATCACATTTTATTGAAATTGGCTCTTTGAAGTGAATACCAAGATCTTTAAACGTTTGTCTCATCTATAATATATGTGTACAACATGTTGCTGCAATGTATTCTGCATTTGCAGTGGATAAAGAGACTGATTCTTGTTTCTTGCTGTGCCATGCTACCAACCTGTCTCCAAGATAAAATGTTCCTCCACTGGTACTCTTTCTGTCATCAATACATCCTGAAAAATCTACATCAAAATATGCAAAGTGAAGTCTTTACCTTTTGGGTACCACAACCCATAATCCATAGTACCCTTGAGGTACCTGAAGATCCTCTTTACAACTGTCACATGAGTTTCTTTGGGACTAGCCTAAAATCTTGCAACCATGCATACTGCCTATAATATATCTGGTCTAGTGGCTGTTAAATACAACAGGCTTCCAATCATAGACCTGTACATTGTTTGATCTACATCTGGAGATTTGTCATCCTTGCTCAACTTGCATCCTGTTGTCATGGGAGTGCTAACAGGTTTACTATCTTCCATTGTGAACTTTTTCAACATTTATTTTACATATTTAACTTGAGAAATAAAAATGCCCTTTTCATTTTGATTGACCTGTAGTCCTAGGAAATAAGAGAGTTCACCAATCATAGACATCTCAAATTCTTTCTTCATTTTAGTTGATATGTCTTTGCAATATTCATCAATGCTGCTGCCAAATATTATATCATCTACATAAACAATAAGAACAATAAGATGGCCCTTCTTTGTTTTGACATATAAATTTTTGTCCACCAAACCTTTCTTGAAACCTTGTTTAATAAGATAGTTATCCAGCCTTGGATACCATGCTCTGGGTGCCTGTTTCAAACCATATAATGTTTTCTTTAACCTACAAACAAAATCTGGATTGTCACCAAGTTGGAAGCCATCTGGCTGTTCAATGTAAACCTCTTCTTCCACTTTTCCATTCAAAAATGCCGATTTTACATCCATTTGATATACTTTGAAATTTTTATGGACTGCTAAAGCCAGAAACATTATGATTGCCTCTATTCTGGCTACCAGTGCAAAAGTTTACTCAAAATCAATGCCTTCAACCTGAGCATAGCCTTTACAGACCAATATTGCCTTATTTCTGACAACCTGTCCATCTTCATTTAATTTATTTTGAAAAATCCATTTAGTGCCAATTATGTTTTTATTTGTTGGTCGTGGTACTAATTCCCAGGTTTTGTTTTTCTCAATTTGATCTAGTTCTTCACTAATTGCCTTCATCCAACTTTCATCTGTGCTTGCTTCGAAAACATTTTTAGGTTCAATGCTAGATAACAGATAATAGTTCCGCACTACTACTCTTCTTGTTTGAATACCATCAGTGGGGTCCCCAATAATCTGTTCACTGGGATGATTTTTCTGCCAGCTGCTTGTTTTAGATTTCTTGTTTTCTTCTTCCTCTGAGTTAGTTTTTAAAACATCTGGATCAATTTTCTGATTCTCTTCTATTTCCTTTTCATCATCTCCTTCAATGACTTCTTCATAAATAGGGTAGTTTTCTTGATAAGAAATTTCTTGCTCTCTACCTTCATCAACTTTAAAATCAGCACTCTCAACAATTTTCTTTAGCCTCTTCTTGTAACATGTGTAGGCTTTGCTTTTTGTTGAGTAACTAAGAAAAATACCTTCATCAGCTCTATCTTCAAATTTATCGAGAATATCTTCAGTCCGTTTGATGTAGCACTTACCACCAAATACTTTGAAATATCTTGTTGTTGCCTTTCTGCCGAACCACAGCTCATAAGGTGTTTTGCTTTCATGCGGTCTTAGCATGCACCTATTTTGAATGTAAAGTACAGTATGGACTACCTCTTTCCAAAATCTGTCAGCTATTTTGTTCTCAGTTAGCATTGTCCGTGCCATTTCCTGCACTGTCCTGTTCTTCCTTTCTACAACACCATTCTGCTGAGGTGTTCTTGCTGCTGAAAACTGTCTTATTATCCCATATTTTTGACAGTATTATAAAAATTCTTCAAAAATAAACTCTCCTCCTCTGTCTAATCTAAGGCATTTAATCCTGGAGTAATCATCAAATGCATCTGATTTAAGCTTTAAAAATAATACCCATGTCATCCTGGAGTAATCATCTATGAACAACATAAAGTATTTGTCACCATTTATGCTTTGTGTTCTCATGGGTCGACACAAATCAGTATGAATTATCTCCAACGGTTTGCTGGTGAAGTATTCATTTGATTTAAATGTGGATCTGGTTTGCTTTCCTTTTTGACATGAAGCACATATGCTATTTACTGGTTTGCCAATGGTTGGTATATCTCTTATTGCTCTTTTTGAACTTATTTTTTCCAGATTGTCAAAACTAATATGACCGAACCTCTTGTGCCACAGCCAATTTTCATCTTCCTGTCCAATAAAGCATGTTCCTTCTGTAGTTTTTGAGAGAGTATATAGATTACAAGAAGTCCTTGATCCAGTAGCTATCAGCTTCCCACTGTGTGCTTTTCTCACTTCACAACCCTCCTTCTTAAAAATGACTTCATGACCTCTGTCACAGATTTGACTTACACTCAACAATTTATGCTTTAGACCAATCACAAACAAGACTTCTTTTGATTTTATATTTCCATCACTGATCTTGACTGATCCTTTTCCAACTATATTTGCTCCATCATTATTTCCAAATTTCACAGAACCACCTTCATAATTCTGTAACTTCTCAAATTTTTGCTTGTCACCTATCATGTGACTTGGAGCATCCACTGTCAAGTATCCAAGGTGTAGATTTGTTCTGTGCTTTAAAGGCAGTCTGAACAATCAAAGATTCCTTTTCTTTCCATTCTGGTTTGATGGCAGATTTGGCTACTTGTTTTGCCTTTGCCCTTTCATTAGCATGTGCCTATTTTTTAGGAAATTTCTTGTTTTGGTTCAACCCATTTGGTTGAGATTTTCTACCCTGATAATTCTTTGATGCAAAAGTGCTTCTATAGTTTCTTGCAATATGTCCAAAATTATGACAATTATAACATTCAACTACATAATTCATTAAAGAAGAAAAAATATTTCTACTGGTGAAATTCCTTTGAGGTACATTATGACTGCAATCTGAAATCTTATGGCCATAAGCATTGCATTTAAAACAATAACCAAAAAAGGAATGATTAAACCTGGGTGCAGGTCTTTGCCAGTTTAAAGTAGGAGCCATGAATCTTCTCCTTCTTGAATGTGTGACTTTTGTGAATCCATCTTTGTTAGATCTCTTCTTGAGTCTGGCATTATTGCTTTCTTTGGCATGATTTGTTTTTTCTTGATCAACCCTGATCTTTTCTTCTTTCTTTAATGGTTCTACATTTAAAGCCTTTGAACCCTTTGATGATTCTCCTTCATCGAAGCCTAAACCAAATTTGATGCTGGAAGGCCTTTGGTTATTTAACATTTTATCCAGCTTTACAGTACTTTCTTCAAACCTATGAAAATAGCTCAATTTCCTATTCATCTCCTCTAGCTGCATCCTTAACTTAACAATGTCTTCCTATAGCTTGCTACATTCAACTTTCTTTACAGTTAATTGTTCATCAAGAAATTTAGAAATTTTCTCTAATTCCTCTGTCTATATTTTCAAATTGTTTATTATGTCAGTGGCATCCTCTAGTTTCTTTGAAAACTTTTTATTCTTTTTCCTTTCTGCACTCAACTCTTCAAGTGCAACAACCAATTCTCCTTCTAGATACACTTCAGCATCATCCTTAAAGTTTTCATCACCTTCCTGATTTTCTTCTGTTCTTTCTTCTTCAAGTGCCATGAACAGAGCTTCACCGATTTCTTCTTCAAAATCCTCACCTGAGCTTTCTTCAGAAGAGCTGACATTCTTGGATATGAAGCTTTTCTTTTTGAAGTTGTTCTTTCTAAAAATTTTTTTCTTCTTCCAGTCACCTTTTTCTTGGTGTGACCCTTCATCATTTTTGGTTTTCTCATGCATTGGACATTTGGCTGCAAAATGACCGACTCCTCCACAATTGAAGCACTTAAATGGTAGCTTTCCTCTATATTTTCCTTTTTCCTTTGTGAGTTTTCGAACAAAATTAGCTTCTGTTTCATCTAGTGTCTCTTCATCCTCAGATTTATGTTCAGCTTTTATATTCTTGTGTGCTTTAAAAGCAGCTTCTCTATCTATAGACTTAGTTTTTCCTATTCTCATTTCATATGCAGTCAGGGAACCATGCATCTCATCCATGCTAAAATTGTTTAGATCTTTCGCCTCTTCCATTTTAGAAACTTTGGAGTTAAATCTTTTGTGAAGTGTTTTGAGAACCTTTTTCATGACAATTGCATCATCAATTTCTTCATCGAGTCCTCTGATTGCATTAATGATTCCATTGACTCTCAGCATATAAGCCTCTATGTTCTCATCTTCATTCATTTGTAGTGCTTCAAACTGAGCTCGATGAGTTTACAACTTGGCTTCCTTGATCTTGTTGTCTCCTTCATGGATGCTCTTCAGTTTATCCCACATGTCTTTTGCTGATTTATAGCTCATGACTCTTATCATTTCACTGTCTAAAAGCCCACACATTAGGGCATTCTTTGCTTTGGAGTTGTTCTCAAATTTTTTCTTCTCAGCAGTATCTATTGGAGGAGTAGTGGGTGTTGTGTATCCACTATCTATAGAATCCCAAATGTTGTATCCCAACGCACTCAGATATGTCTACATCTTGAGTTTCTAGAAAGTGTAATTAGTTCCATCGAACAAGGGAGCTTTGTTGGATGAGAATCCTTCACCACCTGCCATTATGTTTCTTCCAAGATCACCTTAGCTGATTAAACTTGTTCAAGAAACCTTACTCTGATACTAATTGATATTCACACAATGACACTAAGAGGGGGGGTGAATCAGTGTAGCTATTAAAATTCAAATCTATAGCATTTAAAACTGAAGCAAAGAGAACTTGAAAACCATAAAAGCAAATTGAACAAGAGAGCACACCACAACACACAATATAACGAGGTTCACCAATTTGGCTACTCCTCAAAAATGACTACTTGGACTCCAATCCAAATCCAGCCTTTGCAAAATACCAATTTTACAAACACTTTACTAGCATCTACTGGAAGGAGCACCAACCCCTTAATTTTTTGTTGCAACAGATAGGAGCACCAACCCCTAGTACCAAGCACCAACTTGGACTGCAATTCTGAGAAATTAAAATGACATAAAAATGTCTTCACTATTTACACGACCCTGACTGGTCTGCAATTAAACAAACTCTACACACTCTCATGGCTCTCTTCTAACCCTCTTTTCATAGAAATTTCACTCTAACAACAGCAACGTAAATCTCTGCATGACTATACTTTTATAACCCCTTTTTCTCATCGAGACTCCTTGTATTCTATGACTTTTCTAATTCTACATGTAGTCAAATGACATACTCTGACTGTTGGAATTCCTTTCTCTACGTGCATGCAATTTTTATTCTACTTGTGCGACTGTTCGAATTCTTTTCTCTTTTCCATATGCGGCTGTTCAAATTCTACAAATAAGACTGTTCGAATGCGCTTACGATTCTGCATATATGACTGTTCGATTGCATTTTCTCTTCTCCATATGTGACTGTTCAAATTATGCAACTACGACTGTTAAAATGCGTTTACGATTCTGCATATATGGCTGTTCGAATGCATTTTTGATTCTCTATATGCAGTTGTTCAAATTCTGCATCTACGACTGTTAGAATGTGTTTACAATTCTGCATATATGACTGTTCGAATGCATTTTTGATTCTCTATATGTGGCTATTTGAATTCTACAAATACAGTTTTTTGAATGCTTTTTCAACACCTGTCACTGGGTAACTGCAGATCTGACTCCAGTTAACTCTAACGTAACTAGCTGCATGATTTTCCTTTGCACTTTTTTGACACCTTTCACTATGCATGCTCCTTCGACTTTTACCTGCCAAACTGTTACCTATCGCGATATCGTGACATTTTTGCCCATTTAAATTTTTTTGGACTATTGACTGCGAAAACCTGACTTGTCGTGATATCGCAATGTTTTCAGCCTCCTCGACCTTATTATGGCATGCACTCACAAAAATAGAACATGTCGTGAAATCGCGATGCATTTGCTACCTCTAGCTCTTTTCTGTCTCCTACCCGCAAAAACGAGACATGTCACGAAATCGCGACACATTCACAGCCTCTCACTCTTTTCTGCCTTTTGCCCATGAAAACGAGACATGTCGTGAAATCATGACACTTTTCACTGCCTCTCGCTCTTTTCTGCCTCTTGCCTGTGAAAACGAGACATGTCATGAAATCGTGACACTTTTCGCTTTCCTACACTATCCTTCACTTGCACCTGCAAAAATGGAACACGTCGTGAAATCATGACACTTTTTGTTGTTGTACACTTTTCTCCACAAGCCTTAGTGAAATCGGAACATGTCGTGAAATCATGACACTTTTTGCTATCGTACACTTTTCTCTGCAAGCCTCAGCGAAATCGGAACATGTCACGAAATCGTGACACTTTTTGCTGTCGTACACTTTTCTTCGCAAGCCTCAATGAAATTAGAACATGCCGCAAAATCATGACACTTTTTGCTGTTGTACACTTTTCTTCGCAAGCCTTAGCAAAATCAGAACATGTCGTAAAATCGTGACACTTTTTGCTGCCGTACACTTTTCTCCGCAAGCCTCAGCGAAATCGAAACATGTCACGAAATCGTGACACTTTTTGCTATCGTACACTTTTCTCTGCAAGCCTCAGCGAAATCAGAATATGTTGCAAAATCACGATGCTTTTCTGCCTTAGCGCTGTTCTTTGCTATTCGCCTACAAAAATGCAACATGTCACAAAATCGTGACATCTTTTGCATCCGTACATTTCTCGCTTCATGCACTAGTGAAATTAAGACATGTAGTGAAATCGCTACAACTTTGTTGCCTTGCATTTTGACATGCAGTGAAATCGCTACACCTTTGTTGCCTTGCATTTTGACATGCAGTGAAATTGCTACACCTTTGTTGCCTTGCATTTTGACTTGTAGCGAAATCGCTACACCTTTGTTGCCTTGCATTTTGACTTGCAGCGAAATCGTTGCACTTCTGTTGCCTCTACTCCGATCCTGTCGTGAAATCGTGACACTTTTCATTGCCTGTGCCTTTACCTGAAACACATCACGAAATCATGACATTTTTTCAAATTTGCTTCTTTCCTTCCAGAATGTCACGAAATCGCGACAGTTTCTCCAGCTTTTTCTCTCTCCTCCGATATGTCGCAAAATCGTGACATTTTTGGCTGCGCCTTCTCTCTCCTCATTTTTGTCGTGAAATCATGACATTTTTGGTTGCGCCTTCTCTCTCCTCATTTTTGTCATGAAATCATGACATTTTCTGCTGTGCCTTCTCTCTCCTCCTTTTTGTCGGGAAATCACGACAGAAAACATGTCGCGATATCGTGACAGTTTGCTTACTTGTCTTTTTTTGCAAATTTCTGAATCTAGGTCACTTCTGTTTTCTTGGAATTTCACTGTACTTGATTTGACTGACCTTTGAATTCTTGTCCATTGCTTCAATTGCATCAATTTATGTCTGTGTTGACAACAATGACAATTCTTTTGCTGCACCTTACTCAACACACTATAATATGCAAGAAAATAACGAGATAAAATTTACAATAACTTAGTAATATGCCATTAATAAAATCTCATAAAAATAGTACAATGCAATATAATCCAGTACTTGATCACTCCAAAAATTTTAATGAAGAATTACATTATACCTACTCACTATTTACTATAGTAACATCGTGTCTCTCACACACTCATTCACTCACTCTAACTATCTATCTTAAAGGCCTGTATATAGGAATATATGTGCCTTGGCCTTTACTCTACCTTATCCTATGACTCATGTACATATGGACTACATCCACATTTACATCATTGCAATTTCTAATACTTGTACATTTATTACTTTGCATGAATTAACTCAAACTTTACTCTAAATTAAACTCCTACTCTAGTTATGTACCCAAGGTGGTACATTGACATGTACCCAATAATGCAATTTACTCTAACACTTAATTCTATAAAGGCCATACCCATTTCTAAGCAAGTAATTTCAATACCTTGTAGTTCTGAGAATGAGCTGAATGAGAAAGCAAAAGGTCCACGTAATTGAAGGTAGCAATATGAAGAATTTTTTGCTCAATTGCATAAAAAAGTAAAGAACATGTGCTTATACTGAGAGGGGGGGTGAATAGTATACAATAAAACCTTTTCCCGCTTAATCCAAATAGTAGCATCAACATTAATAAAATAGTAAACATCGCACAAAACATCACACACATGAGAGACATCATTTTTAACGTAGTTCACCTAATGTGGGCTACCTCCACTGAAAAAATATTTCTTCTAAATATTTCTCAAATAATATTTTGGGAATCCTTCCCAATTACAATATTTATGGACCTCTATTCAAAGGAGATATTGATACCCTAAATCTGGTTTGTGGATATCTATCCATATAAAAACTCCTTCTCCTCTTCTTTGGCTTATGAACCTCTAGAAGACACTGGCTCCACTACACTGACTGTGGATCTCTCTCCACTTGAATACTCTTGTCCTCACTTAGAAGACCTATTATCAATGTCTTGGCTTATGGATATCTATCCACTGGAGACTCTGTCCTCTCTGCTCTGTCACCTTCAAAGCTCTGCTCAATAGGTTCACTTAGAACCTTCTCAAATCTACTCAATAGGTCCACTTAGAACCTGCTCAAATTTTCTCAATAGGTCCACTCATAACCTAATCAAATCTGCTCAACAGGTCCACTCAAAACTTGATCAAATCTACTCAATAGGTCCACTCAAAACCTACTCAAATATGCTCAATAGGTCCACTCAGAACCTACTCAAATCTGCTTAATAGGTCTACACAGAACCTGTCCAAATATTCTCAACAAGATCATACAGAACTTGTCCAAATCTGCTCAACAAGCTCACATAGAACTTGTCCAATCTCATAGAATCATAAATATAATTGTTAGAGACTCAATATGTTCTATAATCAAAAACTCAATCTCAAATCAAATTAGAATATAGAATAGTTTTTTTATGGAACTTGAACAATAAACTCACACATTCACTTGACTAGGCTCAATCAAATCTACTCAACCAATCACCTCAAGGAACAACTCTTTCTCACAAACCCTAGTCCAAACATATATCAACCAACTCAAAATGTTTTCAACAATGCTCAATAACAAATCTCACATAACAAAGATACCCATGTTATTTTATAACTCAAGTTCAAGTTCTTTGCATAACCCATTGGTTTCAACAACAATGCTAATAAGACAAGGTCTTAATCAAAACTCTCAAATCAAAAATGTTGGCAGTTTTGGGTTTGAGATCCTAGCTTCTTGTCTATGAGTTGTCATTGATGTCAAAAGGAAATGGCATTAATGTTAAGAGGATGTGTTGGCTTCAAAGGTGGAAGATTCCAAGAGAATCCGAAGAGATTCCATTGGCAATGGTTTTTATTAAAACCAATGTAGGTTCTCTTTATTATTTATTTAATTATTATTTAAAACCCTTCAAGGTTTTAATTATTTAATTATTTAATTAATTAAGGGAGAAATTATTTTTAATTTATCTTAAGGGTTTTTAAACCCTTTAGAAAGCAATTTCGATTAAATTCGAAATTACTTTTCGAATTCAGCCGACATGTTTGGAAATGCATCAAGTGCATATAAAATGAGGCAAATGATTTTATTTATGTTTGGCCAAGAGTTCGACATTAATCCCTGAGCATTTCAATTTCAACATCGAAGCCCCTGCGCCAGCGAAGGAGGAAGACAAGCGTTGTGTGGTCAAATGTGTGACGGGTTGGTCTTGGCACCAAGGAGGAGGCACCCACGGTGATAAGAACGGAGAATTCCCTTCTCCCTCATGTGGGCTCTCCTAGCCCATGTGGCATGGTCAAAGGACTTAGTAGCATGGTGATCGGTGGTTTGAATCACCGAAGACCCTTTTGAGGGTAGTCTATGCACTCCAAAATTCGTAGGATATTTACCAAAGGTATGCGCTCCAATTTTTTGCAAAAAAAGTGGCAATTAAATTTTAATATTTTGCTTGCTAAGGTTTTATAAAGTTAGCTTTGGGAGGTATAAGGAATGCAAGCTTAATATTTTTGCTATAGTCGAATTGAAAATTAAAGGGGAAATAATTGCCATTGTGGTTGAATTATTTTGACATGCCAATGTTGGGTTAATAATTTTTAGGGAAGATCAAAATTATTAATTGTGGTAGATTTTCAAGGGCTTATTCATATTCAAAAAGTGCATGGGCACATTTTTATTATAAGTATGATTGGTGTATGTTTTTATGAAATAAGGTTGGAGTGAAAAGGTTTTCAACTAGGTTTCCTTTGGTTGGGTGTAAATCCTATTTTCTGGTTTGTTGAAGACTACTTATGCATTGTTATCCTTAAGGAGAGTTTTGGTGAATGCATAATTTTTGGTTTGAGATAGTGGAGGCTTTGTGCACTAGGGTTTATATTTGTGAGTATAGCTACTTGCATTGAGTTGGTGGAACCATTGGTTGGCTATTTTGAGTTTGATGGTTGAGTTGCTTCCAAAGAGGTTGTTTGATCAAGTTATTGCTTTACTTGATTCACAATATTGGGCTTACTCCATTGAGTTTATTTGAGCAAGTTATTCTTTGCATTTGGTGATATTGTATTGGTGGCTATTTTGTTCAAATATCTTTGGAGGGAAAAGGATTTCTACTTGTTTCCTTTTCTTGTGATGATTGGTTGAATGCTTCAAGGTTGATGTTGAGTTGAATTGTGTTGGTTGACTAAACCTTGTTTGATGAGCATTGTTGTTGAAACCCTAATTGATGATGAAAAGAATATGAGTATAATTGTTATGTGATTCTTTGCATAGTTGGCAATTGTTGGTGTTTCATGTTCTTTAAAGAAAACATTCTATCCTATCCATTTCAAATATTGAGTTGAGTTTTCAGATTTGAGATTGAGATTGAGCTGAGTTTATTTGAGTTGAGTTTTGAGATTGGGATTTGAGTATAGAACATATTGAGTCTCTAAAAATTCTCTTTATGCTTCTATGAGTTTGAAAAATCACATTGGGTCTCTAACAATTCACTTTGTGATTTCCTACTAAGAAAGTTTTTTTTGGTGAGCTTGCTGAGTTTTTGGACAGGTTCCAGTGGGGACTTGTGAGCAGTTTTGGATAGGTTCCAATGGGGACTTGTGAGCAGTTTTGGACAGGTTTCGGTGGGGACTTGTGAGTAGATTTGGATAGGTCCTAGCAGAGGACTTGTGAGCTGAGTTTGATAGTTCTATTAGAGAACTTGAGGATAGAGGTGCATTGGTTCTATGAGAAGAATCTAAGGACAGTTGGCAAGTCTTTGAGAAGGCTTGTATGCAGAGGATTGATTTATTCAAGAGTTGGACAAATCTGATAGATAGAGGAAGACTTGTACTAGACCGATTGACTATGTTTGATATAGGTTGTTGAACTATTGTGGACGTGATCATAGAAGGCAAAGGTCTCTTAGGCTAAGCATTGAGGACAGGAGGTCTTCGGTGGAAAGGAGTTCCACGTGCTGGCAAGAGGTAGAGGCAGTTGATCTTCTAAGGGATCATTTCCAGAGCAGAGTGGAAGGTATCTCCTTTGAGTAGAGGCTCATAAATTCTGATTGGGGGAAGGTATCTCCTTTGGGCTAAGGCTCATAAACATTGTAATTGGGAAGGATTCCCAAAGAACTTTGAGATAACTTTTAGAGAAAAGTTTTGTGGATATAGCCTAGCCATTCTGGGTGAACCACGTTAAAATTGGTGTCACTTTGTGGATGATATTGTGCATTGCTTTGATATTGCTTTGGGTATATTGCTTTACTATTTTGAAGTATAAAGGAAAAAGTAAAAAGATGTCTTATACTATTCACCCCCCCTCTCAGTATAAGCTTGTGTTCTTCAATTGGTATCAGAGCGGGTGCCTTCAGAAAGTTTAACAACTTGAAGGAAAAGCTAGTAAAGAACACAATGGATCATTCAAGTGGCAATGCAACACCTATTCTTGATGGGTCAAATTTTGGTCTTTGGAGTGCAAGGATGAAGGTTCATCTAATGGCACTTGGGAATGAGGTTTGGGAAGTGATTGAAGATGAGTACACTATTCTTGAACATGGTCCTAATACTAAAGAAGAAAGGCTCCTACATCACAGCAATTCAAAAGTAATGAATGCAATCCTAAAAGTCTTACAGAAAGTAGATCTCACCAAAGTGATTCACTGCAAGACAGCTAGTGAAATGTGGAAACAGTTGAAGGTGGTTCATACAGGTGATACAAATGTCAGAAAAAGGCCAAGTTGAGACACTTCAAAGGTATGTTTGAACAACTCAATATGAATGATGATGAAAATATTAGTGACTATTTGCTTCGTATGGATGAGGTTGTTAACTCCATGAAAGACTTAGGTCTTGAGCTTGTTGAAAATGATGTTTGTGATAAGATTTTAAGATCTCTTCCTAATAGATTTAGTGAAAAGATTTCTGCTATTGAGGAAGCTAAAGATTTGGATAAGTTGAAAAAATATGAGCTCCATAGTATACTTGTAGCATTTGAGTTGAGAACTCAAGTGAAGATTGATGTCAAGAAAGAGGCAGCTTTGAAGGCTACCAAGAAATCCAAGGGTAAACAACTTCAAGAGAGTGATGAGTCTTCTAGTGATGAAGAGGCATATTACAGCAAGAAAGGCAAGTTCTCTAGAAAGCACAAAAGTATGAAAAATATAAGATGTTTCAATTGTGAAAAGTTTGGTCATTATGCTAATGACTGTACTGTTCCCAAGAATGAAAGTGATGAAGATAAATAGGATTCTAAGAGCAAGGATTCTAAAAAGCACAAGCATCATAGGAAAAACAAATATGAGCACAACAATCAAGGAAAGAGGTATTCTCACAAGCACAAGAAGAGTTTCTACCTAGACAAAGCAAGTAAGTGTTCTAGTAGTGATAGTGGAAGTTCTTCAAGTGATAATGAAAATGAGATGTTGTTAATATCAAAAAAATAGGAAGAACCAAAAAATAGATTCATTATCATGAAATGTATTAGATGTGGAAATTTTGGTCACCTTGAGGATGATTGCACAAATAATGATTTGGTTTCTAGTATGTATGAGGATGCTTCAAAAAACTATAAGGAATATGCATGTATGGTTTTTGAAAAGGGTAGCACCTCTAGTGATAAGAAATCCGAAAAAGGCTTTGATGATTCAAAAAGCAATCAAATAAAGGATCTTGAAAGTGAACTTATTAGTGCTCTTAGTGTTTTGAAAAAGGAAAGAAAGAAGAATGCTAGACTCAAGGATAAGTTAGATGAATGTTGTATGGAGAGAGATGATCTTATATAAAGTCTTGACTTTTCTGTAGCTAAGACACAAGAACTCAAGGATGAGTTAGAACAGGAAATGGTTTTTTTGAAAGAGGAAACTAAAGAGTACAAGGATAAGCTTTACAGATTTCAAGATAGCTCCAAAAATGTTAAGTCGCTCATCAAAGGTCAAATAAAGACAACAGATAAAATAGGCCTTGGTTTTGTTAAGCCACACAAGGAACAAGTTGGAGAGTCTAGTAAGAGACTCCAAAAGGAAGAGAGTTCTAATGAGGAAAGTATTTTAGATCATGAGTTCTTGAATGATAGATGCACAAGAACAGAAAACAAAATTCATAATGAGAAGAAGAAGTTTTCAGAACCTAAGAGGTCAAATAAAGGAAAGTTTCAATGCAGATGTTTTTCTTGTTACAGGTTTGGTCACATGGCTTCACATTGCATGGCTAAAGTGAAGAAGGTAAATGACAGTTTTAGAAGGGCTAGTTACTTTCAAGGGTATTGCTACTCTTGTAAAATGTTTGGGCACAAGGCAGTCTATTGCAAAGTAAATAACAGGAACATGTTTGATCAAAATAGGTTTGGTCAGAACAGGTTTGGTCAGAATAAGTTTGGTCAGAATAGGTTTGGCCAGAATAGGGTTAGTCAGAACAGGTGGATTCAAAGAACAGGTATGCCTCAAAGAAATAACATTGTTACTTGTTATAAGTGCAACAATGAAGGTCACATAGCTAGACAGAGTGTAGTGCTAAACTTCCAAGGTACGAGAACGAAACGATGGTATGAACAGGTCCAAGGATCAAGGCATGGTTAAGAACAGGAACAGTGACAAGAACAGGAACAAGAATATGGACAAAGAGTTCAAGAGAAGGTCTGGCAAGGAAGTTATAGACGCTGATGATGATCAGTGCCTAATGGGAGTTTTACTCTCACCCAAGAATTAATCACCTCATCAGGAGGTGGGGGAGGGACTAAGCTAAGAGGCTCATTCTTAGTCTTGAGCCCCAAAGGTGACCCTTTGCCATTGATGACAAAGGGGGAGAGATTTGAGTAAGGGGGAGAGCCTCAAGATAGGGGGAGCTATTTATGTTGAGTTTATGTGTTGTTGAGAAGCATGGTTTGCCATCAATGACAAAGGGGGAGATTGTTGGCGATTTTGGGTTTGAGATCCTAGCTTCTTGTCTATGAGTTGTCATTGATGTCAAAAGGAAATGGCATTAATGTTAAGAGGATGTGTTGGCTTCAAAGGTGGAAGATTCCAAGAGAATCCGAAGAGATTCCATTGGCAATGGTTTTTATTAAAACCAATGGAGGTTCTCTTTATTATTTATTTAATTATTATTGAAAACCCTTCAAGGTTTTAATTATTTAATTATTTAATTAATTAAGGGAGAAATTATTTTTAATTTATCTTAAGGATTTTTAAACCCTTTAGAAAGCAATTTCGATTACATTCAAAATTACTTTTCAAATTCAGCCGACGTGTTTGGAAATGCATCAAGTGCATATAAAATGAGGAAAATGATTTCATTTATGTTTGGCCAAGAGTTCGACATTAATCCCTGAGCATTTAAATTTTGAAATCAAAGCCCCTGTGCCAACAAAGGAGCAAGACAAGAGTTGCGTGGTCAAAGCTATGACGGGTTGGTCTTGGCGCCAAGGAGGAGGCGCACACGGTGATAAGAACGGAGAATTCCATTCTCCCTCATGTGGGCTCTCCTAGACCATGTGGCGTGGTCAAAGGACTTAGTAGCATGGTGATCGGAGGTTCGAATCACTGAATACCCTTTAGAGGATAGTGTATGCACTCCGAAATTCACAGGATATTTACCAAAGGTATGCGCTCCAATTTTTTGCATAAAAAGTGGTAATTAAATTTTAATATTTTGCTTGCTAAGGTTTTATAAAGTTAGATTTGGAAGGTATAAGGAATGCAAGCTTAATATTTTTTCTATAGTTGGATTGAAAATTAAAGGGGAAATAATTGCCATGGTGGTTGAGTTATTTTGACATGCCAATGTTGGGTTAATAATTTTTAGGCAAGATCAAAATTATTAATTGTGGTAGATTTTCAAGGGCTTATTCATCTTCAAAAAGGGTATGGGCACATTTTTATTATAAGTATGATTGGTGTATGTTTATCTGAAATAAGGTTGGAGTGAAAAGGTTTTCAACTAGGTTTCCTTTGGTTGGGTGTAAATCCTATTTTCTGGTTTGTTGAAGACTACTTATGCATTGTTATCCTTAAGGAGAGTTTTGGTGAATGCATAATTTTTGGTTTGAGATAGTGGAAGCTTTGTGCACTAGGGTTTATAATTGTGAGTCTAGCTACTTTCTTTGAGTTGGTGGAACCCTTGGTTGGCTGTTTTGAGTTTGATGGTTGAGTTGCTTCCAAAGAGGTTGTTTGATCAAGTTATTGCTTTACTTGATTCATAATATTGGGCTTACTCCATTGAGTTGATTTGAGAAAGTTGTTCTTTGCATTTGGTGATATTGTATTGGTGGTTGTTTTGTTCAATTATATTTGGAGGGAAAAGGATTTCTACTTGTTTCCTTTTCTTGTGATGATTGGTTGAATGCTTCAAGGTTGATGTTGAGTTGAATTGTGTTGGTTGACCAAACCTTTTTTGATGAGCATTGTTGTTGAAACCCTAATTGATGATGAAAAGAATATGAGTATCATTGTTATGTGATTCTTTGCATAGTTGGCAATTGTTGGTGTTTCATGTTCTTGAAAGAAAACATTCTATCCTATCCATTTCAGATATTGAGTTGAGTTTTTAGATTTGAGATTGAGATTGAGCTGAGTTGATTTGAGTTGAGTTTTGAGATTGGGATTTGAGTATAGAACATATTGAGTCTCTAACAATTATCTTTATGCTTATATGAGTTTGAAAAATCACATTGGGTCTCTAACAATTCACTTTGTGATTTCCTACTAAGAAATTTTTTCTTGGTGAGCTTGCTGAGTTTTTGGACAGGTTCCAGTGGGGACTTGTGAGCAATTTTGGATAGGTTCTGATGGGGACTTGTGAGCAGTTTTGGACAGGTTTCGGTGGGGACTTGTGAGTAGATTTGGATAGGTCCTAGCAGAGGACTTATGAGCTGAGTTTGATAGTTCTATCAGAGAACTTGAGGATAGAGGTGCATTGGTTCTATGAGAATAATCTAAGGACAGTTGGCAAGTCTTTGAGAAGGCTTGTATGCAGAGGATTGATTTATTCAAGAGTTGGACAAATCTGATAGATAGAGGAAGACTTGTACTAGACCGATTGACTATGTTTGGTATAGGTTGTTGAGCTATTGTGGACGTGATCATAGAAGGCAAAGGTCTCTTAGGCTAAGCATTGAGGACAGGAGGTCTTCGGTGGAAAGGAGTTCCACGTGCTGGAAAGAGGTAGAGGCAGTTGATCTTCTAAGGGATCATTTCCAGAGCAGAGTGGAAGGTATCTCCTTTGAGTAGAGGCTCATAAATTATGATTGGGGGAAGGTATCTCCTTTGGGCTAAGGCTCATAAACATTGTAATTGGGAAGGATTCCCAAATAACTTTGAGATAGCTTTTAGAGAAAAGTTTTGTGGACGTAGCCCAGCCATTCTTGGTGAACCACGTTAAAATTGGTGTCACTTTGTGGATGATATTGTGCATTGCTTTGATATTGCTTTGGGTATATTTCTTTACTATTTTGAAGTATAAAGGAAAAAGTAAAAAGAGGTCTTATAATGTTCACCCCCCCTCTTAGTATAAGCTTGTGTTCTTCAAAAAAACCTTGAAGCATTAACTCAACCAATTTCAAAAGGGAGACCCTAATCAAATCCTTTTCACTCCAAAATTAATTTTCAATCAATCCAATCATCTAACTCAACAAAGAAGAATTTTTTCCATACCTTTTCATGAATAGTAGTTGCCCTTACAAATATGCCACACTCATAATTACTTCTTTGAAAAACTCAATAATGGTTAGAGGATAATTTTTATATCACAAAAATAATATCACAATTACACCTTATCACTCCAACTTAAAAAATAAGTAATATCCTCACAATAATCACAAAACCCTTTATTAAAAATAACACACAACCCACAAAGTCTTAACCTTTCAATATTCCAAAATAGCAAAATTTAAGACTTGAAAATAAAAACGAAATTCTCCTTATTACTCCTAATGGAATTTCACAACTACCAAAATTTATCACAATGCAAATACTTCAACCACCAAATATCTTATACCTCCAACTTAGGCATTAATAAAATAAAACATAAAAATCTATCTTTGCCTTTGGAGAGTTTCAAAATCTCAACACAGCCCAAAAAAATGTCTTTGCCCATGGCGCAAACCACCACATGAGCTACAAGCTCTTTGGGAAGGAATAAGCACCACGTGCTTCAACACCCCTTCCTTACCTTGCAAAATGTATGCACCTAACGATTGGTGCCTTCAACACATCCACCAAAAGCTTTCGCGGGATTCGAACACTATCCACCATGCACACCAAAATATAAGCTTGCAGCCCACTTGCCACTAGGCCAAGGTGCCTTGTTGGATTCCAACTAATCAATGCGCTTGCTTTTGTTTCCTTTCATCATCAAGTCAAACACGAATTTCATAATTCTATCTCACAATCTCTACATTTAATTTGTATGCTTTCTCTTTCTAATTCGAGCAAGGATAATTTGGTAATCAACTTTCCTGGAGGAGAATATAACTCACATCGAAGGGATTTCAATTGGTGTAAAGCTAATAATTCTTTGGTTAAAAAAATAGGACCAAAAAAAAAAACACCAACGCCATCCGCCTCACTACCCAATCTAAATTACTTGTTGGTCATGCTTTTTACTAACCAATGCTCATCAAATCAAATATGGCAATCTAGCTTTCTCGTTCAGCACCACTTTCGTATTCACCATGTTTCCTCCCAATCACATCATTATTGATCAACAACAATCATGTCAGTGCTGATCTCAACGACCTTCACTCGATAAGATTTGAGCCTACCAACTACTAGATTGATGATCAGTTTGAAAGATTACTTCTCAATAAGAGACACAACATTCAATCCTGTATTGATTACGATCATCATCAACAATAGCTCAATATTATCATTGTTCTAGTTGGTTGCCTCGACCAACCTTTGATATCTTTGTTCTTCCCAAAAAAAAAAAATTATGGAGCATATGCAACTAGAAATGGTTGAGTTGAGATACTATGCTGAGCAAACTCGCAATAGTTTCCCAAATGCAATGGATATTAAAGAACTTCAAAACAAAAGTTCATTTTTGGAGCAGAAACAAGTTGCCCCAACTGGAGAGCCAACTCAGAAGGCTGGACAAGTTGAATGCCAGTTTTACTTAAAGGGAACCTGTAGGTATGGTACAATGTGCAAATTTGAACATTCAAATCAGAAGGAAGAATGTGGACAGACACAGTTTAAATTCTTAGGACTTCTTATTCGTTGGGAAGAAAAAGAATGTTCATATTACAAATACACAGGATCTTGCAAATATGGAGTTACCTGTAAATTTCATCATCTAGAACCTCAATCAGAAGCAACAACTATATATATATATTAAATTCTCTAGTGCATGCTACTGCAATACGTTCTTTACCATATTCATCATAAAATTCATATTCTACTGTACATCCATCATGGTCTTATCAAGAGCTCCCTATGATTCAAATATTCATTCCATAGGAACATGGAACTTACATGCATGCTATGACACCAATGTCATCTTGGAGCAACAATGACCAAAGTTGTTTAAATCCATTGTCATATTTGGCAGGAAAAAAGTATCCCCTGGATATTAGTCTAATGAATACACAAAAAAATGGTCCATCTTCAAACGGTGCACAAGCATCTCAGCTCTGGGATCAATACCTTTTGGATTTCAACCTACGGTGACTATTATGGAGAGAGAGGGATCTCTGGAAAGACCTGGTCACCAAGAATGTCCACACTATTTGAAAAATAGATATTGTACATTGGGTGCATTTTTCAAATTTCATCACCCAAAGAGGACTCAACAATCTGGTCCAAGAAATCCATTATCTTCAGAAATGAAACAATTTCATGTTGGAATTGATTTTGGGAATAATATAACACAATTAAATGATCTAGCTAGGAATACTCAGGGATCTATGTTTTTAAAACCTAAACCCATATCTTCTGCAACCATGGTTGTTCCATTAAAAATGTATTCAGAGAAATTCCCTGCAAATCATCGTGGTGAGATGTTTTTATCACAAAGTCAAAAAACACAATTTTCAATTCGGCAATTGGGGTTTGTAATTTATTTCAGATATTGAAATAACTCCGTAGAAAAATGGACAATTCTGACCTCTCACAAGAAATAGAATATAATAAAGAGTGTGGGTGGTATTCGAATTTTCCAAGAGTAGAAGAATGGAATTATATCTAAATAGACATAAGAAATCTGGCATTGGGTGGTCGAGATTTGGCTATCAAGAGCATTGTAGCTATATCTCAAGGGAATGAACAGATCTTCATTAAGCTCTTCATGGATGCGGTAAAAATTGAGATTGACCGACTTTAGCTGGTTGAGAATTTATTCCAACTATGCTTGTTCAATATTGGCAACTGTTTTAGGAGACAAAGGGATGGTCTTTACACTCCATTGCAATACTTCTAGCCAAGCTCTCAACTTTGCTATCCATCACAGAAACATCACAGCATCATTGGCAGAACGAGATTCATGGCTACGCTATGATTATTAATATCATACAGACGATACTGAAAATACAAAATTTAAACATAATCATCCAGTTAAAAATATATATATATATATACATAAATATTACAATCCAAAATAACATCAAACTCTTTGTCAATGGCAATACGACACGTGGGAAACATAACACGGTTACATCATTGTTATGTAAGAACTTTGGTGCATTCACACAAACATAAGCAAGAGGAGCAATGTATGCAAGGGGAGCATGCAATAAAGGCAATATTTATTTGGACAATGAGTTATACAATTGTGTAGTGAAAACATCATCTAAGTTATTAGCGTTTAATTTACAGCCTAGAGAAATAAGGTATTTTCCTCATTAAGGATTTTCAAAGGTTTAATTAACCAACTATCTAGCGGAAAAAGCTGTGAACAGACGAGAAGTGACCGATGTTAATGTGCATTATAGTGTGACAATTAAGTTTTTCCCTAAACACAAACTTAACTACAAGAAGCCTGTGATGTTGGGATTGGCGAACTTCATAAAAGCATATTTCCAAATTTTTCTAGCTTTGAGGACAAAGCTCTTCAAAGAGGGATGGCATGTTAGGATACTATCCTAACATTAATAATAATAATAATATATTTTATTCTATGGTTATAATAATAAAATAATATAATAATTAATTATATTAATTATTATATTATTATAAGGTTAGGGTTAGGAAGCATTGCAACCTTTCACCTATAACCGTAAGTGGGTATAAAACACCATACTATTCTATCATAAGAGATATCCATGAAATATATAATATATGATTATAAAATCATTGAAGGGACTTCTCAACAATTCAAAAGTGATTCATTTATATTTAGGTTTATTTATTTATTTATCAATTATTTGTGCTAGGAACTCTAGGTTCCTACCAACCTTCCAGGTCCACCAACCCGACCTATGGTAACCATTTAGAGTAGACTCAAGAAAAATTTATAAATGACTCTGGCTAAGCTATCAATCTATGAGATCATACAACAATCCCCAAAGCATAGGGAGACCTTGATGGAGATTTTAAGGTCAATTGATCTCCATCCACAAAATCCAAATGCATTCACCCATTTTATGGGACAAGTACAAGAATATTAGGAGATTGTAATTCAATTTTATGATCTTGAAATTAAGACAATATCTACTACCTTACCAAACCCTCCACTACACATCATGGCATCAATTAATTATTTGTCATTTAAGCGGGTCTTGATCAATATAGGTTCATCAATCAACATCATCACAACAACAACAATAGAACATATTAATATCCCCAAGTCCAATATTGTTCCAGGAGCCTATACATTAAGGGATTTCAATGATGCTTTATGTAATAATGTGGGAATGATAGTCCTACCTATCAAGGTGGGGCATAAGGCCATCCCCATGATGTGTCACGTCTTGGAAGGAGCCATGCAATACAATATCCTCCTAGGGAGACCTTGGATAAGGAACATGAGATGTGTTCCTTCGATATTACACCAATGTGTTAAGTATATGCATGATAACAAAGTCTACATGGTGTTGGCTGATGAAGATCCATTAAAGTATGTCCATCATGTGGATTGTCTAGGATAATTTGTAATTCCTTATGCCCACTTTTCTGTACGACCATCATCTCCAACTACTCAACTGGATAACAAAGACAAAGGGGCACAAAAGGACCCATCTGCATCAATACCTTAACTTGTGCACAAAGTAACTAACACTTCTAATAGACCATCAACATCTAAACCAAAATATAATTAGACACTAAAGGTATCCATAGTTGAGAAAAGAGATCCCAAGGAAGTGCTAATCATAAACATTAATAAGAGTCCAACTCCCATGGAGGAGGAAGATCTCCAAGATCAAGCTAAGGAGATACTAGAACCTGCTTCACCAGTGTCATCTGTAGGATCATCCATGTCACATGAGACAATACACTTGGCAAGTACGAGAATATGAGAGTATCTTGTGAAAAAAATAATATTTATGCCCATCATAAAGTCTATGCAAAACATGGTACATCCAAAGGATCTAAGACCACCAGTAGGAATGGTGGTTCCACTTGGAATCCCTCCCAACTAGACAAATTTCATCTACGATCGCTTGGACTATGCCCATATATCTACGAATATAGAAGTAGATAATGATGAGTTATTCACAGTAAATGCTCGCTACCTCTCTAATCTTGAGTTTGCTCTAACCTATTTTGAGCATTGTCATTGGCATGGTTACGATCTTGGTAGATATGAGCAAGGATGAAGGTGACCATTCGAGTTATAATACCAGCTCCCATATGACAAATTTGGGTTAGGCTATCACATCAAAATTCAAGATGAATCTCTAGTAGCAACATTGGATATATTAACCTTGGGGTTAAGAGAAGACATCAATTTTATTTCTTATCACCCACCAAGTGCAAGACATCCAAGCAATAGACAAGTGGCTATGGTAAGCATAACACCTCCTGAGATTTATCATCCAAGCTCCACAATTTATGCTACCCTAATAGGCTACAACTCATGGGATGATGAGCAAGAAGAAAATAGATATGTTGCGAGTGATGATGAAGCACAAGCGGTCTTGGCCTATCATGGGGCACGCTATTTACACAGGTTAACCTGGTCCATCCACAACGATATTGTATTCATATCATATGAAAGTGGCTATGATTCAGAGGACTCAACAGAGAGATCCTACCTAGAAACAAGGAAATGGCCCCATGAATTGGGGTAACATACTAATGCAAATGGCATCTTCATAAGTGATGAAGATGTTGAGGATGAGACAAATATGGATTACTTGGGACTAATAGATGTGTCCCTTAATTTGGGATCTCATACCAATGTCAATGGTTTTTGGATAAGTGATGATGAATTTGAGGATGAAACTCATATGACTTATCTCGGACCTCACCACTTGCGATAAGTTGACATGTTGGTATAAAGAGAAGAGGTACTTCATGCCATAGACCCTAGCTTGTAGTTTTTTGGGAGACTTGTCAACTTGAATGTCATTCATCGCATGGTTAATCCCCCTATGTCTACATTCAGGGAACTCTTAGAGCCCAATGATCCTATTATCCGTCCAACTCATGGGCTGGATCCAAAAATTTATTTTCCTCCAGACCCTCATTGTGAGTATAGGAAGGAAACCTATGAGACAAGATTTAAACCACATGGTCCTAGAGATTTCATTCCATCCATCAACACAATCTCCATTGATTTGACCACTCCCCTTCATAACCCATCATACCTCGCTAAACCATCACTTTGATGGTGAAGAATGAGTTACAAAAGCTATTGGAAGCAATCTTCATAGTTCCCATCGACTATCCTGAATGGGTCTCAAACCTGGTACTCGTAGGAAAACCATATAGAAGAGTCTAAATTTTCACAGATTTTAGGGACTTAAATAGGGCAACTTCGAGGGATTCATTCCCATTGCCAAACATATACACTCTTTTAGATGCCACTATAGGTCATGAGATGCTATCCCTAATGGATGGGTTTTTTGGATACAATAAAATCTAAATAAAACTCGAAGACCAACATAATACTACTTTCATTACTCCATGGGGAACTTTATGTTACAAAGTGATGACATTCGGCCTAAATAATGCTGGTGCCACATACCAGCGGGCCATGACATACATATTTCATGAATACATGCACACAATCTTGAAATACTACATGGACGACTTGCTGGCCAAATATTTGGTATGGGAATAGCATGCCGAGATTGTTATGAAAGTCTTCGATCGCTTCATAGAGCACAACATTAGATTAAATCCTAATAATTGCATGTTTGGTGTGACTTCTGGTAAGCTCTTAGGTTTCATTATTTTTATGAGAGGCATTAAGGTTGATCCTACAAAAGTATAAGCTACTATGGAAATGATAGCCCCTACCACCATTAGGGAATTAATAAACCTACAAGACAAGGGAGCATCCATAAAATGGTTCATCGCATAGTTATCAGACAAGTATCAACCCATGAATCGGTTGCTATGCAAGGATATCCCATTTCATTGGGATGAAGAGTGCCAAAAAGCCTTTTCAGATATCAAAACATACCTGGAAATGCCGCCAGTGCTGGCTCCACCAAGTCCAGACATATCATTTTTGCTATACATATCAGCTACTAATTTTGCTTTGGGAACCATGTTAGCCCAAAAGAACACGCAAGACAAAGAGCAAGTCGTATATTACATAAGTCACACCTTGGTAAGCTATGAGCTAGGATATACGTATGTAGAAAATTTATGCTTAGCAGTGGTCTTTGCAACAAAAAAATTGTGACACTACATGTTGAGCCATATGATTTACGTCATATCAAAACAAAACCCTTTGCAGTATATGATGAACAAGACATATCATAATACACATACTAAAAAGTGGATCATGCTATTGATAGAATTTGATCTAGAATTCATAATACAAAAGTCCATCAAGGGATAATTCATAGCGGATCAATTAGTAGAGGCACCTCTTCAGGATAGCAAGCCTATCACTATAGAATTTCTTGATGATGCAGTCTTCGCATTATCAGATCCGCCAAAACTTGAAGAACCTGAGAAGCAAAGAGACATGGCATTTTTCTTCAATGGTTCAAAATGCGAGCAAGGGGGTGGAGTAGGGATAGTCTTTATGACACCATAGGGTGCTCCATTGCCCTTATCATTCAATCTAGACTTACCATGCACAAACAATAACATATAGTATGAAGCCTTGATCTTGGGACTCCAAAAAGAAGTTGCAATGGGCATTAAAAGATTGAATATCTTTGGTGACTCCTTGCTCATAGTAAACCAAGTCAAAGGATTGTTCCAATGTAGGTGCCCACTCCTAAAATATTACAAGGAGCTTGTTGAAACTTACCTAACCTGGTTGGAATGGTATGACATCGAGGTAATCTCTCGTATGTCAAATAAATTTGCAGACACCATGGTATCTTTGGGATCCTTAATCCCTCAAAATATGTCTGCTGATTTCATAACCATTCATGTGAAAGTTCTCGCATTTTTTGTGATACAACACAAGGTTATTTCCAACATAGAGTTAGTCAACATGATCCAAACTGAGCTAAATCAGGATTGATCATTCAAAGTTAGGACCTTCTTGCAAACGGCCCCTTGGTAATATTTGATCTCTCAAGGTCCCATAGAATGTGGAATAACCATTCATCACAAGGTTGTTTTCCAATTAGTATTCACAAATGCAGGATCACAATAAGAGCATACCGTTTTATCCATAGAAGCAACGAATTATCAGGATTGCCTTTCCCAATTATGGGACTTCTTGAAGCTTGGAATAGGACCGCAAGGCCTGTAACATGCTGAAAATCAAATGTTTAAACAAAATATGATTAGATACATTTTTATAGGAGAGATCCTTTATAGACGAGGTTATGATGGAATTCTCCTCCGTTGTCTTAAGCCTGAAGAAGCATCTTGGGCAATTTTGCAAGCTCATGACGATATGTGTGGTGGTCACTTCAGTGGCATGGCCATCGTTAAGTGTATTTTGAGGATGGGTTACTATTGGACCACTATGGAAAAATAATGTTGTGAGTATGTCTAAAAGTGCATCAAGTGTCAACATCATGTAAACCTCACTCACTTGCTATCACAAGCCTTGCAACCCATCTAGGCAACATGGACCTTTTCACAGTGTGGGTTAGAATTGATTGGGAATATATCTCCCCCACATTCAGGATGACACACATTTATCATAAAAACCACTGAGTATTTCATAAAATGGGTCGAAGCAATCCCCTTGACATCGATAACTAGATGAAGGATTGCATATTTTATACTCCATAATATCATAAGTCATTTTGGGGTCCCTTAAAATATTATATCGGATAATGGACCATATTTCAAGAACAAATATGTGTGTGCTTTAATGGAAAAATACTGCATCTAGCATATTTTTTCAACACCATACTATCCACAAGAAAATGGGCAAGCATAAGCCTCAAACAAAACAATTGCCTCTATATTGAGGAAAATAGTGAGAGATAATCATAGGGACTGGAATTTGCAGTTACCTCTACCATTATGGGCATATAGGACTAGTGTGTGGACACCCACTAGGGCAACACAATTTTCACTTGTATATGGCACTGAGGCCATCATGCCCCTAGAACTGTAAATCCCAACCTTGCATGTAGCATTAAAGGACTTCATATATGATGATGCCATGCTACAAGGCATCCTAGATCAGTTATTGCTTCTTTATGAACAATGGGTTAATGCCTTGGAGCATCTCCATGTTTATAATAATTGCCTTGCAATAGCATACAATAGTAAAGTCCATTTGAGAGAATTCAAAGTCGGGGATGTTGTGATCAAAGAAAATCAGCAGAACTCAAATCTACCGTCGCATTTGCGAGATAAATTTGCGGTAAATTGGATAGGACCCTACATATTTTTAGAGAAGGTTTATCATAGAGCATACCGCCTCACATATTTGGATGATGTTGAAGAGCGTTTACCTCTCAATATCATTCATTTGAAGGCATTTCATACATAACAATAAAAAAACATTCAAATATGTCATAAAATAAAAAACATTCAAATATGTCATAAAAATAAAAAACATTAGACTATGTCATAAAAATAAAAAACATTCAAATATGTCATAAAAATAAAAAACATTAGACTATGTCATAAAAATCAAATCATAAAATGCTCCAAGGGTACCCAAGTCTCTTGGTCAAAATCAATCAAAAAGCTCCAAAGGCACCTTAAAGCTCTTTGGTCAAGTCAAGATCAAAATCATAAAATGCTCCAAGGGTAACCAAGCCGCTTGGTCAAAATAAATTGAAAAGATAAAAAGGCACCTTAAAGCCCTTTGGTCAAGTCAAGATCAAAATCATAATGCTCCAAGGGTACCCAAGTCGCTTGGTCAAAATCAACCAAAAAATATCCAAAGGCACCTTCAAGCCCTTTGGTCAAGTCAAGATCAAAATCATAAAATGCTCCAAGGGTACCCAAGCTGCTTGGTCAAAATCAATAAAGAGCTCCAAAGGCACCTTAAAGCCCTTTGGTCAAGTCTAGATCAAATTAATAAAATGCTCCAAGGGTACCCAAGTCACTTGGTCAAAATCAATCAAAAAGCTCCAAAGGCACCTTAAAGCTTTTTGGTCAAGTCAAGATCAAAATCATAAAATGCTCCAAGGATACCCAATTTGCTTGGTCAAAATAAATCAAAAAAGATCCAAAGGCACCTTAAAGCCCTTTGGTCAAGTCAAGATCAAAATCATAAAATGCTCTAAGGGTACCCAAGCTGCTTGGTCAAAATCAAATAAAAAGCCCCAAAGGCATCTTAAAGCCCTTTGGTCAAATCAAAAGCACAAAAACAATACAAAAAGGGCAAAAATACAAAAACATTTGCATCTTGCATCCACATCCACATAATTGCATACCCATACATATCCATTGCATTCACATATGTCATGATCATATTTTTTTTACAAATGATATCACAGTTTGTATCTCAATCACAATACACAAGTTCATCATCATCCATACACCCATGTGTGTAATTGTGTTTCTCAACACAACCAAATAATGTTGCTATATGAAATAAACAAAGATTTCCTATTATTTCAACCATGTCTAGTGGTCTTACCAACTTTTATAGAAAGCCACCTTGATTAGTAGAGGGCAAGGTCTAGTTGTAATAATACCATGGATATTCAAGATCTCATTGATGAGAGGTTATTTACTACTAATTTTTGTATTAAATTCAATCATTTTACATGAGTATTTAATATATTTTTACATGTTATCATCAGTTAAATATGAATTATTGGTAAAAATGAGTAAAAATGGTAATTTTATGTTTATCAATAACTTATGTCCAATTTGCCCGAGATCTGAGTTAAATGCAGGTAATAAGTGGAGAAACTATAGTTGTAATCTAGATGTGAAGAACAACCACTAGCAGTTAGAAGAAGTCAAGCGGATGATCTTAGTTTATGGAAGATAGTTATTGGAGGTAATTACGGACAGTAATTACGTAAGGTCAAAAGGTCATTTTGAAGACTTACCATGAACAACAAAGCATAATATGGATGGTAAAACCAAATGACAACAATTAAAATATCTCTAATATATCTTGCCTTCTCATTTTGGTTATGAGATTCTCTCCAGCTGATAAAACCTTATGAAAAGGATTTGTAAAGTTATTATTTGTCAAATGTCAAAGTTGTTAAGACTTCCTATATTACAGGAGCTGAAAAGTATTATTATGAGTCAGTTAGATAGGAAATATTCCATGTAATGCCACTTGGACTTATAGAAATATTTTTAGGTCCAATTCAAATAAAATATTTTTAGCTTTAGGATATTGTTGGTCACGAATCTGCCACAGGAAAGGATTTTAAAATAATTGTGCCCTAGACCCGACCAACATTGAAATGTTGGGAGAAAGAAATGTCTCCCAGACCAATCTCCAGAGAGGGTTGGTTCCCTTACTAAATCTAAGCTTGATTGAAGACTAGAGTTGCAGGAAAGAAATTGGAAATATGCAGAAAGAAATGGGAAATTACGGAAAGAGATGGGAAATATGGCCACAGGCTGAATTTGTATGATCGGGGAAAGATTATCAGCAAGAATTTAACCTCAAGTGTATGAACAACATATAATAATAGAATGCAACATAATCCACTTACGACCTTGCACAGAAAACCTCTAGGATTGCATTCCAGAACTCACTTCCTCATTAGCAATATTCAAACTCAGATGCAAAATTTAAATCTAACAATAGATTAGAAAGACGAGCATAATCAAGAAATGCATGAAATAGAAGGAAATCACACAGAAAGACGCTTGCAAAATCAGAGGCCAAATATCTCTTATTTATGCAGAGAACTTGAATGTTTTCATGCAACATGTCTCTCAAACTCCCAATGGTTGTTCTTGAGATATACATTGATATTTATAGAGGTCTTGCCTCTTTGCAGCATTTAAAACATGAAACAGACTTCCTCGAGATCTACAAAATATGCAACAGAAATAAGGAAATGATCCCCTTAAACCAGCCTTGGAGAAATCAAAAATTAAATGAAACAAGGAACCGGTCGTCTTCATTAAATGGTCGTTCTTGGAGCATGCTTGGACCGTTAGAAAATCACGAACAGAAGCTTTGAATAATGGAGGCATCTTCAATTATGGTGGCTTCAAAAGCTACAGGCCTGAGCACGTTCTTCTATCTTGCACACATTGGAAAGTAGAAAAACATTAAATTCTGGAGAGCTTTTAATCCTTAGAAATCGCAATACTTCATCGGGCCGTTGAACTGCTTTCTGGCGCAAAACCGTGACGGGTCGCGAAAACGCGACATGTCACGAAATCACGACGTTTTCCTCCTCCATACGCTTTTGCCATTTTGGGTCACGAAAACCAAACATGTCACGAAATCATGACGTATTCGGCTCTTTGTTCTCCTTCGTCACCTTAGGTCACGAAAATGCAACGCATCGCGAAATAGTGACGTTCTGTGCTATTCTGCTCCTTCTTTGCTTTGTTCTCGTGAAACTATGACCTGTCGTGATTTCACGACGTTCTTTCCCCATGTTGTCCTTGCGCTATTTCGAACCATGAAAACGTGACAAGTCACGATTTCGCTACATCTTTCTCTCTCTTGGATTTCTCACTACTTCTCATCGTGAAAATGTGACATGTCGCGAAATCGCGACTTCTACTTTTTGTGCCTTTCTCTTCTTACAAGCAGCAAAAACGAAACATGTCACGAAATCACGACGTTCTATACCATTTTGCTCTTTCCATGCTTTCACATCACGAAAACAAGACATGTCGCAAAATCACGACATCCTTCTCTATTTAGCCTTTTCTCCACAATATGTCATGAAATCGCGACATTTCCTTGCTTTCTCTACTGTTGTCACTTTCTGTCGCGATATCGCGACGTCTTCTTCTTGCTTGGTCTCATATTCAAAAATGTCATGAAATCGCGATGCTTTCATGCCTTATGCTTTTTTGTCCATCTTACCGCGATAATGCGACATGTCGCGATATCGCGACGTTTTTACATTTTGCCCCTTGTTCACTTTTCTGTCGCGATATCACGACGTAGTTCATTGTCATTGCCCTTTGCTCAATTATGTCACGATTTTGTGACATTTTCTATCACTCTGCTCCATGGCCATCGCAAGTCATGAAAACGCGACATGTCACGATATCGCGACAATTTTACTGCTCTGCCTTCGTTGACCACTTTGACCGTGATTTTGGAACACGTCACGATATCATGACATTCTCCGACTTTGGCTTCTCTCTCCTATAAACACCATGATAGCATGACATGTCGCGATATCATGACAGTTTTGAACCCGTGCTCTCCATGCTATTTTTGGTCACGATATCATGACAGTCTTTGGACTTAGCTATTTTGGCACCAAAACTCGTAGAGAAAACACAGAAGAGTGAGAACTTCAACAGTTTATGCATGAATAATCAACAATCAAAACAATGTGGCAAAAATTCCAACATTCTTGGCGGCTCGTGGGGTATACAGTTCTGCTGTATGCATGAATCCCAGGCCTGAATCCATTGGGCAACAGAGTCAAGAAAACTGAGAAGCAAAAAAGTAAGTGCTGACTGATGGGGAACATCTCTGCGGACTGCTGCAACAACTCTTGCTGACTTATAGAAAACTCAAATAAATCTGTATTTGGCCTAGCTCACCAGGTGCTGTAAAAGGATTTCCATGACAGTTATGAAAGCACTGGGGTTGCAAAATGGAAATGAACGGAATGAACGGAGTGATGGCTATGGAATGGAAATAGTAAATGATGGAATGGTGGGAGTGGAAGGAGTGAAAGCGGTAGATACAACAACTGAAGAGGGGGCTACTATGTCACTGACTATGGGGATGGAGAAAATGAATAATGAAATGGAAGTGGAATGGATGATGGAAACTACGGATAAATGCTGAAATGACAATGAAATTAGAAGAAAAGGGAAATAAAGAAATGGGAATATCAGAGTGGGGAAAAGAAACAACAGTAGTGGCTTAATTACGGATAGGGAAGAAGAAGAGAATGAGTGAAGAAAGGAATGAAAAGAAGGGAGTGGAAGGAAGAAATTGACGAAAGCCACTATCTGTTGGGAAGGAAGAGGAAAAAGAAAGAAATAAACGTACCTACGGGCTCGCATGCAAAAAGAGCCGAAGTTGACGATTCATAGAGGAAATTCACAATACTTTTTTTTTCTTTTTCTATTTTTTTTTTTTTTTTGCTATATACAAAAATTTACGACATGATTGGCATGCCACCACCACAAACCCAGTTTTAGGTGATTATCCGGTGAACCTGCAGTGACCAGACCAGATCTGATCATACTTGAGTCGGTCCTTGAAGTTGGGATGACCTCCTAAAGTTCTCCATGTTGCAAACAGGGGCAAGTTATCCTGCATGCCAGTACCCACACAGTCGATGAATAATGTAGCAAAGAGATTTGCCACATGGAGGGCTCCTATAGGTACCAGTTGCAGTAATGGCTGAAGCCAATACCACCATCTTGAAGAGTCCCCTAGTTGTGGGCTGAGTACAGGTTCCTCCAACCCCTTGATGCGATAACAAGAATTGTTCGACGATAGTCCTTTCTCCAGGATCTCTCCAAGTTCAGCCTGTTGATGAGGCATAGTTAATGGGCTCTGGCTGAACACTTGCGTGTTGTGCAAAATTGTGCCCTCTTTGTGCTCAGGTTTTGCCACTTGAGTTTGTTCTTCTTCTTCACTTATCTCCTCTTGATCCATCTCCTGATAGAAACTGCAAGCAATCATATTATCTATTGTTGGGACAGTGCTTGCATATGCCCATCGTTGGCCTTGGACGAAATCTACCTCTTGAGTTCCACACAACTGCATTTCAGGTCTCTGCACAGTATGAGGGATCTGCCATGAGGAATACTACGTAGGATAGACAGGAGTGGTGACTATCGGATAAGGTGATGGAGTTTCTCCCCATGGTAATTTTCCTGATAGGAGCAGAAGGTGCTCCGCTTGTAATGCTTCCTCAAATATTTGAGGGAATCTACGTTCACCTGATTGCAGCAAGAGGAGGCCTATGTCCGGATGGAAAGCTCGAACATAGAAGAGGTGGGCTTGGGTGGGTGTTGGTCGGATCATCTCTGGAATTCTCTTCCAACTTCTACAGAATCGGACATTGAAGTTTGTGATGCTCTCTAGAGGTGCTCTCGTGATGTACATTAAAAGCTAAAAGGGATCTTGAGAGCCGTTAAAGGGATCCTCGTCAAATCTTCTGATTAGTGCTCCCACTAAGTCATCCCATGAGCTGATGCTTTTATGCTCGAGCAGTCTGTACCACTGCAATGCCCTTCCTTCCAAAGACAGAACCAAAATTCTGATCATGACATCTTCATGGTTTATGCCATGGATGGTTGACAAAGTGGCAACATCTTCAATATGCTCTAGAGCCATGCCCTCGGTGCCATTGTATTTTGTTAGGGCTTTCAGGGCACTTTTGGGAATCTCATGCCGAATTTGGAGATTCAGAGGGCCAGGATCATCCCATCTAGGACATACCCTCGCCATTATAGTAGTGGTCTGCGAGATCACGGTTGTCACCAAGTTAGAGTCACCAAGTGAACATTCTTTTCTTCGCTTGTAAGGTCAAGGCTACTCACCAAACCTTGATTCCTCTGGGGTATCTTCTTTTAGCTTCAAAAGGCATCTACGATCAAGAAATTTGGATCTTCAGCTCAGCAGAGTCGCCAGATGAACTTACAAATCTCCGCTATGAGGTCAAGATAGTTCATCAAAAATCTTGATACCTCCGGGTATTAAACAATGAAACAATCAGTCTCACCGATTATGGATCTTTGGGAGACAGAAACAGTCTGTCCCATCGGGCGTGCCAAAAATTGTTGGTCACGAATCTGCCATAGGAAAGGATTTTATACAAAATGCACCCTAGACTCGGCCAACATTGAAAGGCCGGGAGAAAGAAATGTCTCCCAGACCAATCTCCAGAGAGGGCTGGTTCCCTTACTAAATCTAAGCTTGTTTCAAGACTAGAGTTGTAGGAAAGGAATTGGAAATATGCAGAAAGAAATGGGAAATTATGGAAAGAGATGGGAAATATGGCCATAGGCCAAATTTATATGATCGGGGAAAGATTATCAGCAAGAATTTAACCTCAAGCGTATGAACAACATATAATAATAGAATGCAACATAATCCACTTACGACCTTGCGTAGACAACCTCCAGGATTGCATTCCAGAACTCACTTCCTCATTAGCAATATTCAAACTCAGATGCATAATTTAAATCTAACAGCAGATTAGAAAGACGAGCATAATCGAGAAATGCATGAAATAGAAGGAAATCACACAGAAAGATGCTTGCAAAATCAGAGGCCAAATATCTCTTATTTACGCAGAGAACTTGAATGTTTTCATGCAACATGTCTCTCAAACTCCCAATGGTTGTTCTTGAGATATACATTGATATTTATAGAGGTCTTGCCTCTTTGCAGCATTTAAAACATGAAATGAACTTCCTCGAGATCTACAAAATATGCAACAAAAATAAGGAAATGATCCCCTTAAACCAGCCTCGAAGAAACCAGAAATTAAATGAAACAAGGAACCGATCATCTTCATTAAATGGTCGTTCTCGGAGCATGCTTGGACCATTAGAAAATCATGAACAGAAGCTTTGAATAATGGAGGCGTCTTCAATTCTAGTGGCTTCGAAAGCTACAGGCCTGAGCACGTTCTTCTATCTTGCACACATTGGAAAGCAACAAAACATTAAATTCTGGAGAGCTTTTAATCCTTGGAAATCACAATACCTCATCGGGCCGTTGAACTGCTTTCTGGCGCGAAAACGTGACGGGTCACGAAAATGCGACATGTCATGAAATCGCGACGTTTTCCTCCTCCATATGTTTGTTCTCCTTCGTCACCTTAGGTCGCAAAAATGTGACGTGTCGTGAAATCACAACATTCCATGCTATTCTGCTCCTTTGCTTTGTTCTCGTGAAACTATGACCTATCGCGATTTCGCAATGTTCTTTCCCCATGTTGTCCTTGTGCTGTTTCAAACCACAAAAACATGACAAGTCATGATTTCGCTACATCTTTCTCTCTTCATCTTTCTCACTGCTTCTCGTCACGAAAATGCGACATGTCATGAAATCGTGACTTCTTCTACTTTCTATGCCTTTCTCTTCTTACAAGCAGCAAAAACAAAACATGTCACGAAATCGTGATGTTTCGTACCATTTTGCTCTTTCCACGCTTTCACATCACGAAAACATGACATGTCGTAAAATCGTGACATCCTTCTCTATTTAGCCTTTTCTCCACAATATGTCATGAAATCGTGACGTTTCCTTGCTTTCTCTACTATTGCCGCTTTCTGTCGTGATATCGTGATGTCTTCTTCTTGCTTGGTCTCATCTTCAAAAATGTCGTGAAATCGTGATGCCTTTCATGCCTTATGCTTTTCTATCCATCTTATCGCGATAACGCGACATGTCGTGATATCGCAAAATTTTTACATTTTGCCCCTTGTTCACTTTTCTATCATGATATCGTGACGTAGTTCATTGTCATTGCCCTTTGCTCAATTATGTCGTGATTTCGTGACCTTTTCTATCATTCTGCTCCATGGCCATCGCAAGTCATGAAAACGTGACATGTCACGAAATCGCGACAATTTTACTACTTTGCCTCCGTTGACCACTTTGACCATGATTTTGGAACATGTCGCGATATCGTGACATTCTCTGACTTTGGCTTCTCTCTCCTATGTTAACCCACGATAGTGCGACATGTCGCGATATCGCGACAGTTTTGCACTCATGCTCTCCATGTTTTTGGTACCAAAACTCGTAGAGAAAACACAGAAGAGTGAGAACTTCAATGGTTTATGCATGAATAATCAACAATCAAAACAATGTGGCAAAAATGCCAATAGATATCTTATGGTGTATGTACAGTCATCACTCCACATTTTAACCAAGATACATACATGGACAAGATTGTACTTTGTATTAGTCATAGTATAAAAATATACAACAAAAAAAAAAGTCTCTCTCTCCTCTGGGTTTTTTTCTTTGATTACATTATTCATTACATCATGTTATAGATTATTTTTTGGATCTTGTACAGTTGACTCTTCATAAAAAAAATAACATTTCTTCATTATGGTAACTTGTATAATTTGTGGCATTTGTTTATTCTCTATTCCGAATTTGTAACTTCTACAACCTACATTCATGAATTATAAATAAATGTTAGTATAAATCATAATATTTAGTTACTGATAGAGTATCTAGGGGAAATAACTTACACTGCCACTTAGGAGGTAGGGCCCACTCCTAATCGATAGTGTCTGAGCTCTTCACACTGTGCATTAGGTTAGAATTAGTTAGATCTGCATTAGAAAATACATAAAATATAGAATTGCATAATAGTTAAATTTCATAATAAATTGCACTTACTATTTCCTGCATAATTCATATTGCACATTTTTATATTTCTTTTTGTACACATGTACGCATTATTTTTGGAAAGGAAATTGAACTAGGTTTAAGTATTAATTTCTATGATCATATCTATAATGGATTGCTACTTTTTAAATATAACCTTGATTTTCCTTCGGATTGATAAAATTAAATGTAAGCTTCTACAACTGATCATTTTGGCATTGTTGTCGGGGAAAGTAGCGTCGTAGTAGTTGATTAGAGAAGTCGTTGGCAATGCAAAGTGAGAGGACTTACTTGTACGCATGATATCTTGTGGACACATGAGCCCCTGGTGTGCATACGAGTCAGAGTGGTTATCGACATACATGGGACACAATAGCCCTCCCTATCATGGGTAGCTAACAACAAGCCCCGCCTTATGATGTTTTCAGGTTCCTTTTTCATAAAGATTTCATGTTTTAATTGCTTTCCTAGATTAAAATTTGTTTTCCTACAATTTGCCTTCTGCAATTTCCTACTTTGGGTAATTATTATTGTTTAGGTGATGTAAGGTCCTATGGGCAAGTTCAGGAAGTAGGCGAAGGTAGTAGCTAAAAATAAACCCCTGTCTTGGGAATAGGAATTAGATTACAGTGACTGTAGTGAAGTCCCCCTAGTCAAATAAACACTAAGAAGTTACCTGTTATTTCAGTACTGTTATTTAATTTTTACTAAACTATTGCTTAATTGGTTGCACAGATTACGTGCTCTGCGGGTTGTACCCAATTATAGTAATATTAGGTTGTATACTTGTTTCTAATGATATTAATTTTGAGTGTATGGATTACGTGCTCTACGGGTCACATTTGAACTTAGTAACATTAGGAATTTCCCTAATATTGTTAGAATTATGTTGTACGAATTATGTGCTCCGCGGGTCGCATCCTAATTTTAATAACATTAGGATTGTCTAAAATTATACATATTTCTTTTCTGTTAAATTTTTTGAATTTTATGTTTTAATAGATAGTAGATTAAAATAGAAAACAAAATCAAAACTTAAAAAAAAAAAATTCAAAAAAAAAAAAAACAAATGGTTGAAAGTAGTCAGATTGAATTCATAGATCTCAGGAAATTTTTGATTCAACAAGAGGTTAATGTTCTTGTTGATCAAAACTTTATAACAACCAATTTAGAATGGGAAGCACTGTGTGTAAGAATTGAATCTATCAACGAGATATCATAAGAACTTAAAAAGATAAAAATGATTAATATTGTAAAAACTTTAAGGGTAAATCATCCTACACCTTATGATAATCTGGGAGTAAGTTGTGAAAATTGGATTTGGGATAGATGAACTATAGTAAATCCATAAATTTATTCTTGGAACCAGTACCTTGAGGATTCCCTCATTGTTCACAATTTTCTTGCAGAAATAGAGAAAAGAGAGTTAACCCTGCAATACAACAAAAGGTATTTTAGAATTCCTAGAGCTATACGTTTTAGAGAATTATGCGAAGGTTTATGTTTCGAGCTACAGTTTGGAATTCCTAATTCTATAGTAATTAAATCTTATCTTTGTCAGCTGATTCAACTGTTGGTAGATCATTTTAATTTTGAAGAAGAACATTTTATGACACTTGATCAACTTGATCCAATCAACGATATACATAAGTTATTTATAGAAGACTAGGTGTTAATATATATATATATATATATATATATATATATATATATATCTAATATATATAAAAATATAGATTTAGAATATACATGAAAATACTGAGAGACTCTAAAGGAAGATTTATAAAAATAGATAAAATAAAAAAATTCCCAAGAAACTTTAGACAGCCTAGGATTTTTAAAACGGAAAACACTAGAGCCACATCATCAAATCAAGTTGAAATCCTAGAACAAGATCCCAACACATACTTATTACCAAGTCCTGAGTTTGACGATCATATAGATTCTTCAATCTTCACTGATCCTATACCTGATCCAATTCTTGAATTCCTATATTCAAGTATGGCAGAGACTGAAAGTGAAGTAGGAGAAGAAAATCATGGAAATAGGGAACAAAGACAAGAAATACCAAGGCAAGAAAGAGATCACGTAGAAAATAGACAAAGAAAAACATTTGCTTTTTAGATTTTACATATAGAGGGAACCGCAAGAGATCCTAAATCAATCTCTCTTTATGTATTACCTATCTTCCATGGAAAACCACATGAAGATCCTGATGCCTTTCTCTTTGATTTTGAAGTTGTATGTCAAGCTTATTTCTACACTACGAATGAGCAAAAATTAAGATTATTTCCTTCTACTCTTAAAGATGTCGCTATGAGATGGTTTATGGGTTTAGAAGGATTTTGTAATCGTTGGGATGGTGAAAATGGAATAAAATAATTATTCCTTGAGAGATATCAAGACTATTGTAGAGTTAGGGACAAGAAAGCTGAACTTTTTTGAATGAATCAAAAGGAAGATGAATCTTTGGAAGATTATCTTGAAATATTTATATTTGTAGGATCTAGAGTAAACATAGATCTTGAAGAAGAAATCTTAAAAGAACTTTTTCTGAAAGGATTAAAGGAGGATGTTCTTGAAATCCTAAATCTTATGGCAAAAGGAGATATTCATTCTATATCTTTTGAAGGGATTGTAAATATTTGTAGAAACTATTCAAGAAACAAACCCTTGAGAAGTAATAAATATACATCTATAGGAGCAGGAGTAACAAGAGCTGAAATTGGAAATATGTTGGAAGGTTTAAAAACTGATTTATTGAGTAATTTCACCTCATATTTGGATTCAATGGATAAAAAGATAAAGGACAGTGAAGAAATTTACTGCCATAGATGTAGGAAGAAACACAATTCAAGAGAATACCCTCTCAACATAACAAATATCTCCAATATATCTGCTTGTTGCCAAATTTGTGATAAAGATCATAAAACTAAAAAATATAAATATATCTCCGCTATTAAGGCTGCCATAAAAGAACCTGAAGTAGAAGAAGCAGAGGATGTTTATTTTGTTTCTCAAAGAAGAAATGGCCCATCAAATTGGTCAAACCCTAATTATCCCAACCAACAAATACCTAACCAATGGTCCAATATGCCAAATTGGAATTCTTACAATCAAGATTGGAATATACCCCCATGGGCTCAATTTATGGCTAATTCTTATGGAGGACAATTTCCATGGAATCAAGGAACACAAAATCAAAATATGTCTAGTTGGAACAATAATGGCCAATATAATCAAGGTGGCACTAATTGGTCTCCAAATGCAATGCAACAACATAATGCTCAAAATCAATTTAGGGGACAAAATACTCAAAATCCACATCAAAATAGACTTCTTCCACCTCCAAACAATAATACTCCTAAGCAGTTACCTATTCCAGCTCAACCAATTCCTAACCCTAACAATAATAAAAATGTCCAACAAGTCTATGAAACAAATGAAACATGTTCTATATCTATAGCACCTTGTCAACAAATACAATTAAGATCAGGAAAGTGTTGAGCAAGGTGCAGCAAAAGTATTGTCATTGTTGTCAACACAGACAAAAATTGATGCAGTTGAAGCAATGGACAAGAATTCAGAGGTCAGTCAGATCAAGTACAGTGAAATTCCAGGAAAACAGAAGTGACCCAGATTCAGAAATTTGCAGAAAAAGACAAGTAAGAAAACTGTCGCGATATCGCGACATGTTTTCTGTCGCGATTTCGCGACAAAAATGAGGAGAGAGAAGGCATAGCCAAAAATGTCATGATTTCGCGACAAAAATGAGGAGAGAGAAGGCGCAACCAAAAATGTCACGATTTCGCGACATATCGGAGGAGAGAGAAAAAGCTGGAGAAACTGTCGCGATTTCGCGACATGCTGGAAGGAAAGAAGCAAAGTTGAAAAATTGTCGCGATTTCGTGACATGTTTCGGGTAAAGGCGCAGGCAATGAAAAGTGTCACGATTTCACGACAGGATCGGAGTAGAAGCAACAAGGCGAAAAAGTGTAGCGATTTCGCTACATGTCGGAGTTTCGCTGGTAGAAGCAAAGAAAAAGCGCTAAGTCAAGAAAGTGTAGCGATTTCGCTACAAGTCAAAATGCAAGGCAACAAAGGTGTAGCGATTTCGCTACAAGTCAAAATGCAAGGCAACAAAGGTGTAGCGATTTCGCTACAAGTCAAAATGCAAGGCAACAAAGGTGTAGCGATTTCGCTACAAGTCAAAATGCAAGGCAACAAAGGTGTAGCGATTTCGTTGCAAGTCAAAATGCAAGGCAACAAAGTTGTAGCGATTTCGCTACATGTAGGATTTTCGGAGGCCGAAGGAAAGAGAAAGTACTAAGGGAAAAAGTTGTAGCGATTTCGCTACATGCTAGTTTTTCGGAGGCTGCAACAAAGAAAAGGTGCCAAGTCAAAAAGTTGTAGCGATTTCGCTACATGTCTTGATTTCGCTAGTGCATGAAGCGAGAAATGTATGGATGCGAAAGATGTCACGATTTCATGACATGTTGCATTTTTGCGGGCGAATAGCAAAGAACAACGCTAAGGCAGAAAAGCGTCATGATTTCGCGACATGTTTCGATTTCGCTGAGGCTTGCGGAGAAAAGTGTACGGCAGCAAAAAGTGTCACGATTTCGTGACATGTCCCATTTTTGTGGGCAAGAGGCAGAAAAGAGCGAGAGGCAGCGAATGTGTCACGATTTCGTGACATGTCTCGTTTTCGCGGGTAGGAGACAAAAAAGAGCTGGAGGCAGCAAATGCGTCGTGATTTCATGACATGTTCTGTTTTCACGGGTGCATGCCAAGATAAGGTCGAGGAGGCTGAAAACGTCATGATATCACGACAGGTCAGGTTTTCGCGGTCAACAGTCCAAAAAAAGTCAAATGGGCAGAAATGTCGCGATATCGCGACAGGTAACAGTTTGGCGGGTAAAAGCCGAAGGAGCATGCACAATGATAGGTGTCAAAAAAGTGTAAAGGAAAATCATGCAGCCAGTTACGTAAGAGTTAACTGGAGTCAGATCTGTAGTTACACAGTGACAGGTGTTGAAAAAGCATTCGAACAGTCGTATATGCAGGATTGGAAAAGCATTCGAACAGTCGTATATGCAGGATCGTAAAAGCATTCGAACAATCATATTTGTAGAATTTGAACAGCCATATATGCAGGATCGTAAAAGCATTCGAACAATCGTATTTATAGAATTCGAATAGCCATATATGCAGAATCGTAAAAGCATTCGAACAACCGTATTTGCAAAATTTGAACAGTCGTTTATGGAGAAGAGAAAAGAATTCGAACAGTCAGAGTATGTCATTCAACTGCATGTAGGATTAGAAAAGTCATAGAAGACGAGGAGTCTCGATGAGGAAAAGGGGTTATAAAAGGACAGTCATGCAGAGAATCAGGTTGCTACTGTGAGAGTGAAATTACTGTGAAAAGAGGGTTAGAAGAGGGCCAAGAGAGAAATAAGCAGAGCCGTGAGAGTGTGCAGAGTTTGTTTAATTGCAGACCAATCAGGGTCATGTAAACAGTGAAGACATTTTTATGTCATTATAATTGCTTAGAATTGCAGTCCAAGTTGGTGCTTGGTACTAGGGGTTGGTGCTCCTATCTGTTGCAGCAAAAAATTAAGGGGTTGGTGCTCCTTCCAGTGGATGCTGGTAAAGTGTTTGTAAAATTGGTATTTTGCAAAGACTGGATTTGGATTGGAGTCCAAGCAATCATTTTTGAGGAGTAGCCAAATTGGTGAACCTCGTTATATTGTGTGTTGTGGTGTGCTCTCTTGTTCAATTTGCTTTTCTGGTTTTCAAGTTCTCTTTGCTTCGAGTTTTAAATGTTGTAGATTTGAATTTTAATAGCTACACTGATTCACCCCCCCTCTCAGTGTCATTGTGTGAATATCAATTGGTATCAGAGCAAGGTTTCTTGAACAAGCTTAATCAGCTAAGGTGATCTTGGAAGAAACACAATGGTAGGTGGTGAAGGATTCTCATCCAACAAAGCTCCCTTGTTCGATGGAACTAATTACACTTTCTGAAAACTCAGGATGTAGACATATCCGAGTGCGTTGGGATACGACATTTGGGATTCTGTAGATAGTGGATACACAACACCCACTACTCCTCCAACGAGATACTACTTGAGAAGAAAAAATTTGAGAACAACTCCAAAGCAAAGAATGCCATAATGTGTGGGCTTGTAGACAGTGAACTGATAAGAGTCATGAGCTGCAAATCGGCAAAAGACATGTGGGATAAACTGAAGAGCATCCATGAAGGAGACAGCAAGATCAAGGAAGCCAAGCTGCAAACTCATCGAGCTCAGTTCGAAGCATTACAAATGAATGAAGATGAGAACATAGAGGCTTATATGCTGAGAGTCAATGGAATCATTAATGCAATCAGAGGACTCGATGAAGAAATTGATGATGCAGTTGTCATGAAAAAGGTTCTCAGAACACTTCACAAACGATTTAACTCCAAAGTTTTTGCAATAGAAGAGGCGAAAGATCTAAACAATTTTAGCATGGATGAGATGCATGGTTCCTTGACTGCATACGAAATGAGAATAGGACAAACTAAGCCTATAGACAGAGAAGCTGCTTTTAAAGCACACAAGAATATAAAAGTTGAACATGAATTCGAGGATGAAGAGACACTGGATGAAACAGAAGCTAATTTTGTTCGAAAACTCACAAAGGGAAAAGGAAAATATAGAGGAAAGCTACCATTTAAGTGCTTCAATTGTGGAGGAGTCGGTCATTTTGCAGCCAAATGTCCAATGCATGAGAAAACCAAAAATGGTGAAGGGTCACACCAAGAAAAAGGTGAGTGGAAGAAGAAACAAAATTTTAGAAAGAACAACTTCAAGAAGAAAAGCTTCATATCCAAGAATGTCAGCTCTTCGAAGAAAGCTCAGGTGAGGATTCCGAAGAAGAAACGAGTGAAGCTACTGTTCATGGCACTTGAAGAAGAAAGAACAGAGGAAAATCGGGAAGGTGATGAAAACTTTAAGGATGAGGCTGAAGTATATCCGGAAGGAGAATTGGTTGCTGCACTTGAAGAGTTGAGTGCAGAAAGGAAAAAGAATAAAAAGTTTTCAAAGAAACTAGAGGATGCCACTGACATAATAAACAATTTGAAAATACAGACAGAGGAATTCAAGAAAATGTCTGAAGTTCTTGATGAACAATTAACTATAAAGATAGTTGAATGCAGCAAGCTAGAAGAAGACATTGTTAAGTTAAGGATGCAGCTAGAGGAGATGAATAGGAAATTGAGCTATTTTCATAAGTTTGAAGAAAGTACTGTAAAGTTGGATAAAATGTTAAATAACCAAAGGCCTTTCGGCATCAAATTTGGTTTAGGCTTCGATGAAGGAGAATCATCAAAGGGTTCAAAGGCCTTAAATGTAGAACCCATAAAGAAAGAAGAAAAGATCAGGGTTGATCAAGAAAAAACAAATCATGCCAAAGAAAGCAATAATGCCAGACTCAAGAAGAGTACTGACAAAGATGGATTCACAAAAGTCACACATCCAAGAAGGAGAAGATTCATGGCTCCTACTTCAAATCGGCAAAGACCTGCACCCAGGTTTAATCATTCCTTTTTTGGTTATTGTTTTAAATGCAATGCTTATGGCCATAAGATTTCAGATTGCAGTCATAATGTATCTCAAAGGAATTTCACCAGTAGAAATATTTTTTCTCCTTTAATGAATTATGCTGTTGAATGTTATAATTGTCATAATTTTGGACATATTGCAAGAAAGCTGTAGAAGCACTTTTGCATCAAATAATTATCAAGGTAGAAAATCTCAACCAAATGGGTTGAAACAAAACAAGAAATTTCCTGAAAAATAGGCACATGCTAATGAAAGGGCAAAGGCAAAACAAGTAGCCAAATCTATCATCAAACCAGAATGGAAAGAAAAGGAATCTTTGATTGTTCAGACTGCTTTTAAAGCACAGAACAAATCTGCACCATGGATACTTGACAGTGGATGCTCCGATCACATGACGAGGTGACAAGCAAAAATTTGAGAAGTTATAGAATTATGAAGGTGGTTCTGTGAAATTTGGAAATAATGATGGAGCAAAGATAGTTGGAAAAGGATCAGTCAAGATCAGTGATGGAAAGATAAAATCAAAAGAAGTCTTGTTTGTGATTGGTCTGAAGCATAACTTGCTGAGTGTAAGTCAAATCATGTGATCGAGGTCATGAAGTCATTTTTAAGAAGGAGGCTGTGAAGTGAGAAAAGCACACAGTGGGAAGCTGATAGCTACTGGATCAAGGACTTATGGTAATCTATATACTCTCTCAGAAACTGTAGAAGGAACATGCTTGATTGGACAGGAAGATGAAAATTGGCTGTGGCACAAGAGGCTCGGTCATATTAGTTTTGACAATCTGGCAAAAATAAGTTCAAAAAGAGCAGTAAGAGATATACCAACCATTGGCAAACTAGTAAATAGCATATGTGCTTCATGTCAAAAAGGAAAGCAAACCAGATCCACATTTAAATCAAAGGAATACTTCACCAGCAAACCGTTGGAGATAATTCATACTGATTTGTGTGGACCCATGAGAACTCAAAGCATAAATGGTGACAAATACTTTATGTTGTTCATAGATGACTACTCCAGGATGACATGGGTATTATTTTTAAAGCTTAAATCAGATGCCTTTGAGATGTTTAAGATTTTTAAAAAATAGGTTGAAAATCAAACTGGAAAGAGGATTAAATGCCTAAGATCAGACAGAGGAGGAGAGTTTATTTCAGAAGAATTTGTAGAATACTATCAAAAATATGGGATAAGAAGACAGTTTTCAGCAGCAAGGACACCTCAATAGAATGGTGTTGTAGAAAGGAAGAACAAGACAGTGCAGGAAATGGCATGGACAATGCTGGCTGAGAACAAAATAGCTGACAGATTTTGGAAAGAGGCAGTCCATACTATAGTTTACATTCAAAACAGGTGCATGCTAAGACCGCATGAAAGCAAAACACCTTATGAGCTGTGGTTCGGCAGAAAGGCAACAACAAGATATTTCAAAGTATTTGGCAGCAAGTGCTACATCAAACGGACTGAAGATAATCTCGATAAATTTGAAGATAGAGCTGATGAAGGTATTTTTCTTGGTTACTCAACAAAAAGCAAAGCCTACACATGTTACAACAAGAGGCTAAAGAAAATTGTTGAGAGTGCTTATGTTAAAGTTGATGAAGGTAGAGAGCAAGAAATTACTTATCAAGAAAACTACCCTATTTATGAAGAAGTCATTGAAGGAGATGATGAAAAGGAAATAGAAGAGAATCAGAAAATTGATCCAGATGTTTTAAAAACTGACTCAGAAGAAGAAGAAAACAAGAAATTTAAAACAGGCAACTGGCAGAAAAATCATCCCAGTGAACAGATTATTGGGGACCCCATAGATGGTATTCAGACAAGAAGAGCAGTAGTGCGGAACTATTCTCTGTTATCTAGCATTGAACCTAAAAATGTTGCTGAAGCAAGCACAGATGAAAGTTGGATGAAGGCAATTAATGAAGAACTAGATCAGATTGAGAAAAACAAAACTTGGGAATTAGTACCACGGCCAACAAATAAAAACATAATTGGCACTAAATGGATTTTTTCGAAATAAATTAAATGAAGATGGACAGGTTGTCAGAAATAAGGCAAGATTGGTCTGTAAAGGCTATGCTTAGGTTGAAGGCATTGATTTTGAGGAAACCTTTGCACCGGTAGCCAGACTAGAGGCAATCAGAATGTTTCTGGCTTTAGCAGTCCATAAAAATTTCAAAGTATATCAAATGGATGTAAAATCAGCATTTCTGAATGGAAAAGTGGAAGAAGAGGTTTACATTGAACAACCAGATGGCTTCCAACTTGGTGACAATCCAGATTTTGTTTGTAGGTTAAAGAAAGCATTATATGGTTTGAAACAGGCACCCAGAGCATGGTATGCAAGGCTGGATAACTATCTAATTAAACAAGGGTTCAAGAAAGGTTTGGTGGACAACAATTTATATGTCAAAACAGAGAAGGGCCATCTTATTGTTCTTGTTGTTTATGTAGATGATATAATATTTGGCAGCAACATGGATGAATATTGCAAAGACATATCAACTAAAATGAAGAAAGAATTTGAGATGTCTATGATTGGTGAACTTTCTTATTTCCTAGGATTGCAGGTCAATCAAAATGAAAAGGGCATTTTTATTTCTCAAGTTAAATATGTAAAAGAAATGCTGAAAAAGTTCACAATGGAAGATAGTAAACCTGTTAGCACTCCCATGACAACAAGCTACAAGTTGAGCAAGGATGACAAATCTCCTGATGTAGATCAAACAATGTACAGGTCTATGATTGGAAGCCTATTGTATTTAACAGCCACTAGACCAGATATATTACAGGCAGTATGCATGGTTGCAAGATTTCAGGCTAGTCCCAAAGAAACTCATGTGACAGTTGTAAAGAGGATCTTCAGGTACCTCAAGGGTACTATGGATTATGGGTTGTGGTACCCAAAAGGTAAAGACTTCACTTTGATTGCATATTCGATGCAGATTGGGCAGGATGTATTGATGACGAAAAGAGTACCAGTGGAGGAGCATTTTATCTTGGAGACATGCTGGTAGCATGGCACAACAAGAAACAAGAATCAGTCTCTCTATCCATAGCAGAGGTAGAATACATTGCAGCAACAACATGCTGTACACAGATATTATGGATGAGACAAACGTTGAAAGATCTTGGTATTCACTTCAAAGAACCAATATCAATAAAATGTGATAACACTAGTGCTATCAACATATCCAAGAATCCGGTTATGCATTCTAGAACCAAACATATTGCGATCCGATATCATTTCTTGAAGGATAAAGTTGCTGAAGGAGAGGTCAAATTGGATTTTGTTCCAACTACAGAGCAGGTAGCTGATATATTCACAAAACCATTGCCCAAGGAAGTTTTTGAGTACCTTCGAAATAAGTTGGGAGTGGTCACAATTCCCAAGAACTGACTATCATTTGGGATCACATTCTCAGGGGGTGCATTTATGCCTATACTTATAGTTTTGCTTATATTTATGATTTTTGCTAACTATAACAATATTTGTCTGAGAGTGGTGTGCATAGACTCAGGGGGAGTCTGCAGCAACCCTTTGGTATTATTGTCAAAGGGGGAGAAGAATTACAGGAGAGTGCATAAGTGTTGCCAACAATTCCAAAGGGGGAGATTGTTGAGCAAGGTGCAACAAAAGTATTGTCATTGTTGTCAACACAGACAGAAATTGATGCAGTTGAAGCAATGGACAAGAATTCAGAGGTCAGTCAGATCAAGTACAGTGAAATTCCAAGAAAACAGAAGTGACCCAGATTCAAAAATTTGCAGAAAAAGACAAGTAAGAAAACTATCGCGATATCGCGACATGTTTTTTGTCGCGATTTCACGACAAAAATGAGGAGAGAGAAGGCACAGCCAAAAATGTCATGATTTCATGACAAAAATGAGGAGAGAGAAGGCGCAGCCAAAAATGTCGTGATTTCACGACATATCGGAGGAGAGAGAAAAAGCTGGAGAAACTGTCGCGATTTCGCGACATGCTGGAAGGAAAGAAGCAAAGTTGAAAAATTGTCACGATTTTGCGACATGTTTCGGGTAAAGGCACAGGCAATGAAAAGTGTCACGATTTCATGACAGGATCGGAGTAGAAGCAACAAGGTGAAAAAGTGTAGCGATTTCGCTACATGTCGGAGTTTCGCTGGCAGAAGCAAAGAAAAAGCGCTAAGTCAAGAAAGTGTAGCGATTTCGCTACAAGTCAAAATGCAAGGCAACAAAGGTGTAGCGATTTCGCTACAAGTCAAAATGCAAGGCAACAAAGGTGTAGCGATTTCGCTACAAGTCAAAATGCAAGGCAACAAAGGTGTAGCGATTTCGCTACAAGTCAAAATGCAAGGCAACAAAGGTGTAGCGATTTCGCTACAAGTCAAAATGCAAGGCAACAAAGTTGTAGCGATTTCGCTACATGTAGGATTTTTGGAGGCCGAAGGAAAGAGAAAGTTCTAAGGGAAAAAGTTGTAGCGATTTCGCTACATGCTAGTTTTTCGGAGGCTGCAACAAAGAAAAGGTGCCAAGTCGAAAAGTTGTAGCGATTTCGCTACATGTCTTGATTTCGCTAGTGCATGAAGCGAGAAATGTACGGATGCGAAAGATGTCACGATTTCGCGACATGTTGCATTTTCGTGGGCGAAAAGCAAAGAACAGTGCTAAGGCAGAAAAGCGTCACGATTTCGCGACATGTTTCGATTTCGCTGAGGCTTGCGGAGAAAAGTGTACGACAGCAAAAAGTGTCACGATTTCGTGACATGTCCCGTTTTCGCGGGCAAGAGGCAGAAAAGAGCGAGAGGCAGCGAATGTGTCACGATTTCGTGACATGTCTCATTTTCACGGGTAGGAGACAGAAAAGAGCTGGAGGCAGCAAATGCGTCGCGATTTCGTGACATGTTCTATTTTCGTGGGTGCATGCCAAGATAAGGTCGAGGAGGCTAAAAACGTCGTGATATCGCGACAGGTTAGGTTTTCGCGGTCAACAGTCCAAAAAAAGTCAAATGGGCAGAAATGTCGCGATATCGCGACAGGTAATAGTTTGGCGGGTAAAAGCCGAAGGAGCATGCACGATGACAGGTGTCGAAAAAGCATAAAGGAAAATCATGCAGCTAGTTACGTAAGAATTAACTGGAGTCAGATCTGCAGTTACACAGTGACAGGTGTTGGAAAAGCATTCGAATAGCTATATATGCAGGATTGGAAAAGCATTCGAACAGTCGTATATGCAGGATCGTAAAAGCATTCGAACAGCCGTATTTACAGAATTTGAATAGCCGTATATGCAGGATCGTAAAAGCATTCGAACAGTCGTATTTGCAGAATTCGAATAGTCGTATATGCAGGATCGTAAAAGCATTCGAACAGTCGTATTTGTAGAATTCGAACAGCCGTTTATAGAGAAGAGAAAAGAATTCGAACAGTCAGAGTATGTCATTCGACTGCATGCAAAATTAGAAAAGTCATAGAAGACGAGGAGTCTCGATGAGGAAAAGGGGTTATAAAAGGACGAGTCATGCGAGAGAATCATGTTGCTTGCTGTGAGAGTGAAATTACTATGAAAAGAGGGTTAGAAGAGGGCCAAGAGAGAAATAAGCAGAGCCGTGAGAGTGTGCAGAGTTTGTTTAATTGCAGACCATCCAGGGTCTTGTAAACAGTGAAGACATTTTTATGTCATTATAATTGCTCAGAATTGCAGTCCAAGTTGGTGCTTGGTACTAGGGGTTGGTGCTCCTATCTGTTGCAGCAAAAAATTAAGGGGTTGGTGCTCCTTCCAGTGGATGCTTGGTAAAGTGTTTGTAAAATTGGTATTTTGCAAAGACTGGATTTGGATTGGAGTCCAAGCGGTCATTTTTGAGGAGTAGCCAAATTGGTGAACCTCGTTATATTGTGTGTTGTGGTGTGCTCTCTTGTTCAATTTGCTTTTCTAGTTTTCAAGTTCTCTTCGCTTCAGTATTAAATGCTGTAGAATTGAATATTAATAGCTACACTGATTCACCCCCCCTCTCAGTGTCATTGTGTGAATATCAGAAAGGTGTTAGAAAATGATGTCACTCTTAAAAGACTTAATGATCCAATTGAAAACTTGGTTGAAGATGAAATTGACAACAAGAAGGAAACAGACAATCAAGAGGAGAATATTCCAACCAAACAACAAGAGATTCAAACAAATAAGGAAATAGAAGTACCATTTCCTCAAAGATTGGCAATACCAAAAGAACCATCCAAGCCAACCTTTAATTTTCTTCAAGAAATAGAAGGTGTTACTATTAAAATTCCTTTATTACAAGCTATCAAGGATATACCCATCTATTCTAAACTTATTAAAAATATATGCTCAAAAAGTAAAAAGAAAAATGAATTTCAAACTATTCAAGTTATTGGACAATTATCTGAGATGATGATAGGAGATAGGTTGGTACCTAAATATACAAGATCCTGGAATACCTATACTCACTTGTGCATATTGGAAATGTAACCTTACAAAATGTTTTGGTTGATTTAGGAGCTGCTATTAATGTTATGACCAAAGAAACAACAGATTCCTTAGGGATACAAAAATTACAATTAACTTCTATTGTGCTTCAACTCGTTGATAGATCTACTATTAAGCCAGAAGGAAAACTAGAAGATATTATGGTCTTAGTAAGTTCATGGGAATATCCAGTGGACTTCATAGTCTTACAACCTAAAAGGAAATTAGGGGGACATCCCTTAATTTTAGGAAGACCATGGCTTGCAACAGTTGATGCCTACATTAGCTGTAGATCAGGAAACATGACTATTTCCAATGGTAAAGATACAAAAGATCTTAGTTTATTTCCTGAATCACCAATAGAAGAAAAACAATTGTGGTATGATTTTCCTCAGGAATATGATGATATCCAAACCTTATCAGTTAATGTTTTAATTGAAGAACTTGAACAAGAAGCTGAGGGACCCTTACCATTGTTGTTAGAAAATCAACAAGAAAATCAAAATCAAGACATTAGTGATTTATTTTCCAATAATGAAGCAAGCACAAGTCAATCTCAATATGCTTATGATTTGAATATTTTTGAACATGAAATAAATGGAATAGATGCAAATATAGAAAAATGTAAACAAATAGATATTATACCTGGAAGAACTCTTAATATCAGTAATGAACTCACAAGCATACAAGAGTCACAATTGGTAGATTTGCTTAGAAAGTATCAATCAACATTTGCATGGAACTATGAAGACATGAAGGGTATTCATCCAAGTGTGTGCACCCATCGTATATTTATCCAAGAAGGTTGTAGTCCTGTAAGACAACCACAAAGAAGATTAAATCCAGCTATGAAAGAAATAGTCAAAGAAGAAATCATTAAGCTTTTAAATGCAGGTTTTATATACCCAATTTCAGATAGCCAATGGGTATCACCTTTAGTGATAGTCCCTAAAAAGAATGGTAAATGGAGAATTTGTGTTGATTATAGGGAATTAAATAAAGTAACTAAGAAAGACTATTTTCCCTTACCATTTATTGATCAAGTCTTGGATACATTGGCTGGAAAGAAATATTTTTGTTTTCTAGATGGTTTTAGTGGGTATAATCAAATCTCCATAGCTGAAGTTGATCAGGAAAAAACAACTTTCACATGTCCTGTAGGAACTTATGCTTATAATGTTCTACCTTTTGGATTATGTAATGCACCTGCAACTTTTCAAAGAGCTGTGTTAGCTATCTTTGCTGATTTAACAAATGAATGCGTAGAAGTTTATATGGATGACTTTACAATATATGGTACTACTTTTGAAGAAACTTTATCTGGATTGCAAAAAGTTTTAATAAGATGTCAAGAGCAAAATCTCTCTCTTAGTCATGAAAAATGTTTCATGATGATGAAAGGTGGCATTGTTCTAGGGCATTATATATCACAAGATGGTGTTAAAGTAGACCCTGCAAAAATACAAGTTATTCAAACTCTTCAATCCCCAAGAACACAAACTGAAGTAAGAAGTTTCTTGGGACACGCAGGATATTATCGTAGATTCATTAAAAATTTCAGCAAAGTTGCTACTCCTATGCTTAAGCTCTTAATGAAAGATAGTGAATTCAATTGGACAAATGCATGCCAAAAAGCATTTGAGGAAATAAAAGAAATATTGACCACTGCTCCAATATTAAGAGGACCAAATTGGGAATTACCATTCCATATACATTGTGATGCTTCAAACTATGCAATAGGAGAAGTATTACAACAAATAGAAAACATAATACCCTATGCTATTTATTATATAAGTAAAAATTTGCATGGAGCTGAACTCAATTATACTATTACAGAAAAAGAATTTTTAGTTGTAGTTCATGCTCTTAACAAATTTAAACATTACATTACAGGGTATGAAGTATTTGTTCACACTGATCATTCTGCCATTAGATACTTAACAAATAAAGCAACAGTTGGTGGTAGAGTGATTAGATGGCTTCTTTTATTACAAGAATTCAATGTTACAATCATTGATAAAGCAGGTAAAGATAATGTTATTGCTGATCATTTGTCTCGAATACAAATTTTTGATGACAATGAATTAATACAGGATAATTTTCCAGATGAACATTTATTTGCCCTTTCTATTTTTACTCCTTGGTATGCTTGATATTGCAAATTATTTAGTAACAGGAAAAATACCTCAACATTTTACACCTTATGAAAAGAAGAAATTAATATTTCAAAGTACTTCTTTTACTTGGCTTCATGGAATTTTATTCAAACGATGTCCAGATCAAATAATTAGAAGATGTGTACAAGAAAATGATGTATATGATATTATTAGGGCAGCACATGAAGAACCTTGTGGAGGTCATTATGCAACCCAAAGAACAATCAGAAAAATATATCAAACTGGATATTATTGGCCTACAATGAATAAAGATGCTCATAAATTTATTGATAGATGTGATGCTTGTCAAAGAGCTAGTAAGCCTACTCCTTCTATGGAAATGCCTTTAGTTCCACACATAGCATTTGAACCATTTGAAAAATGGGGAATTGATTTTGTAGGACCTATAGAACCTCTAAGTGATGGTAATCAACACATATTAGTTTGTACAGATTACGTTACCAAATGGGCAGAAGTTAAAGCACTTCCACGAGCTAAGGCTGAACTAGTAGCTAATTTTCTTTATGAAAATATAATGCAACGCTTTGGTGCACCTAGAGAATTGGTTTCTGATCAAGGACCTCAATTTACTTCCAAAGTAATTGAACATTTTGTCCATATCTATCAAATCAAACATAAGAAAACTTCACCATACCACCCACAAGCCAATGGACAAGTAGAAGTTACAAATAGAGAACTTGAAAAGATTATCACAAAAACTGTAACTATTAATAGGGGTGATTGGAATGAAATATTAAAAGAAGTTGTATGGGCATATAATACCACTTGGAAAACTACCACAGGTTTATCACCTTATGAAATGGTTTATGGGAAACAAGCCATTTTGCCCATTGAATTTGAAATTGAAACATTACGCACATCCGTACAACTTGACATGAATTTGGATAATGCACAAAAAGAAAGGTTGGAAAAATTAAATATCTTAGATGAAAAGAGATTAGAAGCCTTGCATAGAACAGAGATAACTCAACAACAATGAAAGAAATGGCATGATAAACATATTGTACCACGTACATTTCAATCAGGAGATTGGGCCTTGTTATTTGACTCCCGTTACCAAGATTTTCAAGGTAAATTAAGAACCAGATGGCTAGGACCCTATGAAATTGAGGAAATATTTGGAAACGGTACAGTTAAACTTAAGCCTATAGATGATTCAACAAGAAAACTACTAGTAAATGGCCATAGGCTTAAACTTTATAAGAAGCCATTATCTAAAGAAGAGTTCATACATCAGTTTGGAAAACAAACTGATTTGCAATGCATTTCTGAACTACAATCAACCACTATTCAATAGACTTTCTTTTTGAAAAACAAAAAAAATATATTATGTACATATTTATACATAAACATACTTATACATATTTGTACATACAAATACTTATACATATACATAATAATGTAAATATTATATCAAAAACAAAAAAATGATCTTGCTTCCTTTATTTCATCATGAAGTTCCTACATTTCTTTCTATTTTTCAGTCATTCAAAAAGCTTTTCAAAGAAAAATCCTTTATCTTTAACCCTGTAGAGAAAAATGACCATATGATGTATAGTACCTTGTTGCTAGATGAAATCTAGGTATTTGTTCAAATATTCAAATTCTATCTAGTATATTGGGGAAATTCTCATTGAAAATAGAGCAAATCTTTTGAAATGTTATGAGTAACTTCTAAGATGATTAAGTTTTCTCTTTTAACCACATACACATATACATTTAAATAACATTGTGATATTTTGGAAAATTAACTCTTGTATTATGTGTGCCATAAGTGAAAAAGTTTTCTTGCTCATCCATTTATACGCATGGTCTAGATTACTAATGAATTGGCAAAAGGACAAGCTCGCCCTATCCCATGAAAAGAAAAAAAAAAAAGAGAAAAAAAAAGAGAGAAATATTCCCTTGCTCCTCATCTAATCGAGCAAGTATCCTCCCCAAAATTCTTGTTCTCTATAAATAAACAAGAATTCAAAAGCTCAAAAAGCAAAATATAAACTCTTGCTTCTCCTCTAAACAAGCAAGAAGCTCACAAAGTATTATAAAATCCCTTGCTAAGCAAGTATCCCAAATAAAGTCTAAAAAAAAAAAAAAAAGGGCAAAAAGAGCTTGAATCCCTGGAATTCTTAGTATTTCACATACCATGGGATATTCTTTCTCAAAGGTATCCTTACGTATTAGCAATAAGTCTGGATAAGACCTCTAGATGCTTATAAGATCAGCTAACTTTTGGCATATATAATCCTTGTTGTTCTTTAACCTTTACTCATAATGGGGAATGAATCTTCACTGCACACACAGTTGGTTTTGAAAGAAAACTTGAACATATTAGGATAACATTAACACTAAATTGATTTGTGATAGAAGTAAGTGAAGTTTCTTTCAGTATGCTTAGCTTATTGTTTGATGACTTTGAAGGATTCACCTAGGAACATCCTATGCAATCCTTAGTAGTTCCTTATCTTTAACAAGTACTATCATTTCAGAATTCTCTCTAAAAACATGGCCTATACTTACTTTTCCTTCTCATTTATCCATGTTTTCTAATGACTGACAATAGCAACTTCTTAATGACATACAGGAAGCATAATCTCCAAAAAATTTATATCCACTCCTATTAAAATTACTACTATCTTTCCTTTGTTTTGGCTATATAGCCAAAAATAAAGTCTGGGGGAGGGGATAATTATAAATATATAGGTGTATAATATAGTTTGGAAGTATATATAGTTTAAGGGAAAAAATAATAATAAAATAGAGGAAATTTTTTCTTAATAATATGTATAAATACTTTACGTAAATACTATCCGTAAATAGTTAAATTTTGTAAATAAATAAATATAAAATTTTGTAAATAAATTAAATTTTTACAAAAAAAAAAATGAATTTTTATATATTATAATCTTTAATTATAATATATATATAGTCCATTCATATATTATAAGTAATATATATATTATAATGTTAATATAACTATCTAACAATATAATAATGTAAATATTAATAATACAACTATGTAAATAATTAATAATATAATTATTAATATAATATACGATATAATATAACATTATATAAACTAACTTTCGATCTAAAAACTTATAAATTATAAATTATATTATAATATAAAATACCTATATTATATTATAAATTATAAAATTATAAACTATAAATTATAATTATAAATTTTAAATTACAAACTAAACCCCGACTTACCATAAACCTAAAATATAACCTATTAAACCCGACATTACAATATAGACACCTATTATACCCTAAGATACAAACCTAAGACACAAGACATGAAACACGAGACACATTAAAGACCCCGACCAAACTTCGATCTAACCCTAAGACATTATTAAAATTACCGACTAAACCTTAACATAAGCCTAGGCCCCGAAACATTTCTTTTAAACAACATATTCTAACCTAACCTAGCGACACCTTTTAGAACTAACCCGAAACATTTTTTTTACCCTAGAGAAATATTTAGAACACAACCTAACCTAACCCTTTAGACCCACACGTATCTAAGCCCTAACATAAACTAAACCTAGCTTAAACCCCGACACTCTTTAAAACAACCTAAACAAAACTCTAACCTAGACGTACCACACACCCTTAAACCTAGACTATAACTATACAAAACCTAGACACCTAAAATTCGACCGTCGAAGATGAGAAATGTGGCTTCGCCACGTATTAAACCCGCCATGCATAAGGCCAATCAACATGGAGGACACGTATTTATTTTAGCCAATTAGCGCGAAGGCTACGGATCGACTTCCTCCACCATTGATTACGTATTAAATCGATGGATGATTAATGTTTTAAAACAAACACAATAACGCGAAGGCCCCATCGTCGATCGTAGTTTAAATCTATTCCTCCGCCGTCGATTAAACATTAGGGTTTAGAAAATCGTTTAGTTTTCCGTCGTAGATTATACGAACTCGAAACCGTCGTCGTTGATTGCAACTTAAGGTAAAATTAGGGAAAATAGTGATTATTCTTGCCAACCCAGTCCTTACTCTGCGTTTTCACCGCTCAAACCCTTTTCTACATTTTTCTACCATGCAAATTGGGAAATTTGAATTTTATCCCTAGTTTTTGTTTTTACGTCTTTCTCTACGACTTCGAGGTGGGTGACGGACACTGTTGATGAAAACTACGAAGGTGGCCCCTAGCGTCTTTAGCGACAACGACAAGCAACAGTCAGGTAAACTCCTTTTCAAAAATTTTATTGTCTTTTTGTTGTCTTTGTTAGCAGAAAGGTACTTTTCCCTATTTTTAATTCAAATTCCTCCTGGATTAGATTAAAATAATTGATATTAGGATGCACAGATCGACATTTAGGATAAATTTTAGTTTCTGATTGAAATTTCCCCAAATTTTTTATGAATTCGTAAAAGCCCTAATTGGTTTTACTCTATATTTGGAAAAGCCCTAATTCATTTTTCCCCAATTTCAATGAATTGTAAAACCCTAATTTGTTTTCAAGGAGATTTTTTTTTTATTTAAAAAAAGGAATTTTTTTGAGCAAAATTAAAAAGCCCTAAATTCTAATCAAGGAATTTCTGATTCTGACCATTCTCTTACAAATTCCTTTTCGGGTTTTTAATTTTTACTACTTCTAAAAAGAAAATTTCTGTAATTTTTATTCTGCATGTGTATAGACTTGAAACCCTAATCCTAAATGTCGTAAAATTTTACGAAATCCCTAAATCTTAAAACCCTAATTCATAAATTCCTTTGCAGAGTCACAGGAAAAACTGTTCGAAGAAATTTTAAAACCCTAATTCATAAATCCTGTAATTATTTAAAGGAGTTTTTAGAGAATTTGAATTATTGGAAAAATTTCATTTAACCTTTCTGTTTGTTTCTGTTTATATATATTTTATTTAAGTCTGTACAGTCAAAATTTTGATAAAAGGTTATATAGTTTGTACAAATACATTTCTGCATTCGAATTTTTATACAGTTAAAATGTATTTCAGTTTTCCTATAAATTTACGTATTTGCTCTGTATTTGTTAAAATATATTTGTACGTATTTTCTTTTACAGAATATATACAGAGTATGTTTTTTTATATATTGTAGGTAAATATTTGTATTATTTCAGTTTTTTTTTTATATATGTACAGAGTATGTTTATTTTTTAACCTGTACAAAATACGTAATATTTTCTGTATAATTTACGTAATCCTAAGTTTATGAATTCTTGTATATTCGTTTTTGTATTTCCTAAAGTTTCTTTATAAAAAAAACACTTCTGTCGTATGAAGTTATATTATATTTTCTGTAGATTTCCTCTTCTGTATTATCCTTTCTGTACCTGTATTACCTTCAACAATAAAAAAAAACAACAAAACCCATAAAAAAAAAATAGCTCATAAAAACATAAAAAATATATATATTTTATCTAGCAATTCTGGCCTCTAAAACTACTCTCGTGTCTTTAATATTGTAGGATATCTATAATCAAAATGCCCAAGCCCATTTTCCAAAAGCGCAGCGAACCTTCTTCCATTGAAACACAAAATCCAGATGATTCTGTGATTGAGCTATTTGAAAATGCTCGTTGGTGGGATGCACTTAATCAATTTAAGGGACACGACGTAGGGGTAGCACAATAGTTTATCCTGAATTGCAACCCTAATACTATGGTCACTCATGTAGGGAATCTAAAAATTAAGATAACCTCAAGCCTGATCTCTGAGATCCTAAACCTGCTTGAGGTTGGTACACTTTTCTACAAAAATACTAAAAGTATCACCCAACTAGTAAAGTGATTTGATGAGAAATGTTCACTTGTAAGAAACAAAGAAGGTGCAATCAGAGGGGTAGCCACCTCTACACTTCCTCTTATTTGGCAAGAAGCAGTTGTTATCATTATCAAATTCTTTACTATTGAGGGTCGCATGTCTATTTTAGCTGCCTATCATATTCAAATGCTTCTTAACTTAAAATATCCTGACAAAGAAGACTGTGTTATCAATCTTCCATACTTTCTGTGCCAATCATTAAAATCTACAGTTTTGAGAGTCAAGCCAGAAAATTCTGAGGGACAACCTAAACTACACTTAATAGCTCATCATGGTTTAATTAAACTCATAATTCTGAAAAAGGCCCATGAAGTAAAAGTATCATGGACCCAAATTGTGGAAGAAGCCAATGCACCTGAAATCCTGGAATGCTCCGAATCTGAAGATGAACAATCTACAGAAAAGGAAAGTGACTCCGATGACCATGATGAAAAACCTGGAAGTTCAAAGAAAAAATGGAAAAATACTAAATTCAGAATACAGTCCAGGAAAGAAACAAAAATAATAGAAAGTTCTGAAGAAGACCAAGACCCAGAAATACCTGTAGAGGAATCTGTTGAAGAAACCTTGTCTTATCTCAAAGCACAAAATGAATCCCTTCAAACAAAAATTGATAAATTAAGTGTGGATTTAGCAGAACAACATAAAATTGTTCAGCAAGCTCTTTCTGTGTAGTTTAAATTAATTAAACAACTCAGAGACGATAAGGTTACAGGTCCTGCAAGTCCTACCAGTCGGTCACCACTTGTTGAAACTTCCCCGCAAAAAATGTCTACAGTCGGGAGAAAGCCTAACAAGTCGGTCAACGTTGGTAAGTCTTTATCCACTCATAAAATCATTGAATTTTCAAAAGTTCTCGATGAAGACAGTTCTTAACAAACTGAGAAAATCTCTCAACCGAATGTGCCAGCTTTTAAAGGGTCTAAAGACTCCGATGAAGATCTCCCTTCTTCTCAGGCTAAGGGTGCAAAATTGAAGGAGAAAGAGAGCGACCCAGAGATTGAACATATTAAGACTGTAACTGTAGAAACTCCAGCTACAACAGCAATCGTGGACCAAAAATCTAAGAGACAAGCACAACAGGAACAGAAAACACCTCGGACAAGAGGAAGACCTTCCAGACACTCAACCCAGTGATCAGTGATCCTTAAAAGACTTTTAATATTTATCAGAGATTTATATTTTTAATATGTGGTTTGAAATTTTCATATATTTGTATATGTGTGATGGCTAGTTAGTATTTGTATATATTATTTTAAAACAGTTTCTTTATATACACATATGTTTACTGCATATGATTTTAAATTTATTCTCCTGCATGTGTTTTAAAAAAAAAATCTGTTTTACTATATGTATTTTGAGTTAATTGCTGCAAATCCTTTCTGGAGATTATCTGTTAACAAAATTTTTGATATTCAAATTACTATTATTTTTGAGAATTATTATCAAATTACTATTATTTCTAGAATTCAATCTTAAAAAATAATAGTCTTATATTTTTTGATATGTAAGGAATAAAACGATTTCTGATGTAGCTGATTTTTAAATTTTGGATAACTTTGATATTATTTCTGCATCAGAATGATGAATTTATGTAACTGTATTTTTCTGATGAGTACACTTTTATAAAATTATTTAATCTCTCATATATTGTAACATTCTTCTGAAATTGTGCATGTATCTTATATTGATGAATTCATATCTATTTTTATGTATGCATGAGGACATGCATAAGTTTTAGTCTGGGGGAATGATGAGAGGTTATTTACTACTAATTTTTGTATCAAATTCAATCATTTTACATGAGTATTTAATATATTTTTACATGTTATCATCAGTTAAATATGAATTATTGGTAAAAATGAGTAAAAATGGTAATTTGATGTTTATCAGTAACTTACGTCCAATTTGCCCGAGATCTGAGTTAAATGCAGGTAATAAGTGGAGAAACTACAGTTGTACTCTAGATGTGAAGAACAACCACTAGCAGTTAGAAGAAGTCAAGCGGATGATCTCAGTTTATGGAAGATAGTTACTGGAGGTAATTACGGACAGTAATTACGTAAGGTCAAAAGGTCATTTTGAAGACTTACCATGGATGACAAAGCATAATATGGATGGTATAACCAAATGACGACAATTAAAATATCTCCAATATATCTTGCCTTCTCATTTTGGTTACGAGATTCTCTCCAGCTGATAAAACCTTATGAAAAGGATTTGTAAAGTTATTATTTGTCAAATGTCAAAGTTGTTAAGACTTCCTATATTACAGGAGTTGAAAAGTCTTATTATGAGTCAGTTAGATAGGAAATATTCCATGTAATGCCACTTGGACTTATAGAAATATTTTTAGGTCCAAGTCAAATAAAATATTTTTAGCTTTAGGATATCTTATGGTGTACGTACAGTCATCACTCCACATTTTAAGCAAGATACATACGTGGAAAAGATTGTACTTTGTATTAGTCTTAGTATAAAAATATACAGCAGAAACCAGAGTCTCTCTCTCCTCTGGGTTTTTTTCTATGATTACATTATTCATTACATCATGTTACAGATTATTTTTTGGAGCTTGTACAGTTGACTCTTCATCAATAAAATAGCATTTCTTCATTATGGTAACTTGTATCATTTGTGGCATTTGTTTATTCTCTATTCTGAATTTGTAAATTCTGCAACCTGCATTCATGAATTATAAATAAATGTTAGTATAAATCATAATATTTAGTTACTGATAGAGTAGTTTAGGGGAAAGAACTTACACTGCCACTTAGGAGGCAGGGCCCACTCCTAATCGACAGTCCCTGAGCTCTTCACCCCATGCATTAGGTTAGAATTAGTTAGATCTGCATTAGAAAATACATAAAATATAAAATTGCATAATAGTTAAATTTCATAATAAATTGCACTTATTTACTATTTCCTGCATAATTCATATTGCACATTTTTATATTTCTTTTTGTACACGTGTACGCATGATTTTTGGAAAGGAAATTGAACTAGGTTTAAGTATTAATTTCTACGATCATATCTATACTGGATTGCTACTTTTTAAATCTAACCTTGATTTTCCCTCGGATTGATAAAATTAAATGTAAGCTTCTACAACCGATCACTCATAACTAATTGAAACACTAAAATCCTAGTTGGTACAAGGGAAAGATGAAAATAACAAAGTGGTCTAGGTTACCTTAAGCAAAAAGGATCTTCCTTGCTTATCCCCTTGTGCAACCAGTTTAAAGGTGCTGAGAATTAGCAAAAGGACAAGTTCCACCCTACCCAAAAATGAGTGATTATCATCACTACATAAATCCCTTGCTTTAATCAAAACAAGCAAAAATCTCAAAACAAAATACAAATTCAAAATTATAGTCTCAAGAGTCATAAGTCAAAATCCCAGATTTCAAAATCATAGTTCAAAGACAAAGAAAATAGTGATTATCATCACTACAAATATCCCTTGCTCAAAAGAAAAAATTAGTCAAATAATTAGTGATTTTCATCACTAAGTATGAGCAAGTATCCCAAAAGAAATGAAGAAAAAAGAGAATAAAACTTGAATCCCTAGAATTCTTAGCATTGCACAAAATTGGAAGGAGAAATCCTTACGCATGATGATATGTCTACCACAAAAGCTTCTAAAATTTTTATAGACCAATGTTTGAATGTGGATGAGCTAGCTTAGGTAACCTAATAATTCCTAGTGGTATAGTCCAACTAAGTCCAACATAAGGATGAGAGAAAACACTTGAGAATCCCTGGTCTTAGCAATGGGATTAAAGAATCCTGCCTGAAATCAGAGGAAATGCTTTTGTTTAAATATCAAAATATATTCATTTGCACACATAGAGATAATGAATATCTAGGTACAGAGCAAAAATTTTTACTTTTCAAAAGTCTTGTATGGCAAGTACATAGTTGTTGATAGGGTAACTAGAGTGTTTGAAGTCTCAGGAAAAATCCATAAATAAATTTCCAACATAGCAACAAATCACATCATCTTTCTCTATAATTTTTTTTAAATTAGGGGGTATTAATAAGATAATTTTAAAATAGATATCGGATATATGTCAGAAATGATATCTAGACGACCACTAACTATTTTACATCTCTTAAATTATAGAAGCTTATCCAGAAAATACATACATTCCACACCATTACATTTCACATATGGAGGATTTAAATAATTAATTCTTATGAGTAAAATGATTATTAAATATTCATGGTTGTTATACTTCGTGGTATCACCCGTTAAATTGTCAAACTCATAGCATATGCATCCATTATGTTTTAAGTGATTAAAACATACAAGTTCATTTACATTAGATTACATACTGCATTCACCATAACATAACATTATTTAGATGCATACGATTAAAATAAAAAATCAAACATGTATATAAAAAAAACATGTCATCCATAAACACATAGTTCATACATCATTCACTTGCATCAAATATCACATAATTGCTTTCATCCATACAAAGAATCATAAATCCATCATCAAATCAACTCAAGGTACACCACATCAGGTCACAATAATCAAATCATGAAAGCATCTACATAAACACATACATAAGCATCCATCTCAAATTCATATCATCAAAAATATCATCTATCATTTAACATATATATCAACTCATCATAATTCCATCATAATATTGCATAAATAAAACAAAAAAATGTAAGAAATAAATGGCGCACGTAATGAAGCATAAATGCAAAGTCTCATATAAATATGCCTATCTCAAAATATGTCTCAGAATGTGTATCTCAAAGTGCATGGATATAAAAAATTGCCCATAGGCTACAAAGTCATATAGGTCAAGCAAACCTCAAAAAAATAGAGTCTAAGTGCATCTCAATCAAACATAGGGCTTGTGCCCCCAACATCACCTCCCCCTATGACTATGTCATGCATGGAGTGATGTTACCCTACTAGTATCTTTGTGCGAGTCTGAGTCCTCTGGCTAGGATGGGCGAAGGACTGCCCATAGATGGATCACTCGCTGACCTGTGAACCACCTATACCTGCTACCTTCTGAGGGACACTCCTATGCCTCCTAAGCTACATTTGGAGAGAGGCTATATGGGAGACATGCCCCTTGATCTACTCCTCATACTCATCCAGAAAAACTTGTAAGCTTAGAACCTTTGCCTATGTATCTACCTTAGGATCTGCTTTGGTATCACCCTGTGGTATAGGAGGAGGAACCAAAAAATGCATCATAGCAACACCACCCCTAATAGTAGCCTAAAAATATTGGTTCTATAGCATGAGCTACTCTATGGTGGCATCCTCTTGTACTATGGTAGCATCTCGCTGCTACACCTAAATCTTGGTCTACTGGAGCTCATCGTTGACCTTGTGCAACTATGGTCTCAGAGGAGAATCTCTTTCCTTAGGCTCCAGCTCCTCCTCATCCTCATCAAGAGCCTCCTGCTCCTCTGCTACCACCTACTCTACTAATTGGCCCCATACCTCAGTCCTGGCTCAGACTCTATGCCTTGCTATATCTCCACCATCACCTCTACCATCATCCTCGTGACCTAAGCTGCCATCACCATGCCACATCCAATCCCACCACCATTGACCAAACACCTCTATAACTCCCCCAAAAACTCTTGGGGCATCCTCCTCATCGAACAACTATGTGATCCATGGTAGGGGAAGATATCTTTGTTGTGATACACTTATATACAAATGGAACAAGATGCACATCCTACTGCAACTTGTAATGATGAAGAACTTGAGAGTAGAAGAAATGCTCCCAGATGCTAACCTTGTGGCCAATGAGCCATCGATCATACCGTTTCCTAGTCGTAAAACTAGTAGGATCATCTCATACAAGACACTCATGATATGGCCACCAAATGATATCTCTGGATTGCAGCCCAATAAAAGTATCAGTGTAGTGGGAAAGCTCCCCTACATGAGAATGAATCTTGCACACCTCATGCCATCAAGCCCATCTAGCAGCGTAGCACTACATCCACTCCTCTATAATTGTAATCTCAGTAGGAAGCCCTCTGGGGTGATCTACCTTGATGTGCTCCCATTCCCAAACCTGTAAGAGCAAGCTACAAGCAACACCGATGTGACCTTGTTAGTGGATGTTGTACAACTCATCATAGCACTAGGTCAATAGGGACCATCGCCATGCATAGATTATGGGTGTCTCATTGTCCATCAGGTCCTGAACCATCGCAAGGAGGTTCCACGAGAACCTCAAACTTGAGCAATTTGGGATCAAGACGTTGTTGATAACCATCAGCAACATTTCATGCCTCACCATGAAGACCTCCGCCGCATACCACTATGAGATAGATACCCATCCATACTTGGTTTCCCTAAATGCCTCCATAGAGTGCGCTCGAAACATCCAAATAAATACATCATCATGATCCTTAGTGGTCGACAAGGTAATGGCAACTCCATCAAAAGGGAACAAAAAAATCCTATACACATCCTTTGGCATAATAGTCATCTCGCTGGTAGGAAGGTGGAAGGTATTGGTCTGAGGGTCCCATCGATGGATCAAATTCATAAGGTAGGCCTGATATGACATGATGTGAGGCAACCTAGTGACATACTAAAGCTTGCAAACCTTGAACCAGGCCCATTCCATGTCATCCAATAGGGGTAGAAGTTCATTCATGAGCTTCGGGTCGCAAGCCCGAGCATTGATAATCTAAGAGAAAAAGAGAAAACAAAACATAACCACAATGCATCTAAGGTATGGATCATAATAAAGCATGAAAATAGTGCAAATAATGATGGGCTACTCTAAGTCCAAACAAAAGGGTAATAATGAACCTAATTATGCATAAAAATTCAAAAAACAATCACTCATTCATGCGAGAAAATTCAAAATTTTTACAAAGATTCATGGTCGATGTCGCCTACAATGGCAAAATATCGGCCGCTAAAGATGAGAGCGGCCAAGCCCCAACGGTCAAAATTCTGACCGTTGGCATTCAAACCTAGCCACTTTGAGTGATAGTGGTTAGACCAAAGGCTGAACTGGCCACTCTGAGCTATAGCGGCCAATGACCGATGCAACAAACATGCAAAAAGGTGGCTAACCCACCACATAAAATCTTAATCTAAGCCTAAGCTATGGGTTTAATTCATTTCCAACAAGTTTAATGAGGTTCATTTACCCGTTAATTAGTGAGGTTTATTTTACCCAAAAAAAATGAAACTGACATGGTCAAGGTTTGAGATAATACCCAAGAATCTCTAGCTCCTCCACTTGTAGATGTCTCTCCATGTGTAGCCATGATATCCAATGCAAAAACACTCTAAGATGCAAAATTTGCTTTCACAAACATAACTCTGACGTAAATTGATAGCTTTGAAAGTGAAAGGTCAAACCCTAGGGTTAAATTTTTATTTTCCCAAATTATGGCTCAACCGCTATTGTCGTCAGCGGCCCAAACTTCTTCTTGGCCGCTCAAGACAAGAGCGGCCACAAGTAAGAAGTTTACGACTACTGGATCTGACAATGGCTAGCATCCTAAGCAAACAAAGGAGGAATTCCATCCGTGAGAAGCAAAAAAAACATCAAATAAGCATATTTTGGTGACCCATGGTCATCATAATGATCAAAATAATAAAAAAATTGCATAAAAACAAATATCAAGTAAGCCTTCTATCAAGTTACTTATTCTATCAACTTGGTGATTGCAATGATTTGCACTCCATGCAACTCGACAAGATGAGCAAGTTACCATGAGGTTACTTGGGGCAAAACATTCATTTTGGGATTACGATGTGCCTCCTTCAATCCCAAAGAAGACCAAGATGGTCGGACTTCTCCACAGCTATGAAGGAATCATCCTGATTCTCCTATGATACCAAAAACACTGAGCTAAGTGATGTAGTACAAGTACAAATAGAATTGCTCATCCTAACTCCTTAAGAAGGTTGTTTATGGCCATATCGCTCCCCGAGATAGGGAAAAATGATTATAATAAACAATTGAAATCACACTTGGATGGGGTTTTCCCATTAAAGAGAACAAAAATTAGAAAGGAACCAAAACCAGTCATATTTTGTCAAGCAACTCGTCGCTTCATTCATTGCCCTTCCCTCACCAATTCATTGTGTGAGGGGGTAGTTTGGAACTTCAAATCATCATAATCAAAATCAACAAAAGATCACTTGATCATGTCAAAATTGCATTCGTCCTACAAATCATTGCACTCAACTCTTACAAAATATTTCCCATTTGCTTGGGTCATAAGAAAAAAGGACATCTTCAATTTGTAGCTCTTTTTTGGTCGGTTCTATTGTAGCAACAAAAGCTATCTGATTGTGTTTGAGGAATGAGTGCAAGTGGACATGTACAAGCCCTGTGCTAGATTAATCCTTCAATCAGATTGAAGCAATAATTCAAGGATGCGTGCCATCTTATGTGATTGGGTCATCCAACATTGATCAGATCAATGATCATCATACACCCTGCTAACATAGCGGTCTACGTTTTCACCTCGTGTTGTGTCTATTACTCAGCACATCACAAAAAGGGGCATCTATAGACATCTAAAATATATCATGGTTAGGAAGACTACTTACATGGGTACACCTATAGGTCATGTGACTAAACCTTAGGATCTTCCAAGTGTTAAAAGTGATTTCTACCACTCATTTGGGGCATTTTCAGCCTATCCATGCCTAGCCCCTATAGACCAGAGCGGCCAGAATCCAGCCACTGTAGTTCAAATCAGCCAAACCTTAGCCACTGTAGACGATAGCGACTAAGCTTTAAATGCATTTTACCACCCATCCAACCTAATAGGATGGATGTGGCAGTCTGTATGCAATAAGGGCGATCGGGGATAACTTTGTATCCTTCTTCATAGCCAGTCTACATGGAAGACTCAAAGTCCAGATTTAGACTTCAGTTAAACATAGAAAAAAAAAGAGCTTCTCATGCTAACACCTAGTACACATGAGGGATTCAATGCTAGGGTTAAAAATTGAACTAGGGTTTCAAAAAAATTATAAGGAATAAACCTAGAAGCACTAGGGGACTTTTTTAAACCTTATTTTGATCAATTAGGAGCTATAAAGCATCATACAATCGAAACTTTAAACAAGTTAGATCATTGAGAGATTCTAGATACTTGGATAGCTTCCCTTGTAGATCGATTCTTATAGCAGAGCCCTATCGGATTAGAGGGTAAATCTGAACACATAAGGTAATAATTTTTAACATTATAAGTGGACTTGAGCCCATAGCCTTTGGATCAAGAGAGAGAGATTTCACCTTAGTGGTTGCTGTCCTGGACAGTGGCCCGCAACCTAGCCTAGGTTTAGTCTATTTTATTCTAGTTTATCCCTCATTTTAGTAGCATAAGATTTATTTCAATTATTTGCTTGCATAGTACTAGTTTCATTGCATTTATTGTGATTATTCATTACTAATAGCTTCATCTGGGGAGACAACATCAGACATCTAAGCATGTGTTGTTGTTTCAATGATTTTAGGGTTATAGGTTCAATCAGGTGAATTCGCAACATACAAGTGCAAGATCCCTCTAGCATTCAAACCTAGAGAAAGAGGCATTTGTAAGCCCTCATACATTTTTGTGTGTGTCACCAGGAAGCCTTATAAAGTGTGCCCCCTGTGCGAGGGGATATTTCATACACCTGCTACCCTCTTTTGTGTGAAAAATAATGTATCAAACAAAAGGTATCCCTTAGAGAGATTCATTTGTAACCTAATATGGATAATATCAATAATAAAAGCATCCATTCATTTACTTCTTTGCATTCTAGTTATATTTGCTTTGTACCTTTCATTTGTTGCATATTTGGTATCAAAGGATTCAATCGAATCGCAAGTAGAGTAGTGATCGATAGCCAGAATCACAGAGACAAAGAAAACATTTTTATGTTAGTCACACACGACCGAAAATCACAGTCACGGTACCACATTACAAAGAAGAAGAGAACAGTTTATTTATTCGCATGCGCCGAATATGATAGTCATAGCACCGTGTTCACAGAGAAAAAAAAATGATAATTTTATTTCCTTCGCATGCAACCCAAAAATTACAGTCACGGCCGAAAATTACAATCACAGCCAAAAATTATAGTCACGGCTATTTATTCCTAAGTTGCCAAAGAATGGCGTCTTTTTCGCCTTTTCCAAGCTGGAAAATACCACGTGATTATCTTCTTAATTTAGCAATCTATTTTCCTCCCTTGTGCATGCCTATGTTTCCCTTTTTAAAGGCTCTTAGGTGACATTCCATTTCTAGCTGGCGGCCCTTCGTTTCCTCTTCCTGAACCTTTCGTTCGCCTCCCCGTGTCGCTTCATTGCCCAAGTGTTTGCCACGTGTCACTTTTCGCCCCTTGGTCTTCGACTTGTTCTTTGGTGCAAAAATACGCCCTGTCGCAATATCGCGACCTATCGTGATATCACGACGTCTTTTCTACCGCGCCTTCGTTCTTAAGCTGCGGTCGTGATTTTGTGACCCTCCGTACTGTCATAGTCCCTGCTTCCACTACGGTCGTGATTTTGCGACCCTTCGTACTGTCGTAGCTCTTGTTCCTATTTTGGTCGTGATTTCACGACATGTCACGAAATTGTGACATGTCACGATTTCGTGACCCTTCGTACTACTGTAGCTCTTGTTCCTATTTTGGTCGCAATTTCGCAACATGTCGCAAAATTGTGACATGTCACGATTTCGCGACCCTTCGTACTGTCGTGGCCTCAATTTTGGTTTTGGTTGCGAAATCGCGACATGTCGTGATTTCACGACCCTTTGTCCTCCGTAGCTTCTGCCTCTAGTTTTGGTCATGATTTCGTAACCCTTCATCCGCCATAGCCCTGCTTCATGGTTTTGGTCATGATTTCACGACATGTCACGAAATCACGACATGTCACAATTTTGTGACCCTTCGCCCGCCGTAGCCCTGCTTCCTAATTTGGTCACGATTTTGTGACCCTCCCTCTGCATTGGCTTCTTTCCCTGTTGGTTGGTGCAGGATTGCTCTGCTGCCCTTGGATGCTCCTGCATCAAACACCCGGGGTATATTGAGAAGTGATCCTCACTTCTAAACTGTTGGAGGGAGACCCAGGTGGTCAACCTCCATTTTGGACAACCAAGTTGCATCTTCTACCGGTCTGTCCTTCCACTTGACCAAATATTCCAAATACTGTCTGTTTCTGGTACTTCTGCCTTCTCTTATGTCTAGTATTTCCTCTATCTCATTTGTGGTTGGAGTAGATGTTGGGATACTACACAACTTTGCACATGGTGCCTCACTACTATCCCCTTCATGGTATTTCACCAAGTCTGATATGTTAAACACAGGTGAAATGTCAAGCCCACTTGGCAACTCCACTTTATATGCATTACCTGACTCCCGTTTTTCCAGTATTCTACATGGCCCAAATTTCTTCATCTTCAATTTGTTATAAGTTTTGGCTGGAAACCTTTCTTTTCTAAGATGGACCATGACCTCATCTCCCACTTCGAACTCTTTGAACCACCTCTTTTGGTCTGCTCTTGTCTTGTACTGAGTGTTCATTTTTGTAATTTGTTCCTTTACTTCTTCATGCAGGCTTTTCATCCATTTCACAAATTCCTTAGCCTCGGCACTGCACTTTTCTCCTTTATCTAATTTCCTCAGCTCAAAAACATTTCTTGGGCTGTTTCCATATATGACTTGGAATGGAGATTTGTTTGTACTCTTGTTGACAGAATTTTTGTATGCAAATTCTGCCTGCGACAAAACCAAATCCCATCCCTTGGGTTTATTTGCTATCAAGCATCTTAATAAATTACCCAGACTTCTATTTACCACCTCTGTCTGTCCATCGATCTGTGGGTGGTATGTAGAACTGAACTTCAGGTTTGTCTTCAACTTCTTCCACAATTTTCTCCAAAAATATCCAACAAACTTTGTATCTCTGTCAGAAACTATGCTTTTTGGTAGACCGTGAAGTCGTACCACTTCCTTGAAGAATAACCCTACAATGTGAACCGCATCACTAATTTTCTAGCAGGGAATAAAATGTGCCATCTTGGAGAATCTGTCAACCACCACAAATACAGAGTAATTTCCCCTATGTGTTCTCGGCAACCCAAGAATGAAATCCAGGCTGATGTCCTCCCATGGCCTCTCAGGTACAGGTAACTACTGATATAATCCTATGTTCTGCCTCACTCCTTTTGCCATTTGGCATATTCTACAACTTTGCACAAACTTGTTCACATCCTGCTGCAATTGTGGCTAATAATAGTTCTCACTTACCAGGGCAATGGTCTTATCCTGGCCAAAATGTCCAGCCAGTCCTCCGCTGTGTTTCTCTTTGACTAAGTTTTCCCTCATGGAACTCCTTGGAATGCATAATCTACTTCCTTTGAACAACATTCCATCTTGGATTAGAAAATCCAACCATTTTGTCCTGTCCACAGTAAATGGTGTCGAGCAAGCCTTCCAGGGCTTCGCAAAATCGGGATCTTCCGGGTACGGAGCCCTTCGAGTTCTTCGAATCCTACCACTTCCACTGTCATTTCAATCAGCAAATTCTGCCTTCTACTTAAGGCATCTGCAACTCTATTTGATTTTTTGCTTTTGTGCTTTAACACAAAGGCATAGATTTGGAGAAACTCAACCCACTTCAAGTGTCTTTGGTTCAGTTTTCTTTGGCTATTTATATACTGTAAGGCCTGATGATCAGTATATAACACAAATTCTTTTGGCAGCAAATAATGTCTCCACTTCTTCAAGGACTGAACTATGGCATAGAATTCTTGATCATACACTGAATAATTTTTCTTGGCATCATTGAGTTTCTCACTGAAGTAAGCAACAGGCTTACCTTCTTGAATCAGCACAGCTCCAATGACACTACCACTGGCATCACAGTCTACCTGAAATACCTTATTAAAGTCTGGAAGTGCTAAAATAGGTTGCTCAGTGACCTTGTTCTTCAACATATCAAAGATTTTGTCAACTCCCAAGGTCCACTTAAAGTCTTTCCTATCCCCTCTCATTGTCTCTGTAAGGGGTGAACAAATACTGCTAAAATTTCTGATGAATTTCTTGTAAAAACTGGCTAAACCATGAAATGATCTCACTTCAAAAGTACTTCTTGGAGTAGGCCATTCAATTATAGCCTTCACCTTTTCTGGGTCCATCTTCAGACATTCAACTGAGATGACAAATCCCAGGTATACCAACTCTTTCTTCACAAAATGGCACTTCTTCAAGTTGATCAACAATTGTTCTTCCCTCAGCTTCTCAAAAACCCTCCTGATGTGCATCAGGTGCTCTTCCAGGGTTTTGCTGAATATCAAAATGTCATTTAAATAGACAATAACAAACTTGCCTAAGAACTCCTTTAGCACTTCATTCATCAATCGCATGAAATTTCTTGGTGCATTGGTTAGCCCAAATGGCATGACCAACCACTCACATAAACCTTCTCTGGTTTTGAAAGCAGTTTTCCACTCATCTCCTTCTCTGATCCGAATCTGATGGTAGCCACTCTTCAGGTCAATCTTGGTGAAGTACTTGGCTCCACTCAAACAATCCATAATATCATCCATCCTTGGTAATGGAAATTTGTATTTGATGGTGATCTTGTTTATAGCTTGAGAGTCTGTGCACATCCTCCACTCCCCATCCTTCTTTGGTGCTAGTACTGCAGGTACCGCACATGGACTCAAGATTTCTTGAATCAGTCCCTTTTTCAACAACTCATGTACTTGTCTGCTCAGCTCCTCACTTTCCACAAGAGTCATTATGTCGGCTACCTTGTTGGGTAAGCTAGATCCGGGTACCAAATAAATATGGTGACTGATCTTTCTCATCGGTGGTAAACCCTCAGGCACATTGTTTGATATGATGTCTGGGAATTCTTCTAACAGGTGTTCGGCATCTGCTGGAACATCTGTGTACTGTTATTTCTTAACAGTAGGGATTAATTCATAACACATTGAATCCCTCTTCAGACCTTCCAAAAATTGTCTTCCTTCCACCAGGAAGATTCTGGCACTACTACACACTTTCTCATCCACTTCCTTCAATGGCTTCAATTTGTGACGTACTCCATCCTTCGTTAGAGAGTACGTATTTGCATGCCCATCATGCATTGCATGTCTGTCAAATTGCCATGGTCTTCCCAACAACAAATGGCAAGCATCCATTGGCAATACATCACATAGGACCTCATCTTGATAATTCCCAATGTGAAATTTGACCAAGCACTATTCACTGACAAGTGCTCAGTGGTATTTCTGCAACCATGAAATCTGATATGGATGCGGGTGCTTCCTCTTCCCCAAATTCAACTTAGTGACCATCTCTTTTGAAACTAAGTTGTCTGTGCTACCATTATCAATGATAACATTGCAGACCTTCCCTGCACATTTGCACCTTGTGCGGAACAGGCTCTTCCTCTATTCTGGTTCTTTTTCCTCATTTAACAGTGTTCTTTTCATCATCAACACTTCTCCTCCTTCTACCTCTTCAGAGTGTTTTGACTCTGCACCTTCATCTGCCACAACAGCTCTGGCATGACCCTCAGGTCTCCTGTCCATCCTTTCTTGGTGTTGAGGACATTCGTATGACCGGTGTCCTTCTCCACACTGGAAACAGGTTCCATGGAATACCCCTCTTCCATACCCATGTCTAGGTCTACCTCTTCCTCTCTGGTAGTCATTGTTATGATCACGCGGGCGGTAGGTATTCTCCTTTTTCTATTCCTGGGGTTTGCTTGTTTCCCCAGTCTTCTTCTGGTCTCGGTAATTTCCTCCACCAGTTTTTCCACTAGTTATTCCACCATGATACCACTTGATCGATAGCCAAAATCACAGAGACAAAGAAAACATTTTTATGTTATTCACACATGGCCAAAAATCACAGTCACGGTACCACATTACAGAGAAGAATAGAATAGTTTATTTATTCTCATGCATTGAATATGACAGTCACAGCACCGTGTTCACAGAGAAAAAAAAATGATAGTTTTATTTCCTTCGCATGCAGCCCAAAAATTACAGTCACGACCGAAAATTACAATCATAGCAAAAAATTACAGTCATGGCTGTTTATTCCTAAGTTGCCAAAGAATGGCATCTTTTTCATCTTTTCCAAGCTGGAAAAATGATTATCTTCTTAATTTAGCAATCTCTTTTCCTCCCTTGTGCATGCCTATGTTTCCCTTTTTAAAGGTTCTTAGGTGACGCTCTGTTTCCAGCTGGCGGCCCTTCGTTTCCTCTTCCCGAACCTTTCGTTCGCCTCCCCGTGTCGCTTCATTGCCCAGGTGTTCACCACGTGTCACTTTCTGCCTCTTGGTCTTCGGCTCGTTCTTTGGCACGAAAATATGCCCTGTCGCAATATCGTGACCTGTCACGATATCGTGACGTCTTTTCTATCGCACCTTCGTTCTTAAGCTGCGGTCATGATTTTGCGACCCTCCATACTATCGTAGTCCTTGCTTCCACTGCGGTCACAATTTCACAACCCTCCATATTATCGTAACTCTTGTTCCTATTTTGGTCATGATTTCGCAACCCTCCGTACTGTCGTAGCTCTTGTTCCTATTTTGGTCATGATTTCGCGACATGTCGCGAAATCACGACATGTCGCGAAATCGCGACATGTTGCGATTTTGTGACCCTCCGTACTATCGTGGCCTCTGTTTCGGTTTTGGTCATGAAATCGTGACATGTCGCGATTTTGCGACCCTTCATCCGCCATAGCTTCTGCCTCTGGTTTTGGTCACGATTTCGCGACATGTCATGAAATCGTGACATGTCACGATTTCATGACCCTTCATCCGCCATAGCCCTGCTTCATGGTTTTGGTCACGATTTGCGACCCTTCGCTCGTCGTAGCCCTGCTTCCTAATTTGGTCACGATTTTGTGACCCTCCCTCTGCCTTGGCTTCTTTCCCTATTGGTTGGTGCAGGATTGCTCTACTGCCGTCGGATGCTCCTGCATTAAGTAGTCTGGTGGAAATGATGCACCGCTTCCCTAGGATCACTACATAAAACATAAACATCCTATGGGAATTCTATATCTGCATGATGTAACCATGCAAAAATGGCAAGTAATTGCAATGGATTTCACTATTGGGTTGCCTAGAAATTGATTCTAGCATGATCCAATTCTAATGGTGGTCAACGGATTGACCAAGGTTGTGCATTTTATACCCAAAAACACTAAATATGATGTCATGGTTGTGGCTAATAGATTTTCCAAAGAGATATTTTGATTTCATGGTTTTCCAAAAGTAATTATATTGGATAGGGATTCAAGATTTACATCCAAGTTTTTGTAAGCTTTGCATTATGCCATAGGAACCAGATTGAATTTAAGTTCTGTCTACCACCCAAAAACTGATGGACAAACTAAAAGAGTGAACCAAGTGTTATGCTTTGCATTTACTGCATGGATCAGAAGACCCATTGGAAGGATTACTTGCATTTTGTGGAGTTTACCTACAATAATGACCACCATTTAGCTTTAGGCATGGCTCCTTTTGAAGTGCTTTATGGGAGAATATGTAATACACCCCTATCGTGGGACAATATGAAATATAGGATTGTAATTGGCCCAGACATGGTCAAAAATATGGAACAATAGTTAAGGACAATCAGGTAATGGTTGAAGGAAGACACAAATTGACAAAAGAGTTATGTCAATTTTAAGAGATCACATGTGAGTTTGTTATTGGTGACAAAGTATTTTTAAGGGTGAGACCAATGAAGAGCACTATTAAGTCCACGAAACTAGACCCCCACTTTGTTTGACCTTTTAAAATTATAGAGAAGATTAGTCTAGTGACATCGACTTGCCATACCACCTAGTTTGTCCAAGATTAATGACACTTTTCACATTTATTTACTTAGGAAGTGTGTTTCTACCCTTGAGCATGTGTGGGACTTTTTTAATTTGCACATGGCAAACCTAAATGCTATTGAGGTTTGACCAGTAATAATCCTTGATTTTCGATCCAAATTAATGCGTAAATGGACTTTGGAGCAATGCAAGGTCCAATGGGACCACTTTTATGAGAAAATTCTACTTGGGAGAAAGTAGCAGACATGCAAAAACATTTTCTATTCTTGTTTGAAGATGCAATATAATTATCATTCTATGTTAAAATTTGATATTACATAGAGCACTATGTTAAGCCTAAGGAGGGGATGATGTCATGACCCTCCCTTGGTGGGACCTTTTTACATATGGGATTTATATTTTGGTTAGGTTTTATTTGGATGGAATAATTGATTTCTGTCAAGATGTTTTTTTAGTAGAGATGTTTAGCTTATAGAAAATGTAATGAATTGTACTGAGTAGATGATTTACAATTTTATGACTAAGTTGCTACAAGTAATTATTTTGTGAATGAGCATGATGATGATAATTGAATTGTAAGTTTGCAGGAGTGATCAATTTCACAGGTAAAATAAGTATTGATACATTGAGTGTGAGATGTTAAAAAGATAAATGATGAATGCTCTTAAAGATGACAACCCCAAGGAAAAATAGTTGTTCTCTCATGTAGATGCATACCATATTTGGTTTTGTGTGATGCATTTTTGTGTGAAGGACTATACCTTTAGAAATGAGGTTGTTTGAAGAAAAGACAAAAGAGCCAAGAGAAGGAAAAGGATTAATATTGGTTTTTACAAACATAGAAGCATTTTCGTATGTTTTTTTGACTTTAATTATTGAACTTGATAATGCTTGTTTTATGCTCCTTTGTCCTTGTCTTATTTGTATTCTCTTTTAATTATAATATATGTATATATATACATATCCTTGTTGTTAATTCTCTTTTGCATTAAAAGTTTACTATTTCAAATCTGAAACATTTTATGGAAGTTAGACGTGTTTCAAAAAATATTCTCTTCTTCGTAAAAATAAAATGTATAATGATAGGTAAATTATTGATTTGAAGGTGGTGGTTTATTGTCTTTAGTTAGACGTGGATTTTGGTTTTGTTTTAAATCACAACTTTTATTTTTTTACTAGAGTAGCTATTGTTGTTTTTTATCTCCACCTTATTTGTGGATGAGGGAGAGTTGTGTATCACTAGAATAAAATGTATAATTGGTATGAAGCCTGCACACAATACTGACCATGGCGAGCATACTTGAAGAATGTGATACAACGAAACCAACGACCTGGAAACTAATGGAGAAGTAAGATAAAGTAGATCAGGTGTGAAGAGGAGAAAGAAGAAAAGCAAAACGATAAGCATCACAATGGGAAGTTCTAGAGGTATCTCAATGAGGCACCAAGTACTTCTATTTCTATTTCTTTTTGTATATATATGCCAAAAATAAATGTGTGGAATGTGTGATAGGATCTAGGTTACCTTTCATTGTCTTTGTAAAGTGAATCTTTATTTTGTTTTTGGTTATGGATTAGGAAATTCTTTTGGGTTTAAATAGTTTTCATTTACCTTAGAGAGAGAGGGACACATGTTTGTTTGTGAATGCCTAGTTCTTAATTACATTTTTAAGGAGATTGCATTCTAGTCTATGTTCGAATCCTTCATAGTAGAGACTATATTTATATTTGTCTTTTAGAGTAGAACATCCGATTATTCTTCCATCCGTTGGCTGTAAGAACTTTGGTTGTAGGAGTAGATTATGGGATAAGTTGAGGGTTTTGTAATATTGGGAATTTTCCTTGAAGACATCAATGTTTTGATGCGATGAGTTACCTTGGAAACCCAACTGAGTGGATGGATTGAGCCTTGTGATAGCATCAATAGGAAGATAAGTTGGTTGTGTAGTCATATTATTTATCTTGTTCTCTTAGTTCAATATTGTATTCTTGTAATAACCCTTAAAAATCATGGAAAACTTATCTGCATGGTAGTAGAGCGTAGTAGACTAATTCTCCTCACTGACTGTGTTGGGTAGGGAAGTTTTTTGTAGAGTCCAACTGAGTAGATGGATTGAGCCTTGTGATAGCACCTATAGGAAGATAAGTTGGTTGTGTAGTCATATTATTTATCTTGTTCTCTTAGTTCAAGATTGTATTCTTGTAATAACACTTAAAAATCATGGAAAACTTATCTGCATGGTAGTAGAGCGTAGTAGACTAATTCTCCTCACTGACTGTGTTGGGTAGGGAAGTTTGTTGTAGAGTCAAAATTAATACTCTGCAAGTTTTGTTGAGGTATATAAGCTCTGAGTCCCCTAATGATATTGGAAGTCTCCTCGGGAGTATTTTATTCTTGCAGTGATTTATTCATGGGATTGAAGAAGGTTTTTCGATGACCTATGTTGTTTACATGTGACTTATTTCTATTGGGCTGAATGATTATTGTGAATATATTGATGTAAATATTATTGGAAATTTTGAGTGGATAAGTTGTCATTGATGTCAAGAGTGAGTGGTCATTGATGTCAATATTTCTGCACCATTCAGTGGTAGTTTCAATGGGTAGCATCGGTTTCAGGTTCTCCAACTTCAGTTGATCAAGACTTGGTTTTAGGACGTTAGATATGGTCTAAAGTGTAAAAAGTCCAAGTGAATAATATTATAATATTATTTATAATATTACAAAGGGAAGTTTTAAATTAATTATAAATTAATTTATAATTTAATTTACTTAACTTAAAGTTATTTAAATTAATTATTAATTAATTTATATATATATATATATATATATATATTTAAATAAAGGGGTAAAAAATTATTGATAAAAAGTCTGGATTACAAAGTACAACTGATCCCCCATCCAGGACTCAAATAAGCAACAAGACAGTCTAAATCACTAGATAAGGTCAACTCCCAAAGAAAACCAAAAAAAAAAACAAACCACATTAAGTCTGAACATCCTTATGGATCAACTCCCGTAGGTGTTGAGAATCCCCAGACAGGAGACTCTCCTAGTTATCAATACTCTGTCCTAAATAAAAACCACATTCGGAGAATGAACATGAATCAAATCATGAACAGCTTTTTGTTTGGGGATGTTGTTCAACCCCCTTACATTCCATGAAAGTATAATCATTTTTGGGGGTTATAAAAATGAGAGTCCAATGTTCTTACCAAACCTGACTCTACCAAAGTCTCCCCCATTAACTTAATTTTATCCTGGTCTTTCTTTCGACCCACATTCATATTCTTATCTGAAGCATTTTTTTTAATTATTTTATGCTGCAATCCCAGCATCGTAGGAGTTTTACAGTCCATGGATGACTGCATCAGTGCCTGGGTAGGAGAGGGCACATCTAAATCTGTGCCATTTTCTAAGATAACTTCACTTCCAGGGCTAGGGCCAACCATATCACCTATACTCGAAACCAAAGCCCTTTGTTCTTCATTTAAACCCCCTGTATCTAGTTCCCTTAGTTCCACCTCATGAAGAGAAAACTGATTTGGTCCTGTTATATCTATAGCAGGTAGCGATGTTTCAGGTATCTCCATGCATTGATCAAGATTCTCTAGAATTTCAAAATGATTGAGCTGAGCATCTGGATGGTTATCCTTAATGTCTCTTTTTGCCTTTCTTCCTTTGTTCTGAGGTTTTACCGTAACAAAGCCTTCCTTATACTCATCCCCCTACTTTATCGGGTCTTTTCCTTTATCCATATTTTGTATAGCTTGAGAGGTCCCAGGATTTGAATCCATAGGTAGGACAAACTTAGGGCATTTTCTTTGTAAGTGGCCATATTCATGGCAAATTCGGCAACAAAATGGAAGAGCTTCATAGTCAAGTTTTTGAACCCATGTGGTTGATCCGAACTATATTTCAATAGAATCTGGAATAGGATTGTTTAAATCAATTTCAACACAGATACGGGCAACAGAGATTACCTTTTTATCCAATGTCTATCCTGACGGCCCAACCGGCTTCCCAAGTAGAAAGGCAATCATATGCAAGATGTCATTTCTCCAAAATTCCAAGGGGAGCCACGAAAGTCGAACCCACACCGGAACCTATGACGACCGCTCCTCTGATGGGTTGAAACCCACATGCCAGGGTTTAAGAAAGAGTCCCGCTTGGTTACAGAAATAGGGACCTCCTTCAAATGCTTTGTTACAATTTGCAAGACAAGAAAAAACCACCATAAAATAGTTGTTTGCACTCAGCATCACCTCCACATCACCTTCAGGGTTCCAAGTCTTCCTAACCCAAGCCTCCACAAAGGGAAGAGAAATTCGGATGCCCATAAATTTACCAATCAGTGCATGTTTGGTTAAATACTCCACATCTTCTGCCACCGAGTCTGGTTGAACCACTAGAACCGGCTTGGATTCACATCATTCCAAACATCCATTGTTCTTTAACAAGTGATTACTGGCATGCAATGGGAAATCATGTTCCTTCCAATCATTTTTAAAAGAAATACCAGCCCTAGCATGCATGCTCTGTGACGGACCTGATGCCATCACTACATTCCTCCAGTTGTTCATACCTCCTCCAAAAACTACTACCATCCCCGCAGAGCCCACCAGATAGGTCTCAAAAAAATTCCAGCAAAGTAGCTTTCCTCATCAAACCCTAGCCCCTTATTTGAAGCATTTTAATTTAAATTAAGCCTCATATTAATTATAAGATTAATTTATATTAATTTTTAACTAATCGTAAGGAGGGTTATTAAAATTAATTTGAAATTCAAAATAAAATTTCTAAGCCCTGACGTGGGAAGAACATTTATCATGTGTATAAAAGGGGGATTATCCACCTTACCATAATCCCCAATGCTTTTTGGATGATATCCCATGCTATGCGAACTAATGCAAATCGAGTGTGCAACAAAGGTTTTTAATTTTTTTAAAGTGCTAAGGGAAGACGAGAACATATCATCAACCAAGGAGGAATCCTTGGTCACCAACTATTGGTAGCACATTTGGCAACCATGGCAGTGGCATGTCATTAGGGCAAAAATAGGCGTAGGTTCGAATCTCCATGGAGGATCATTTTTGGTTTTGCTGGAAAGTCCGACGGATAAGATAGAAAGGGAAGGAAGGTTGACTTCCATCATGAGGGTGCCTCTAGCCCACGCGGTGGGATCCAAAGCACTAAGGCACTTGGTGCTTGTGAATATTGTGGATTGAATCACACCAAAACCCTTTTGAGGGATAATAAGGTATGCATTAAATTTTGAGTGTTGGATTTGTCGAAAAAGGTTGAGGTATTAAAAATTAATTTTTGCATATTTCATGTGGTATATGAGGTTTTAGGGAGTTATAAGGATATTGCAAAATAATATTTTTGATATTATTTGTTTTAGGGATTGAAAAATAAATAAAGGTGTTTTAGAAATATTGGTTGTGATTTTTGTGGTGTTGGATATTATTTTAAGTTGGAGTTGATAAGGTGTATCAAAGTAATTGTTTTTATGTATGGTTTGAGGAGTGTTAATTTTAAAAGGGAGAAATAAGGTATATTTGAGCATTGATTATTTTTGTGTCCAAGGAATATTTTTAAGAGAGTATTGGAGTAATATTTTGATATCTAACCTCCTTGAGTTTGGAAAATAAGTGTTTATGATTGTGGCAGATTTGTGTGGTCTACTTCTCATCAAGCAAAAAGGTATGGGCACATTCTTCCTTGATTGAGTTGATTGGTTGATTTTCTAGAAAAAAAATTTGGAGTGAAAAGGACTTGATTAGGTTTACTTATTGAGTTGTTGAGCTATTGTGAATATTGTTTTATAAGCATTATTATTGAAGTTATTGGTTGAGTGAAGAACCTGAACTAGGGTTTGCAAATATCATGAGTATCATTGTTATGTGAGATTGGTGGATAAGCATTGTTGGAAAAATTTTGAGTGAGGGTTCATATACTTGGAATAGGGTTTGTGATCAAGGATTATTTCATTGAGTGATTGATTTAGTAGAGTTGGTTGAGCCTAGTCAAGTGGATGTGTGTAGTGATAGCTCAAGTTCTATGAAATAAATTGTTCTATATTCTAAATTGATTTGAGAAAGAGGTTGAGTATTGATGAGTGTGAAACATATTGAGTCTCTAGCAATTCTATATATGTTTTTGTGATAAAAGAGAGATTGAAAGTTATTGAGAGTTTGTGAGTGTGAATCATATTGAGTCTCTAACAATTCTCTATATGTTTCTAAAAGAGTGATTGAAAGTAATTTAGCATTATGATGAATGTGAAGCATATTGAGTCTCTAACAATTCTCTTTATATTTCTATGAGATTGGATAAGTTCTAGTGTGGAATTGAGAAGATTTAAATCAAGTATTTGAAAAGACTTGTGGATATATTTGTGTAGGATTTTATGAAAGCTTACAATACATATTGAGAGAAGATTTGTACAAGTTCTAGTGAGGACTTGTTGAGCAGATTTGAACAAGTTCTAGAGAGGACTTATGGACATATTAGTGTGAGATTTTGTGGAATATTACAAGGCATATTTGAGACAAGTCTTTAAGAAGACTTATGAGTAGAGTTGATTGATTTGTTCAAACCTTGAGTTAAGGTTTGGGGTAGATCTAGTAGAGTTGATTTGTGATTAAGTCAATATTTGTGTAAGGCTTGAGGATAGATATTGAGGACAGATTTGTGCTATACTAAAGTACTATGTTTAGTATAGGTCAAAGGATAGAGATTGAGGATAGATTTGTACTAGACCAAAGAACTTTGTTTAGTATAGATTTGAGGATAGAGTTTGGTACGTATTTGAGGACATGTTTGTGCCAAACAAAAAATAGATATTGAGTAGATTTGTGCTAGACTGAAGGACTGTATTTAGTGCAAAGTTGAGAGTATTATTTGGAAGGTGACAAAGTATAGAGGACAATAGTATCAAGTGTATAGAGATTCATTAGCTAGGGTAGTGAGTACATGTGTCTTCAGTGGATAGATATCCATTAGCTAGTGTAGTGGGGTCAACAGTTCTCCTATAAGATCACTAGTTAGAGCTAAGGAGAAAGGAGTTCTCCTATGGATAGAGATCCATGAACTTAATTAGGATATTGGTTTCTCCCTTAGACAGAGGTCCATAAACATTGTAATAGGGAAAGGATTCCCAAGAGATTGATTGAGAAAATTTTAGTGAAATATTTTCTCCGTGGAGTAGCCCAAATTGGGTGAACCATGTAATATTGGTGTCTCTATTTTGTGTGGTGATTTGTGCATTGCTTGGATTACTAATGTTGATATTGCTATATTTACATTGCATAATATTTATTGGGAAAGTAAAGTAAAAGGTGGTCTTATATTGTTCATGCTCCCTCTTAGTAGAAGCTTGTGTTCTTCAAATATTAATGAAACCTTTGTCCAAATGGAATTTATGGTTTAAAAGGGTTTTAGTTGTTTCATAAGATTGTATATTTAGTTATGTTTTTACTTTGTAAATGTGCATGTTGTGGAATGAGACTAATTTATGAGATTGAAATAATAAGCACCTGAATATCTTGACACATAATTTGTATTCCTAAAATTAAAAAAAAAAAGATACAGGATGCATTTTCATGAGTAGGTGGCTATCTAGATCCCTTTCAAATATCACATCTCTCAGGATTGAGAAGGAAATGCAAAAATACATATGAAGGAGTGCAAAATATATCATACCTTGTGAAGATAGTGATCCAAAAGAAAAACATTGGGAAGGGAATGTTTTGTAAAGTAATATGGAAATAGAGCTTTGAATGTAGCTTCAGGGAGTTATTAAATGTATACTTTGTAGGACTTTTATTTTAAATGATGTAATGTGTAAACTTAAAATAGAGAAGATTGCATGTATATAAATGAAGAGACTATTGTTTTTAAGTGTTCTTTGGAAATTGACACTAGTTGTGGATAGATAATGATATTGTAATATTGACAGTACTTATATCAATGAATTTGGATATTGGTTAAAATTGATGTGTTTACTTTACTACAAATTTCCTTTACAATGCTCTCAAATGGTTTATGGTATGTTTTGTTTATAAGAGCTAATAGAAATTAAATCTAGTAAATAAGAGACTTCGATGGTATAGAGGAAAGGTTCCTTTATTTTGGTATCTCGCTCTTGTTTGGAAGGATGTTTTAGTTGAGAATATTTCATTTAAAATCTATGGATGCTTTTTAATGATTTGTATTATGGTTGTATTCATCGGCCAATAGTTTGAATGTGTGGCTAGTTTCATCTACGATGTGGTAGTTCACACCATAGCTCAATTAGATTAAGAGTTTTGTGTTTAGATTTGGGTGTTGTCAAAGTATTCATTTCTACTCATAATTCATAGAAATAAGGAGTCAATGATTTAGGGAACTTACTTTTGTTTAGTAAAGGGGAAGTAAGTGGGTCTTCAACAATGTAACCGAAATAACTATTAAGACTATACAAGGGAAGACTATCTTGTCTCTTTGACGAGAAGGATAGTCATAATTTCTATGTTCTTAGCACCTATATTGATAGACCTATGTAGGGTGTAATTGATAGAGTAATCCCCTTTTAATGGATATTAAGGGAAGTGGGAACTAGCTCATCAAGGGATGGATGAGAGAGATAGTTCTAAAAATGGCTTTGCACCTAGTACACTTGAGTATATTGACATATGTAATTGTAGTGATGGATGAGTTTAGTGATGGTGATAATTATGATCGAATATTGTAATAGAAGTTTAAACACCTAAAAGGATCCAAAGAATCTTAGGAAAAAAAAAGGGTTGTGACACTTGTGAAAAAACTGAAGGACATGGGCCTAGAAAGTTTTGGCCAATTCCTATACTTTTATTTTTATATAGGTAACTAGAACCTTATTTATGATTTACAAGTATTCATGGGAAATGTATGGTTTACTCAAGGCCTTTAGAATTGTTGAGAAGAGTTATATTTTAGATCCAATTTATACATAATTTTTCTTACTAAATGGTCTCCTTTTTTTTCCATGTGTTGTTAAAACTTTTGATTATTATAGAAGATAATCTTGGATCTTTAGTGTAAAAGATGATTATATATATATATATATATATATAACATTTTAAGTCCTTGGTATCTAAGCAAGATAGATTGTTAAATGTATGGTTTACTGAAGGCCTTTAGAATTGTTGAGAAGAGTTATATTTTACATCCAATTTATACATAATTTTTATTACTAAATGGTCTCCTTTTTTTTTCCATGTGTTGTTAAAACTTTTGATTATTATAGAAGATAATATTGGATCTAGTGTAAAATATGATTATATATATATATATAAGAAAATGTTTATTTATTAAGTCCTTGGTATCTAAGCAAGATAGATTGTTAAAGGATATAGTTTCTAATTTTTATAGTTAATGTAGTATAACATCTTCTAGACATATGTACTTTTTTAATGTTATTTTAAAAATCTTCATTTTATATCATAATATCCATATTTACAAATAAAGTGGTTGGAAATTTTTATATTATTTAAAATAAATTCCTATATTTTATAATATGTTATTTAATTTATTTTATTGTGACTTCATGATTCTAAAATCCGATTTAAAAGTATTGCATCAAGATTTTTAAAAGGTTTAATATCATAATTTATTGTAATTATTTAAAATTTATTTTATTTTATAAAAAAACACAATGTATTAGGTAATTATTTATAAAATATATAATTTCTATACTTTTTGCCTCTATACTTCCCCATTCTTCGAAAAACTGATAGTATTGTTTTTTTTAATATTATAAATGAAAGGAGAAACAATTACAATTGATTAGAAGAAATAACCCCAGACATACATAATTTAACTAGAATAAAAATTGAATACAAAGCATGATTTACCATATGATGCAGTCTAAAGAAGGGGGTCTAATGAAAGACTATCTCTTCTAGAAGTAAAACAATTTCGCAACTCACAACGAGAAAATTGTGTAAAACAATAAAATATTAGAATTTTTTTATTGTTGGTTAGTCAAAAAAATGTATCCATAGATTATATTTATGTTCTTCCCATAAGTGGAAATGAAGGTTCACTATGTAAAGCCAAAATCCATGTCCCTTCATCTCCAAATCCTCATATAATATTTTATTTTATTTTTCTTGTAACTACCATGTGTTTGCATGAAAGTGTCACTTGTATGGCATGCTAAGATGACAATGTGACCACAAATTATAGACAACAATATGGAAGATGACAAATGACAAAATGAAATATGGAAGATGGTAGCAGCAATATGATAGACAACAGATGATAGACAACAATAAAAACAACAAGATATTAATAGCATGATGGTAGCAATAGCAACAATATGACAACAACTTGATGGTAGATAACAACAATAGTAGCAATATGGAAGCAACAACAACATGATGATATTAACACTAGAAATATGATAACAATATGTGTTGGAAATTTTGAGTATATTGTGTTGTCATTGATGTCATAGGTTGATGACATTGGTTGTCATTGATGTCAAAGGAAAGATAGGTGAGAATAATCTTCAAAGGGTACATGAGGCAATGTGGGAGCAAGAAGTTGTGTGAGCAAAACAAAGACAAGGCACTCTCCATAGTGGCACTTGCAAAGAAAAAGAAAAATATTATTTGATCTTCCATGGTGGTAGTCACAAAAAAAAACAAAGACTTCATGTTGAGAAAAGGCCCAAAGGTGAAAGTGAAAATTATAATATTTAAATCTATTTAGATTTAAAATATTATAACAATCAAAATTCTGAAAGGTGGGTGCCAAAGCATAAAGTTTTAATTTAATTAAATGGTGGGCACCAAAGCATAAGGTAAAAACATAATAATTCTCCAAGCATCGACATCATGTTTCAAAGCACCAAAGCACAAGGTAAAAACATAATAATTCTCCAAGTGTCGACATCATGTTTCAAAGAGCCAAAACATATATATAGGTGATTAATTTTTGCAAAGGCTAAGGTTCTCATGAAAAATAAATTTGAATTATCTGCTCGCTCGTTCGATCATCGGGGGTAGAGAAGGAGTAGAGGATGGTGCACACTTCAAGGTAGAGTTCATGAATAAAAATAGGGGACAATAAATTAAAGACTCATCCAGGAAGCTAGCCTAGATGGTAGGACCCCCTGTGCAAAGGTGTGGTAGAGAGAAGGTCTCGAGTTCGAGACACAATGAAGGCAGTGTGATAAATTTTTTGTTCATGAAGGTTTCACATTGGAGATCGTGCATAATACGGAGTGTGTGTGCCTTGAGTTTTGTGTGGGTGGCTAGCCCATGTAGTGGGTTGGATAGCACTAGGGCATGGGCCAACAAGTGGTGCAAGTTCTAATCACGATGGTGACAACAAAGTGGGCATGATTTTTATGAAATTAATATCTGCCAAGGTCTAAGGTATGCGCTTGCTTAGGGAGTCATAAGGCCATCATTTTGTTTTAATTTTTGAAATAAAAGGAGGGACAACGTGGAGTTTTTTTTTTAATTCAGATTGTTAGAGCTATGTGTGGTGCATAAAATAAAGTGATGTTATAATGTTCATGTTGGAATTTTGAAGTGCATTGAAATATTTTATTTCAAGTAGGAGGTATAAGGTGTATATGGCAATTTCATGTGTGTAATTTGTGCCTTGTTGTGTTGAATATTATTTTGCAATAATAGGAGTAATAAGGTGTGATAGTGGCTTGATATTTTATTGTGATTCTTGCATGGTGAAAGGAGAATATGAGAGGTTTTTGTTGAGTGTTAATGCTTCATATTTGAGAACAAAAGAAGGGTCATAGAGCATCATTTTCAGATTTCATTGTGCACATATTTTTGAGAAGAAATTTCATGTGGATGTTTTGAGAAAGTACTTTGCTATCTAATCCTTGAAGTGGCACAAGAAAAATTGGTTGTTTGTGAGACAGGTTCTTGAAGACACTTCTTCATCAAATAAAACTAAGAGATGAGAATATTACTCCTTATTTGAGGTGTTTATTTGGGCATAAAGTTTGATTTTATAAGGAGGAGATATAAGTATTAAGTTCATGTGCATTGTTGGAAATATTTGAGATAGGATTTGTGCTTCATTTTTTGAACTCCATTTTTGAATGAGATTGGATACACTTGAGCTAGCGTTTGTGAAACAAGTTGTGCTACATGGTTTGTGCTTCATTGTTGAAATAAAGTGGAATTACTTTTGGTAGGATTGAGACCAAGTTTGTACATCATTGTGAAAAAATTTGAGCAGTGGTTTGAAAGACATTGAAAGTAACTGTGAAGTGTTTGAGATCAATCTTGTGAAGGAAATTTGTGCATTATTGTGTTTGATCCTTGAAAGCAAATTTTCAATAAAGATAGACCAATTTTGTGAAGTAAAGTTATACACCAGTTTGATTTGTTTTGAAAGGGATTTTTCAAGAGGTAGAGATTGTATTAGATGATTGTAATATTTGTGAATGTGAGAACATACTAGTTATTTGATAGTACATATCATTATCTATATGTTATAGAGGTTAAATGAATTCTATATAGAATATGCTTGAATTGCCTAGTTGAAGAAAGCATTTATGAAAGAGATATAATATTTGTTTGTATGCAATATTTGGAAATATTTGAGTAGGTTCAATGAGTAGCACTGAGGTATATTTGAGCAAGTCTTGTGAGAAGACTTGAAGCAACATTGAGGTAGATTTGAGAAAGTCTTGTAAGAATACTTGAAGCAACATTGAGGAAGATTTGTGGAAGTCTTGTGAGAAAACTTGAAGCAGCATTGAGGCAGATTTGAGAAAGTCTTGTGAGAAGACTTGAAGAAGCATTGAGGCAGATTTGAAAAAGTCTTATGAGAAGACTTGGGATAGATTTGAACAGATACTTGTGAGTAAAGTTGGAGAATATTTGTGCTAGCCTTCTAATGAGGTTTGCTACATATTTGAGGCAGATATTTGTGAGCATAATTAGAATATATTTGTTCTAACCTTGTAATGAGGTTTGGTGCAGATTTGAGATAGATATTTGTGAGCAAAGTTAGAGCAAATTTGTACTAAAATTGTAATGAGGTTTGGTGCAAGTTCAAGATAGATATTTATGAGTAGATTTGGAGTATATTTATGTTAGCATTATAATAAGGTTTGGTGTAGATTTGAGGTAGAGATTTGTGAGTAGAATTAGAGAAAATTTGAGAGAAGAATTTGGAGTAGACCAGAAAAGAGGGGATAGAGTTCTCCTATAGAGAGAGATACACAAACTATAGCAAAGTGGATAGAGTTATCCTGTGGAGAGATATCCACAAACCTGAGAAAATGGGATAGAGTTCTCCTGTGGAGAGAGATCCACAAACCAGAGTATTGAGGATTGATATCTCCTTTGGATAGAGGTCCATAAAAATTGTAATAGAGAATTGATTCCCAAGAGATTTGTTGAGAAAATTTAGAAGAAATATTTTCTCCATGGACATAACCCACATTGGGTGAACCACATTAAATTTGTGTCTCTCATGTGTGTGATTATTTGTGCATTTCTTTGATTACTACTATTTATATTGCAATTGATAACATTGGATGATATTGTTTGGGAAATAAAATTAAAAGTTGATATTATACTATTCACCCCCATCTCAGTATAAGATTGTGTTCTTCAATATGATGGCAATAGCAGTAACAAGGTGATAATAGCATGACAATAACAACAACAATAAGATGCTAGCAGTATGATGGAAGCAACAACAACAAGATGAAAAATATAAGAATGATGACATTAATAATAGCACTTGGATGATGCTTATTTTATTTATTTATTTATTTTAAATTAATATTAATTAGTTAATGCATAATTTATTGAATACCCAATTGCTTCCACGCCATACATTCTAGGTAAAAAGAAATGTTTTATGAGAAAAAGCTCATGAAAATTTTATGAAATACACAACTCAAATCCCATACTTAGAAATATTAGAAACATTCATCCACATTGCTTCTTTAGCTCTATGATTTTTCCACTTAAAAAAATACTCATAATAATCTTTACGTATGGTCCTCTTTTCCACTCTAGAATCTATCTCTACTTCAATCTCGTCTTACTCTTTCTCTGGTAGTTGTTGTACCCACTCTTCCATCAAAAAATTAGAAGTGATATATTCATTACTATTTATTGATCTATCATAATATGGATACAAATCAACCACATTAAAAATTGATGATATGTCTACTCCTTTTGGGAGTTCAATTTCATAGGCATTAGCTGCAAACTTCTTTAAGACCTTACAAGGTCCAAAAAAATCTAATTTAGTTTTTTGTAAGTGTCTTTTAGGAACGTCTCCTTTTGAAAATATTCCAATACCAAGTCCCCATCATAGATTAATTGTTTTCTATTCTTGATATTGGCATGTTTCTTATATCCCATAACACTCTTTTCCAAATCATATTTCACCTTCCAATGTAAATCATGCATGTAACCAACAAATTCCTCCACTATAACATTTGGACTCCTCAAATACACTATACTTTGCAACTCATTCACTCCTCTTAGATGAATTCATACACAATTTAGAATAGAATATTGGCTATAATTTTATTTATCAAGTTGTTATATGCAAATTGTGTCAGTGCCAATATGGTATTCCATAAATTTGACTTCTTACCAACTAAGCAATACAACAAATTTCCAAGGCTTCTATTAACAACTTTGGTTTACCCATCCATTTGTATATTATAATCTAAACTAAAACTTAATTTTGTATCTAGATTCTTCTATAAATTTTGCCAAAAGTGACCAACAAAATCAGAATATCTATTTGACACAATACTTTTCAACAAACTATGTAATCTTACAACTTTTCTAAAGAAAAATAAACAATATGACTAGTATCATTCATTTTACTATAAGGTATAAAATTTGACATATTTAAAAATCTATCAAAAATACAAAAATGGAATCCTTACCTCTTTGTGTTCAAGGTAATCCAAGAATAAATTCCTTACTTATGTCTTCCCATGGCCTTTCTAGTGTTGGTAATAACTAATACAATCTAGTATTTTCCTTCTTCCCTTTGCATATTGACAAACTTGACAACTTTGCATAAATCGTTTTACATCCACACTCCTTCCTAGCTAATAATAATTTTCATAAAGTTATCCCATGGTTTTATCTACTTTAAAATATTTAGCAAGTCCACTATGTTTTTATCTTATAAAATTATCTCTCATTGAGCTTTGTGGTGTGCATAACCGATGACCCTTGAGTAATATTCCCTCTTAGATAAAATAATCAAACCATGGTGTCCTATCTCTTGCAACAATGTTATTGCATGTTGTCCAAGATTAATTGAAATCCAAATAATCAACATAAAGCTCTTTCATGGCATCAAAACCTACAACTTCAATCCTCATTACATTCAACAACAAGCTTCGTATACTCAATGCATCAACTACCATATTTCAACTACCACTTCTATGCTTAAAAAAAAATTTGTTTGAAGATACTCCACCCATTTCATGTTTTTGGTTCAATTTGACTTGGTTTTTAATGAATTGTAAAGCATGATGACCTGCAAACAACACAAAATATTTATATAACAAGTAATACCTCCACCTTTTGAGTGCTTACACAATAGCATTAAACTCTTGATCATAACCTAAATATTTTCTCTTGGCTTCATTTAAATTTTTACTGAAATAAGCAATAGGCTTACCGACATCGCTCAGAAATCATCTAACGATTGTTTCACTTGCATCACAATCTACTTGTAAAATCTTGTTAAAGTTTAGAAATATTAAAACCAATTGCTTCATGGCTTTACCCTTCAATAATTGAAATCTCTTTTCTACTACATTTGTCCATTTGAACTCATGCCTACCACCCTTCATTGCTTCCATGATTGGAGCACAAATCCCTATCTATTGCAATACGACTATTGCATGTTGTCCAATCTTCTTTGAAATCCAAATCAATAAAGCACTTTCATGGCATCAAAACCTACAACTTCAATCTTCATTACAATCATCAACAAGATTATTCTACTCAAGGTGCCAACTACCCTATTTGAACTACCACTTCTATTCTTCAAAACAAATGATTAGATACTTCATCCATTTTATGTCTTTGACACAATTTTCCTTGGATGCAAATTAATTGCAAAGCATTATGATCCACAAACAATACAAACTCTTTTGGTAACAAGTAATACCTCCATTTCTTGAGTGCTTACATAATAGCATAAAAATCTTGATCATAAGCTGAATATTTTATCTTACCCTCATTTAAATTTTCACATAAATAAGTAATAGGCTTACCTTCATGGCAAAAAACTCCTCCAACGGTTGTTTCACCTTCATAAAAATCTACTTGGAAAACCTTGTTGAAGTTTGGAAATGCTAAAATCAATTTCTCTATGACTTTCCCCTTCAATACTTGAAATGTATTTTCTAGTGAATTTATCCATTTAAACTCATGCCTACCTACCTTCATTGTTTTCATGCTTGGAGCATAAATACCATTCAAATTTTTAATGAACTTATTATAGAAACTTGCTAAACCATGGAAGATTCTTTCCTTAAACATACTTCTTAGTGATGGCCAATCCACAATAGCTTTTATCTTTTTAGGATCCATCAATAAACCATACTTTGAGATGATAAAACCTAAACATATCAATTACTTCTTCATAAAACTATATTTCTTCAAATTAATTAACAATTTTCCCTCTTTAAATATTTTCAATACTAACATCAAGTGCATTAGATATTTTGTTTTTGCTTTTATAAACACCAAAACATCATCAAAATAAACCACCATGAATTTAAAAAATATATATTTAAGACTTCATTCATCAAACACATAAAAGTGTTGGGTATATTTTTCACAAATGGCATGACCGACCATTCATACAATCCCTCTTTATTTTTAAACATAGCCTTCCACTCATATCCTTTGCTATTTTAGATTTTATAGTAACCACTCTTCAAATCAATATTTGTGAAGTACTTTTTTCCACTCAAAAAATCCATCAAGTCATCCATACAAGGTAACAAAAACCTATATTTTATTGTCATTTTATTGATATCCTAAGATTCCATGCACATACGTCATTCCGCACATTTCTTGGGTGCTAGTACAACTAGTACTACATATGTGCTCAAGCTCTCCCTAATTGACCCCTTGTCAAATATCTCTTGGAATTGTCTCTTCATCTCTTCATTTTCCATGGGTGTCACCCTATAGGCTACCTTGTTCAGTAAATTTTCTCTAGGTATGAATTCTATATTATAACTAATGCTTCTCATAGGCAAAAATGCATTTGACAACTCCTTAGAGAGAATATCTATAAATTCCTCCAACATATCAATTATTTAATGAATAATTTTATCCATTCAATCCTCCAGCCCAATGCTTGCAATTTTGGTAATGAATGCAAAACACACTTCCTGCTTCTTCAAGCTCTTAAAGAATTATTTTCTTGAGATTAGGTAGACTTTAGAATTGTATTCCACCTCTTATTCTTTGTTCAATGAAATGAAAGCATAATTTTTACCATCCTTGAAAAATAAATAAGTGTTTATTCTATCATATTGTACCTCTTTCCTATGAAATTGCCATGGTCTACCCAACAAAATATGACACACATCCATCAACATAATATCATATATAATTGTATCCTTATAAGAACCAATTTGGAAATTCACCATACATTATTTGATACCAAAATGTGGTACCCATTTTGTAACTGTGATACCTTGTAAGGATTTAGATGATCAATTCTCTTTAAGCCATGTTTCTCCACAATCTTTGACACTAAGTTGTTCGTGTTCTCACCATCCAGAATCACCTTGCAACATTTACCTCTTGATTTATAAATATTCTTAAAAAGGATCCTTCTTTGCACTAGTTCATGCACTTCCTTGGCTAATTTTTGCAATATCCTTTTTATAAACTATGACTCTCCTTGTTTCAGTTCCTCAATATGCTTTAGCGAGTCAATAATTTCTTCATCCACTTGTATAATATTATTACAATATATATTTACATGCTTGATAGTCTATTGCATTAGATATTATTCATAGAATCTATGTCGTTCCATGCACTTATAATATTTGTGTCCTCTTCCTCTACCAAATTCACCTCATTCTCTTGATGATTCACCATTTTATTAGGTACCTTGATTGAATCTATTTGTTTGTAAGAAGCTCTCTCCTCAATCCTAAGTTTTTTTCCCTCTTCCTCCATTGGACTATCCTCTTCCTCTTGAATACCATCCTCTCCCTTATATATTATTTTGCTTCTTGTAGGTCAACTTATCTTCTACCTTGAATGCATATGTATGTGCCTCTTCAACTATTTTAATCCAAACCATATCAATACCATATGGATAACCTTATCCCCTTTATGTATCTTGCTACTTTCTCCTTGTTAGAAAAGTAAGCCCAAATATCATAGTTATATAATTCCCAGGATCATACAATCACTTGCATACATTCTCATTCAATAACAATATCAATATTGCACAAAATAAAAAATTTATTGATGATATTTTTTTCTTCATACAACTTCCTTACATAGCATATATCTTTGTCTTCAATATATAACCTTACATAATATTATTCAATGAACCTAAATATTTCACTTCTCAAACACACAAGATATGCAACCTTTCATATGCCTTTCTTACTGGTAAGACCCCAAGGTCTTACTACAAAATTAATAAATAATTTAATATAAATGTAATCGTAGGCCACTCAAAGGGGGCTCCCTTGTAATCACTTTGCCACTATAGGGGGCTCCCTCCTTTAGAATCTATATTCTTATTCTTCTTCTTGGATGATTTGATATGGATGGCCAACCTAATATATATATCTACCCTAAAGCTACGTTGGTGAAGAGACATTATGGTTCACATATGAAGAGACGTGATGGTTCACGTTATGAAGGGTTGTGATGGTTCACTTTATAAATTAATAATATAATAATTAAATGATTAATAATACTAACTAATACTAACTAATAATGTTAGGATTGAGGATCCTAACATGCCACCCTCCTTAAAAAGAGCTTTGTCCTCAAAGCTCAAAGTGAGAAGCTTCGTCCTTTGTTTTCCAAGAAGGATTTGTGTAAGTTATTGGACTCTTTTAATGGCATCCTTTCATAGGTAGGGATATCATGAAGGATGAAGCATTAGCAAGGGTTTGCCAAGAACAATAGTAGAATCTTCCTTAGGAAAATCATGATGACGATGTGAGGGCAACCCTTGGGGTTCCTCAAGTACTTCATAATGATGCATCAAAAGTGATGGTAATGATTTCATATCCTTTTTTGGTTCCTTGGTAGAGCCAATCGAGAAGGAGTGTGTAGTCACGCTGCGTTGGTTCCGAATAGGTTTGGTCATATGGTAAGAACACACTATTAGTGAGGAAGGCATTTGTAGGTCTTGTAGAGTGCATGTTTGGCTAGCATTGATCACTTTGGGTATGTTTACCTCATCCTTTCTTGGTACATCAATCAATTCTTGCACATCGACCTCATTGTCTTCATTGTGATGAGTAGGTGCACTGGTTGCTTTGGACACAACTACCTCATCTGCTTGCTCTATGGAGATACATGGATCAACTTCCTTCAATAAATACAATGTTAGTGTAGCACATTTATGGTGGGGTTCAAATTGTTCATCACAATTATCACAGAGTCCTTTTTCTCATCATTCTTTCATCTCATCAAAGCTAAGATGTTTAATTCATAAAGTTTGGTTAGATTTGGGGGTTGTGTAAGTGCTTTGTGCCCTTCCATTATGCATAGGTTTAGGAGCGATGTAAGTGGTTGATAATTTTTCCATAAGTGGTTTCCCTAATCGTTGTTGTGCATTGATTTTATCTTCAGCTAATTTTACCAATCCATAGGTCTGCATCATTGTATAGGGATTGAACCTTGTCACCTCCATTCTAATTTCCTCTTTTAATCCCCTAATGAAGCCACTTATGAGAATTGATTCATCCAATATTATGTTGTGTTTGGTGATATCCTCAAATCGAGTTTGATACTCACGTACATAAGTGATTTGATGAAGATCTTTGAGCAATTCCCACATGACTGGGTCCCACATGGCTCTGATACCAAATGGTAAGACCCCAAGGTCTTACTGCAAAATTAATAAATAATTTAATATAAATGTAATCACAGGCCACTCAAACGGGGCTCCCCTTGTAATTGCTTTGCCACTATAGGGGGCTCCCTCCTTTAGAATCTATATTCTTATTCTTCTTCTTGGATGATTTGATATGGATGGAAAACCTAATATATATATATATATATATCTACCCTAAAGCTACATTGGTGAAGAGACATGATGGTTCACGTATGAAGAGACGTGATGGTTCACGTTATGAAGGGTTGTGATGGTTCACTTTATAAATTAATAATATAATAATTAAATGATTAATAATACTAACTAATAATGTTAGGATTAAGGATCCTAACACTTACATAATAGCAAGGTCTCTCATGATTTCATAACTTCATATTTCTAATCTTGACACATCACACTCATAATCCTCACTTACATATTTGACAACTTTCACTCATGACTCTGTAATTACACACATGAAACCTTTCACTCAAAACTCACACTTGATTATATGACACATAAACACTCTTCATAACTTGACACATTATATTGACACAAATAATAAACATGCTTTCTAATCTAAATATTTACAATGGTACTCAAGGTACCAAGTAAATGTAATATCATCAACATCCCCCATATTATATTATTTGGTATGAATTATTTTTGCCTTTAATATTTGACTTTTATCTTCATCTTTGTCTTCATCCTTCTGATGCTAACTATGGTATTCCTTTATGTTTAGGTGTTGAATATGTTCTTCTGGCTTGATGTTTTCCATTCTTATGAATAAGTCATCACATCCATGAATATCTGAATCAAGTGACTTTGTAGTATCAACACATGTTGAATGCACCAACATATCCCAATGTTCATCAATAATGTTTGTACATTCTTTGGTTACACCCAAAATTGTTTCTTGAAGAAGATCATTTGCTATCATATGCCATAAGTCATTATATTACAATTGATATCTTTTATCACTGGTTTTTCCTTCAAGGTTTTAATCAACTCTTCTTGTTTTATGTTCTTGTCTTTAGAAATTTCAAAAGTAAGCAATGTCATATATATTATCATACCTATATCAATAGGTATATAGTAACATATTTAGAATTTTATTTTTCTTCAACAAGTTTGGACTGTAAATAATTTCCAAATGTAAAATTTTCATCTTTGGCATTTTTGAGAATTAAAGATAATTTATTCTTCAATTTTATTGTAATATCTCTTTTTTCATCAAAATTCTATATTAGAGTTGTGTAAAATTTTAGATTTTCCAAATCTCCTCACTATCCTTTAAAAAGGTAGTTTGAATAATATCTTCCATGTTGACATTCCTTTGAATTTATTTCAATTTAAATTTTAAAAATATAATCTTCTTCTCTTCAATTTCTTATTCAATCAATCAATCAACATTAATTTTAGATCAATTTCAATTAATCTTCTTATATCTCCCTAATTACTTCCTTCAAATTGTTTTCCTCTAATATTTAATTAATTTATCCACTTTCTCACCTTATAACTCCATTAATTCCATTCTTTAAATTTAATTAATCAAAACCTTATATCTCACAAATATTTAGTCAAATTTAATTAAATTAAAATATGCTCTCCAATAAATACCTTAATTCATTTACAAAAAATACTTCCATGTTCTTTGCATTAGGGCATCTAAAATTCTTCCCAAGGCATTATGAAATGAGCACTTCTAGATTTAAATCTTGTTTGAATTCCAAGGTATTATCTCTATACTAGTTGCTTCAAGTTCATTGACTCTTTGTGATGATTTTTTTAATTTTCTAAGCACTCTCTGACTGCTTTCAGGTATCTTAGGCAGTCTCAAATATCTCAAACACTCTTTGAATGTTTAGGCACTCTTCAATTTCTTAGGTATTTTTAATTACTTTTAGGTATTCTCTAATTGTCATAGGAACTCTCTCATTGCTCTTAGGCACTCTTCAATTTCTCTCAAGCACTTAGGCCACCTCTCATAAGCATTCTTCTTGCACTCACTGAATTCTTAAGCATTGTTGTTGCTTATATCTTCATTTTTTGTGGCATGTCACATTCTTCTTTAATATGTTCCTCCGCTCTTGAATATGTCATCTCCTCTCAAAATAATTTGCTTCTCCAATCATCATCTATTGTTTCCTTTTAAACTATGCACTCCTCCAATCTCAATATGTTATCTGCTTTCAAATAATACATCCCTCTAATATCTTAATCTAAATTCCAATTGGTTACCACTTCTCAAATAATATATTCTTCTCCAATATCCTCTCAAATATTTAATATTCTACACATCAATTCTCGTGTTACTCTCATGTTGTGAATCTCCATAATGTTTTTCAAATAAACCTTCACATTTTCTTCTGATGCCAGTCTCAAATAGCTCCTCATACTAATATCCAATATCTCCTCATGTTATTCAACTAAAGTGGTTCATATCAATGAAGCTCTAATACCATTGTTAGCAAAGTGAGGCCAAATATCATAGGTCTATAATTCCTAGGGTTGTATAATCACATGCATACACTCTAATTCAATAATAATACCATTATTGCACAAAATAAAAACTTTATTGATAATAAATAATTATTCATACAACTTCCCTACATATCATAAAGTTTTATCTTCAGTATATAACCTTATATAAAACTCTTCAATGCACCTAATTTGTATAGTCCTCAAACACACATGAGGTGCAACCCATATAATGATAAAGTCTCTCATGATTTCATAAAATTCTACTTCTAATCTTGACACATCATACTCATAACTCTCACTTACATATATGACACCTTTCACTCATGACTCTTCACTTACACACATGACACCTTTCACTCATAACTCACACTTGATTACATGACACATAAAAAATATTCACAAATTAACACATACTATTAACAAAATAATAAACACACTTCCTAATCTAAATATTTACAATGGTACTCAAGGTACCAAATAATGTAATATCGTTAATAATCCTCATCATATTCAATATGTCTTGCTCTAATTATCAAATTATAGAATCCTTTTGTATACTACATCACTTCTAACTCCTTTTGCTTGAGATTTTACAATTTTCTAAACAACCTAACTTGATAGTTTGCAAGAAAAAAGTTATATTTTAGATGGAAATAAACCTAACCCAAGTTTGAATTTTCTTCTTACCTTTTAGTTTTCTCTCAATTTGGATATGATCACACCAAATTGATGCATATCCATCCAATTGTGTGCAATTAAATTTGACCCACTTTAGGTCCACCATAGATTCATAGTTAAAGAATATCTCCATGTTTGTTATCCAATCTATCAACTCCTTCAAGTTAAACTTCCATGAAAACTAGGAGTATCCATATTTGACTTACTTCTCAGGCTATATGTTGCCCTAATCAACCACTACTTATGTTCTTCTCCTCACTCTTCAAATTGATATATTTGTTGACCAACATATTCCTCTTGACTATCACTCACATCTTCAATATGAAATCCTCTCATTTAGGTAGTCTTAATTACATTTAATTTAGCTATGATTCCCCTTAGCATTTCAACTTTGTTAATTGGTAAGAGGCACAAGACCAAATGGTCTTCTCATTCCTTAGTGTGTCATATCTCCTCCAGCACATATTATAGATCTCCAAAAACCTACTCTGATATAAAATGATGTAATCTAGAGAAGGTAGTTTAATGAAAGACTACCTTTTCTAACACCAAATAAATTTCATGAAACCTCACAACCAAAAACTTATGCAAAACAATAAATTGTCAAAAAACAATGTATTCCCAATTAGTTAAAAAAATACAGCCTGTTGAGTGGTGTTTTCACCCAATTGTGAAAGCACACTCTCCGATAGGATCTGAGTCCCAAAATCATCTACTTGAAATTATAACAGAATAATTTCTCCAAGGTTCCTGTTATCTTTGGATCTTTGTTTACCAATGATGTTGTTCAATCTAAATGCTGGGAATACCTTAGGGTTGCAAGTGGATGTTAACAAGGGGCACTATGGTTTATTTTAATTTGAATTTACAATGGACTCAAAGTGAATAAATCTAAGAACTGAATCTATTTCGATCTTGAGCTTTGATGGATTTTCGTTATTTATTCGAATGATGAGTAATTAAAATGCAAAAAATAAATAAGGGATTGAAAATAAAAGAAATGCAAATGAAAATGAAACTAAACTACGTCCAGAGTGCGACCATCCTGATTGACAAAACCGAAGATAATGAGGTTTCTGCATGCAACCTAACCTATTGAACCTGCAAATTTGCATAATCCAGATAAGCTAGGTGTGGGTTTCTAGGGTTTTTAATGTAATTTCAAATTTAGACATTTGCATGAAGCAACCAAGAACACTTGCATTAAACTTCACCTAAAAGCCTAGAAATCTGAAAGGGAAAGATAAAACATTAAATCATGCATGCAAAAATGACTCCTTCTTTCTCATCAATGAGATGTCAACTCTTTGTATTTCTATATTAAAATGATATATCAATTACAATGACAGAATGTTCCATGTTTAACAAATCCAGAACAAATGAAGGAAATTGCTCCAAGTGCAGGCCCAGAATGGCTTGTAGCCCTTATCTTTGCAACTCTACTAGCAGTAATTTCCAACCCTTGTATCAATCTGCGCTTCTGATTTTATACTGTCTGGCACGGCTCTCGGTTTCTCCCTGCGTCGCTTCATTTCATCTCCTAGAATGCATCGTTTCATATTCCTGCATTTTTGTTACTTTCAATTCATGCTCGATGCCGAAACGTTCAAAATTTTTTGTTACATGTAACGCTTCTGCAACTCTGACACCTATATGCCATGTGTTTTGCGCTTCCTATGCACGTTTTGTAATGGCCCCATGTAAATCATGATGTTTTTATGCATGCAGCTTGTTCCTCTACTAGCACAGCGAAAATGAGACATGTAGCGAAATCGTGACGTTTTTTGGCCAACAGCCTTGTCTGCCATCATGCCTAGCAAAAACGCGACATGTCATGAAATCACGATGCTTTTCTTCTTCGTATGCCCTTGGCCGCAACCTGTCATGAAATTATGATGCTTTTTCATTTGGAGCTATCCTACGGATTTTTTTTGTGAAATAGCGACGCCTTTTCACTTGGTATGCCTTTTGTTGCAACCTGTCACGAAATCATGACGTTTTTCACTCGGCACGCCTTTGGCTGCAACCTGTCGTGAAATCACGATGTTTTTCACTTCCGTACTGCTTTTCCAGCCTTCTGTTGTGAAATCACTACGCTTTTTATTTCAGGCTGCTCTTGTTATATTTGGCAGCGAAAACGCGACATGTCGCAAAATCGCGACATATTTTCCATTCGTACAACTTTGCTGCTTGGGGGCCGCGAAACCGCGACCTATCATTTTTTTTGCTTTGTGCCCTTTGGCCATTTTCTATCGTGATATCGTGACGTTTTTCCGCTTCATGCTCCTTTGCTGCTTTCTGTCGAGATATCACGATGTTTTTCCACTTCGTGCCCCTTTGCCTTTTTCTGTCATGAAATCGCGACGCTTTTAGTGCCTTGCCTTGTTTGACTGGTTTGACCCATGATTTTGCGACATGTCGTGATTTCGCTACGCCTTTCCATTCTGCCTTTCTCTCTCCTCTTTCGGCCGCAACGGAGCAACATGTCACGATTTCGCGACACCTTTTCATTTTTGCCGCGACCGTGCAACACGTCGTGAAATCGTGACACTTTTTATTTTTTGCCAGTGACCGCGCAACACGTCGCAAAATCATGACATTTTTCATTTTTCGGTAGCAATGGTGCAACACGTCACGAAATTGTGACACTTTTCATTTTTTGACAACGATGGTGTGACATGTCGCGATATCGCGACAATTTTCATCCTTGTGCAATTTTGCCCCATTTTCTTGATTTTTAGCATCTGGGTCACCGAGATTTTCTTTGAAAGCATGCAAAAAGGTGGGTCCCCAATTTTGGGGTGTGTTGTGGATCAGCCACAACAAATGGTGACTCTGCTATCAAATGCTCTTGAGCATTTTAGTGAGAACCCTACCTGAAAGTATACAACATGAAAACATGTGTTAGCACATAAGCAATATAAAAAAATCCCAAAGATCAGAAGTACATGAATCATCAAAATCATCAAGTATTAGCTCAGTGTGTGCAATGAATTTCATTCCCTATCATTTGAAATTGATCAACATTCCATTATCAGTTTTACATGGACGCATATGTGAGATTGTGAATGATTTGTGTAACCTAATGAATATTCTAGGAGATTTAGCTTTTATAAAAGGCATAGTCTTTCTTCTAGTATCATGTACAAACATTCAAGATTGCCAAACCCTCTTAGGATCCACTAATTAATTGCTTTATTATATCCCAAAATTGGTTATGAGTCCCTACTATCTTGAACCCATGTGCAAGTGAATGTGAAATCAGGACTTTGGGGAATCAGACTCCCAACCTAACCGAGATGGGAGTTTAACCCTATCCTTACTATTCTGATTTAGAGTTTATTACCTCACTTTGAGCAAAATAATTTAACCAATTATGGAAGAAATGGTCATGCTAGTCTAACCCTTTGGACAATCAGCGGTCTTGTTTTTTAGACAAGACATGTTGCCATGCATGGGCATACTTAACCCCATAATCCAAAACTTATCTTCATTTCTTTGGACCTTGGGGATGACTACCCATCCTTTGTAGAGGACAAGTAGTACGATCCTTCCAATCCAAAATAAAGATGAGATGAAAAAAATTAATTTTTTACTTCTTGGACCTTGGGGATGACTACCCATCCTTGCTAGGGACATGTAGTACGATCCTTCCAATCCAAGCTTTGGATAAAAATGGAAAATATTAATTTATTAATTAGACCTTGGGGATGACTACCCATCCTTTGCAGAGGACAAGTAGTACGATCCTTTCAATCCAAGACTTATTATGAAATGAGACATAAGAGCTTTGGGGAATCAAATTCTCAACCTAAGCGAGATGAGAATTTATGCCTGTATCGCTCCAAATTTTTTGCATCCCTACCTTCAGGCTATTGGATCTGCGCCCGGAAGGAGGATGGGAAAAGGATGTCGCGGTACCTCGGACTGAGAGGACTTTGCGAAGGTCCCGCCTCTCAAGGGAGGTGTATTTTGGTGATTTTTCGACGGATGGTGGGTTCACCAGGAAACATTTAGCGGCAGTTTCCACGCCTAGGTTTTGGAATGTGTTTAGATGAGTTCGTTTTAACCTTAAGCATTCATATCCTAGGTTTGGCCGAATGAATCTAGATTAATCTACATGAATATGCAAATTCAATGAATACAGAAAACAGATTTAAAAAAGGTAGAAAATAGAGAATTTATAGGAGGAAAATGAGGAATACCTGATCCGGATGTCTGAAGAAGATTCTGACGTTTGAAGCAGTCTGGATCGTCTGGAATTCGACGAGAATCTCTCGTAATCCGACGAGAATCATCCGAAACCGACAGAATCGTCTGAGACTGACAGAATCGTTTGAGATCTGACGAATTCGTCAGAGACCTGCAAAACAGAAAATAGATGCAAAATACAAGAAATTCTACTGTGCTAACAGAGGCAAATTACACCAAATAGCAATATGAATACTGAACAATATTTAAGAACATAAATTAAAGCAAATTACTGTACTTTAATGGCAGATCATGAACTTAGCATGCAATCTAAGCTAAATGGGTGAACTCCAAGTGCAAAATAACATAAAAACTGAATAGAGCATCTAATTTGCAGAATAAAATGATAGAAACAGAGTTGAGAAAAGCAAACTTCAGGCACTGATTGCCTCGATGTGGGCTGCAGTCGAGATCGTCTCGCATCAGTACGAAATCACCTCGAATTTGACAAGATCGCCTCCGATCTGAACAGGTTCGTCGGTGACGATGGGTGCTGGCTCCGATTGAAAAATAGTGATGTACCTGCAACAAAATTGCTATGGAACTAGTGTAAAAGCAAAATTAAGATGTTTTGACGCAGAGGGAATCAGTTTGCAGATAATTTCAGCCAAGGGTTGGGGAGGGAAAATTCTAGAGATTAAATAGGCTTAGGGGGAGTAGTTAGGAGGTTGGAGATCATCCCAATTTGGGAGATCTCCAACGGGGGAGGGTCCCAACGGCACAGACATGCTTCTGCCCAGATTGGAGACCCGTTGGAACAGATTCCAACTATGCAAATTCAGTTTTGCGACAAGATCGTCCTGGATGTCCTAGTCCAGACGAAATCATCAAATTTGGGGCGATATCGTCTGATCGACGAGGATATCGTCAAACGGTCAAAACAACCTCTAAAATTGGTGCGGAAAAAGGGGAAACGGAATACCCGACTGTTAACGGGCGGTTTGGGAGGTTAAATTTGAATTTAAAATTATTTACTAAGGTGAATGTAAATTTTATAATTTTACTACGCCAATTTTAGGGTGCTACATTTTGCCCCCTCTTTAGCGAATTTTTTGAAGAAAATGCGTTAAAGATGAGTTCTTCTCGATCTACGAGAAAGCAAAAAATTATACCCATTTTTAGGCGACGATTCTTGGTCGAATCGTACGACAACTTACTATGGTGCCCCCTCCGTGTTTTTACCCAAATCGAACGTTTGAGGAAAAAACATGGAAAAGCAAAAAATTATTGTTGAATAAAATTAAGAAAAATAGGGTAAAACCCTAATTCATTTTTACTGTTCATTTTCTAGTTTTTAGAGCTCTGAAGCAGAAATGGTGGAGACAACGCACAGATCGACAGAGGTCCGACGCGGTCTACGGGTAAGAGTCTAGACTTAACTAGAACTGATTTAATTTGAATTTTACATGCTTTTTAGGTAGATTTTAGATGAATTTGGAGCATCATGGCCGTTTTTGGGCTGTCGACGTCGTCGGGACGAAATCGTCCCGATTTCGACAAAATCGTCCCGATTTCGACAAAATCGTCCCGATTTCGACAAAATCGTCTCAATTTCGGCAATTTCGCCCGAGGGTGAAATCATCGAAAGGGGGACGATTTCGTCAAATTAGAGACGATTTCGAACTACGAAATCGGAGACGATTATGCTCAAATTTGGGACGATATTGTCCAATAGTGGGCGATATCATCAATTGCAAAAAAATTGAATTTTTAACTTGCATTATTGATTATTTGAATTATTGATTAATGATTGTTTATTGTTTTGTTGTTTATGTTTGCAGAGAGGATTACTAAAGAGCAGGGAGTGGAAATATGGAGGATTGAGAGATGACTTGGCCGCTCTGACATAGGCAGAGCGAGATCTGCTGGCACAGGCCGGCTTGCAGCATGTGGCAGAGATGCCACAAGTATCCATAGATATGGGGCTTCTAACAGCCCTAGCAGAGAGATGGTATCCGGGGTCTTCCTATTTTTGGCTACCGACAGGGGAGATGGCTCCCACACTAGAGGACGTATGGAGGATTCTGAGAATCCCCATACAAGGACGGATGATCACTCCTGCGGCAAATCAGGGCCACGCTATGGGACGACTGTGTGGTGACCCGAGCTTCACCCTGGAGAAGGGCAGAGTTAATATCGAGGCACTACGCCAGATGCCTGGGGCATCCAGACTCACACGAGTACTAGCTGGAGTGGTTGGTGGACTTCTGTTGTGCCACCAGAGCGGGTGTAGGGTGCCATGGATGCTCGTAGATGTGATCTACGATATGCGAGACCATGGGTACAGGTTTTGTTGGGGCAGTTATGTTCTATGCCGATTGTACAGGATCTTGTATGGGGTCGTGTACAAGGGCGGGCGATGTCTGGTGATGACATCGCTCCTACAGGTTTGGTGCTGGGAGCACATTACGGTGCGGAGGCCGATAGGGCTTCCACTGATAGGGGTAGACGGGGAGAGGCCCCGAGTCTTCTACTAGTGGCTCCGAAGAGGGTCACAACGGCGGATCGACCTACCGATGTCCCGGAGGCTACTGGACGATTTGGTCCCAGACCAGATCACCTGGAGACCATGGAGAGAGCATCCAGGGTGGCTAGAGGACGGACAGGAGCTGGCTCGCATCAGGAGAGTCTGCTGGCTACGGATGGAGAGAGGAGAGGTGGAGCTCCACCGCTATGACCGAGTTTTGAGGCAGTTCGATCTACAGCAGGGGATCCCATCTCTCAGGGATTACGAGTTTTCCTGGACTATCTGGGATAACACCACGGTTAGCGGGGCTCCTGACATGCAGCGCTTTTGGAGCCAGGACATGGATGATGCCCCCATTCAGCCAGTGGATGGGGACGACGTAGGGGTAGCCGATGGCTATGATGCCTGGTACGCAGGCATCCGCCCTCCTCGAATGATGAGGGCACAGGGTCCGATCCATGCGATTGTGCGTCGGATAGGGAGGCGGCACCAGGCGACGATGGAGGCGGCCCAGGGTCACGACGGGAGAGAGGTGAGGAGGCCACAGGCACAGTAGAGGCCGCGATAGAGAGAGGGAGAGGAGGGAGGTGAGACCCCCATCTCCATAGAGGGATAGGCCACCATCGCCCGATAAGGGCAAGGGTGTAGACACTGGGGAGAGCAGCGAGACAGCGACTCTCCGAGCTGAGGTTGCCTCGCTTGTGAGGCTCAGGTGCAGACACTACAGGATGAGGCTACACGGCTCAGAGCTCGAGGCGGAGGAGCGAGCACTCAAGATTTAGCATGCGCTATCACCTAGATTACATTCTATCAGGCTCTATACTACCAGGCGATGCCAATAGAGCAGAGGGTGCCATTATCAGCACATATTGTAGATCCTGTCATGATGGGGTCATCGAGGACATCATCACGATCGGCATCCAGGACTCACGGCACCACACGGACTACGATGGGGCCACCTCCTCCACCTCAAGGGGGGGAGGAGATGAGGTGGAGAGCTTGAGGGGCTCTCGAGACACTACACAGAGGGTATTTGATTGAGGGGATTGAGTATGCCAAGATGTAGATTGTGGCATATCAATCCATTTTTGATATGATGTATACATATATTTGTGATATATATATATATAGATGAGATATTTTTGATCATATGACTTATATTGTGTTATGTATTTTGTGATGCTTATGATGCTTTTATGTTTGATTGATTGATTTAATAATTCATTGAGGATTCATGTAATTATGTCGTTGGAAATATTATAATTTGAATGTCATGCTATAACATTGTAAATGAAATAATCTGATGTAACAAAGTGGTTGTTTGTGATGCAATGATTTGATAAAAATAAAAGGGGACTTTTAACAATAATTTCAAAGGATATTGTCGCTATTATAGACCATTTCATGGAGTCGCCGCTCACTCGGTCGTCAAGCTAATCCCAGTATAGAAATATTGTGAAAAGTAAAAGAGTGCTTAAGAGACTGTCTTAAGACTTTGTTGTGATGATGCAAATGATGATGATGATGATGATTTGTTTTCAGATTTCCATGAAAATATTTGTGCATGAAATACTGTTTAAAATGATTTTTGCTAGGCATAAATTCCTAAGTGTGATAAAATTTGTGAATAATTCCTTAGGAATTATACCATCATTGCAAAATTAAAGGTTGACATAATGACATGAAATAATGATAATGTGTTTGCTTTTGAAAAGCATAATTTGTGTAACATAATGAATTAAGCCATATGGTTTTCATGATTTTGAAGAAATGGGGAATAAAAATTGTTACAATGGTTTGCGCTAGGCATAGAATATGTAGGTATAGACTTATACCATCATCGCGAAAATCCAAAAAAGGTTTTATTGCATGATTGATTTTTGATGAACAGAAAATATGAAAATGAGGACTTGCGCTAGGCATAAAATTCCAATTTTGGTTTTGAAACTATACCATCGTCGCGAAAGTCGACACGATATATATGATTTGATTTGTGTAATTTGAAAGAAATTTTTGATTTTTCTATTATATAGTTGTCTTTATGGTAAACAACTGTACTTGATTTATTCCAACAAGTTGCAAAAAATAATATTTCAAAGTATTTTGAAGACAAAAGTTAGATTTATAAGGAATCCCATGTGCATATGTGAATTCATTTCCGATCTTGATTTATCATAATGATAGACAAAATCTCTCAAATACAAATGTGTGTGCAATTGCATTGTTCATTTACCAGTTGTGAGCAAGATACTATGATACAAGTGATTTGAAGAAACCAAATAAGTGTTCATTAACCATGATGTAGATGCATATAACCATATTAGACTACTATGTAGATCGGATTATCAAGAGCTAGCTAATCCATAAGCGGACATAGGTCTGTACAAAAGAAGGTCGCTAATGTGACAGACATATCGCCACGCTAGGAGTTACCCAAGGCCAAGCGGGTTGGGCACAAACCACCTGTTATGGGGCTTACCTCACATTTTTCGAATAATTGAGAATTCTAGGGATTCAAGCTCATCAACCCTTCTTTTCTTTTCAAAGGGTAGGGAAAGGGATTTTATTGCTTTCTTGCTTTCTTTTGAACTTTGCTTATTTTTTTATTTTTTTTTTTTTATTTTTATTTTTTTTTGTATTTCTTTTGCATGGAATATTGCTGTAATGATATAACAAAACCTTTTTCTTTTCTCTTTTTCTTGAATTTTTCTTTTTCTTTTTCTTTTCTATGCTAGGGATACTTGCTCGGATTAGCTGTAGAGCAAGGGATTTTTATTCCGGGTAGGGGTGAGCTTGTCCTTTTGCCAATTCTCAAAGATTCTAGACCATGTGCATGATAGGATAGCAGGGAAACTTTTCACTCAAGAAATCACTTCTACTATGTAGCAAAACATGGAAATTACAAATATAATCATTTTATTGTGAAAGGATGTGTTTGGTTTAAGTAAATAACAAGATCAATTCTCTATGCTCAAACTTTATTTAATTGAATTTTGTGAACTTTGATATAAGAGAGATTAGTAATCATGCTAGATAAAATCAAGATATTTATTTTTGTGAGTGTGCAAGTGAGGGATTCAAAATAAATGCTAATTTATCCAAAAATAATTTGAAACATATAACTGCAATAATTGTAAGAAAATATATATAAACACTTTTGAGAAGTTTTGAGAATGTTGACTCTCTCTTTCTTCTTTATTTTATTTTGGTTTCGAAAGAGTCAAGCATATAGTTGTTTTTATATTTTTGATCATTATTTTGATTTGATTTTTTATTTTGAGCATAAAAATGCAATAGATAGTTTTTGAAGATTTTTGGAGATTTATGAATGTTTTTGGTGTTTTTGGATTTTTATAAATTTGAAAAAAATATAAGATAATGATTTTGAACAAATGTATACATGGATGAAATGACCAAATTTATGCATAGTAACGTTTAAGATGCAAAATATTCATGGGTTCTTTAAGTTCTTTACCATCTAAGGTAGATAATTTATATGCTCTTGATTCAAATTTAGCAGTAATAATGTATGGTCCAAGCTAGTTGGGCTCGAATTTACCTTTAAGTTCCTTGGTTGCATTTGTATTTTTTTTATTTTCTTTTAAAACAAGGTCGCCAATCTCAAAGGATCGATGACGAACTTTCTTAGCATATGATCTTTTAAGCTTGTTTTGGTAAGCACGGAGATGCTCCAAAGCATTGATGCATTTTTCATCTAGGAGTTCTAGTCGATCGAGTCCGCAGACATGATATTCATCTCCTACTTCGGTATCTTGAAGTAGCAGAGCCAAAGAAGGAACTTCCAATTCAAATGGAAAAACTGCTTCAGCACCATATACCAAAACAAAGGGTGAAGTGCCCGTGGGGGTTCGAACACTAGTTCGATAAGCCCACAAGGTCGGATATAATTGAATATGCCAGTCACGACTAGTTTTATTGACTAATATTTTGAGAATTTTGATTAAAGTTTTGTTAGAAGCTTCTGCTTGACCATTACCCTGAGGATAATAGGGGGTGGACCAGCGATGTTGAATCTTGTATTTTTGGCATAATTTTTTAACATCTTTATTTTTGAAAGGAGTTCCATTGTCAGAGATGAGATTCGCAAGAATTTCGAACCTACAAATGATTTGATTAAAAATGAATTTAGAGACCTGTGAGCCAGTGCAAGAAGCTAAAGGCATAGCTTCAACCCACTTCATGAAATACTCAGTGGCGGTTATGATGAACTTGTGTCCATCAGATGACACAGGATTGATTTTGCCAATAATATCCAAGCCCCATTTAGAAAAGGGCCAAGGAGATGAAATAGCCTACAACTCTTGTGCAGGTGCATGGACAAGGTCAGCATGTTTTTGACACTTGTCGCAATGGCGCACATATTCATGTGCATCCGTTTCCATGGTAGGCCAAAAGTATCCTATCCGAAGGAGCTTTTTAGCAATGACACTACCACTAAAGTGTCCTCCACAAGATCCATCGTGGGCTTCACTCAAGGCTGATTTAGACTCATCTTAGTTTAAACATCTTAATAGGATACCTTCAAAATATCTCCTATATAAAGTATTGCCAATTATTACAAATCGACTTGCTCGTCGACGTAATAACCGATGCTGGTTTCTATTAGAATTGGCAGGGAAAGTCCCATTTTGGAGAAAATCAAATATGTTCGTATACCAAGGTTCAGGAGTAGTTTCATTGATTAGAAACACATCCAAAGGCTCTAAGCATGACTTATTTGAAGCGGGTTCCTGGAGTCGACGAATAATGATAGTGGCATATTCGTCGTCTAACTCCAAGGGCAAGAGAGATGCAGTGCGGCCATAGCATTAGCTGCACGGTTGCTAGTTCGAGGAATGGCTTCCAAGGTAACTTGATCAAATAAAGACATTAATTGTAAAACATAGGCCTTATATGGGCACAATTTATCATCTCGGGTTTGATAAACTTCATTAATTTGGTTTATAACCAATTGGGAATCACCAAAAACTAAGAGATTTTTAATTTTGAGCGCTAGAGCAGCTCGTAATCCAAGGATTAGAGCTTCATACTCAGCAGTATTGTTGTTGCAAGCAAAGGTTAGTTTGAAGGACAGAGGAATAAGATGTTTTTGCGAAGATATTAAAATAATACCCACACTGACCCCACTCATGCATCGGGCTCCATCAAAGTATAAGGACCATTGTTCAAGATGGTATGCCTCTAATTGAAGGCATTCATCTGGAAACTCAATGATGAGGGGATGGGTAGACTTTAAGGGTGCAGTAGCTAATTGATCTGCTATGATTTGACCCTTAACAGACTTCTGTCCTATGAAGGTGAGATCAAACTCGCTTAGAGCAAGAACCCACTTGGTTGTGCGACCCGATAAATAAGGTCGACTCATGAGATACCTTAAGGGATCATATTTAGCAATGACATAAGTTTTTTGGCTAAGCATATAATGTCGTAATTTTTGCGTAGCAAACACGACTTCTAGACATAGCTTCTCTAACACTGTATAATGGGTTTCATAACTGATGAAGGTTTGGCTAATATAATAATTAGCACGTTCTCGCTTTTCATCATCAAGTTGAGCTAACATAGCCCCTAAGGTAGAATCTAAAGCAAAAATATAGAGGAGAAATGGGCGATCAAATTTAGGTGGTGAAAGGACAGACGGATTAAGGAGATATTGTTTGAGAAGTTCAAAAGCTTCTCTACATTCTGTGTCCCAATTAAAAGGGACATCCTTCTTAAGGAGTTTAAGAAAGGGACCAGTTTTGTCCGCCAGCTTATCAATGAAGCGACGGATAGCTTGAAGTTTACCTTGTAAACTTCGTAACTCAGAGATATTAGTCGGTGCGGGCATATCGGTGATAGCCGCAATTTTGAGAGGGTCAATTTCGATACCACGTAAAGAAACTAAAACCCCTAATAGTTTGCCGGATTTAACTCCGAATATACATTTTGCTGGATTTAATCGAATGAGATATTCTCGTAATCGATTAAAAACTTTTCGCAAATCATCCAAATGATGATCTTCAATAAGAGAGCGAGCTATGATATCATCTACATAATCATGTAGGATATCATGCATCATATCATGAAAAATGTAGGTCATAGCTCGTTGATAAGTTGCACCGACATTCTTTAAGCCAAATGGCATCACTTTCCAACAAAAGGTACCCTAGGGGGTAATAAAGGCTGTTTTAGCTTGGTCTTCAGGAGCTATCCTGATTTGATTATAACCGGAGAATCCATCCATTAAGGACATCATCCCACTTCCGACAGTGAAGTCAATAATTTGATCCATGTTTGGAAGAGGAAAGTCATCTTTAGGGCATGCAGCATTAATATCTCTAAAATCGGTGCAAACCCTAACTTTGGTAGCTTCTTTCTTGGTGATTGGAACTACATTTGAGATCCATTCAGCATAATCAATAGCTTGTATAAAGATAACATTTAGGAGTTTTTCTAACTCCCCTTTGACTAGCAAAGCCACTTTGGGATGCATTTTTCTGAGTTTTTGTTTGACATGTTTAGCATCCGGATGGACCACTAGATGGTGCATGACGACAAAAGGGTCTAGACCTGGCATATCTTCGTATGTCCAAGCGAAGACATCTTCATACTCTTTAAGGAATGCAATGTATTGTTCTTGTTTCTCTTGACTTAGTTCTGCTCCGATATTGATTATGTGAGGATTGTCCTTAGTTCCAATGTTAATTTTAATGATATTTTCTACCTCCATGTGTAGATCTCTTTCAAAATTAGGTGGGGCGGGTGAAACGCCCAATTCTTGTAATTCTTGTAAGGTTAATTTAGATAATTCATTTTGAGGATCAGTGGCCTCAAGTTGGGCTATAGTTGGTATCGAACCATCAAAATAAAACCCATTGTGCAACATCTCTTCAACAGAGACATCATGGAAGATATCTCCTTCCAATTCTTCATCGGGGTCAGCAATCATTTCAGGGTATGCTATGGATAGCATGTTGCATGAAAACGACTGATTTTTGAGAGGGAAATCAACATGCCTATCCAAATAATCTTGATAGCATATGAGATGATCATCATCCTCAAAAGGAAAGGTTTGACCCTTACTAGGAAATAGGCCCACACCACAGCGAGCAGGCCACGGTTCTACCTCGAAAGGTTCTTTCATGCCATTTTGGAAAGGTCCCAAGCCTTTCCCTTCATATCCCATTTTAAGCATCATGGGTTTAGCTTTAATATAATCATTGGTAAAATAACACCGAGCGTATCCCTCATGATGAGTTTTGATATTTCGAGGGATTCTTCCCAGTCATATCCTTTATAAATGAAGGCGCAACTCCCGACTTGGTAAGTACTTCCCATAGGTTGTGGGAGGCCCAAAGTACGAGGAGATGGTGGCAATTTATTTAAAAGGTTTGAATCTTGCATGAAAGCATTCATTTTTTTTGATATTAAGGTTGTAGATAAATCTGGTAAAAGTTCATCAGAAAGGGCATAAGATGTAGAAGGTTTATTACCTATGTCTTGAGATGTGGAAGGTATGATAGATGTGTCTAGAGGTTTTGAATTTGTAGGGGTAGTAGTTGAAGGATTGGTTGTAGATTTAAAATCTTTTTGAGGTTCTAGAATAATTTGTTTAGAGGGTTGTTGATCTATATAGGAAGATGAAATGAATGGAGGGGGAATAGGGGAAGTTATGGGTTTATGTTTCATAGTTTTAGATGAAAAAGAAGAACTAGGATGTGTGGATGATAGAGCTAGGCAAAATTGCACTCCAACTGGTTCTGCCAAAGCACACATATCAAAAGGTCTAGGGTCACCATGAATAGTGACCAACTGATTTTTAAACTCAAATTTAACGCATTGGTGTAAAGTTGATGGGACCGCTCGCATGGCGTTGATCCAAGGGTGACCCAAAAGTATATTGTACGATGCTGGGCAATGTACAATAAACACGATTGTTTCTAGGGTTCTAGGACCAACTTGCAATGGGAGGGTAATGACTCCACATGTTTCTTGTGTTTCGTCATTAAAAGCTTTGATAATCATATCAGTTTTCTTCATTTCATCACTTCTAAAACCAAATCGTTGGTAGAAGTCAAAGGTGCAAATGTTTAGAGATGAGCCATTATCAATCAAAACTCCTTTGACAACTACATCTCCAATTAGAGCAGTAATGTATAAGGGATTGTCCTTATGTAAACTGTGTTGTGGGATATCTTTATCACGAAAGTCAATACAATCAATCTCTCGAGTGATGATAGTATTGGCCATAGCTTCAAGTTGAATGTTTTGAGGTACCATCATTTGGCTCAATGTAAGCATCAACTCATCCCTATGGGTGGGAGAGGATCTTAATAAATCTAAGAGGGAAATTTTGGCCGTAGTGTTAGACAATTGCTCATTAATGTTGTAAGGGGGTTTAGGTTGAGCATTAGGAGCATGATTCCATTTATGGGGGTTTTTCAGAATGAATGGAGCTGATCCATCATTCTGGTTTGATTCTTGTTGGGAGTTTTGAGCTTGTTGTCGAGTAACGACTCCAATGGTACCTACAATGTTATAGTGAAGACGTTGAACTGGTCTCGGTTGAGCATTAATGGCTTGTTCATTTGAAAGGAATATATTAGAAGAAGGTCGAGTAGTGACTCTTCTAGGAAACGGTTCTTCTGGAACATTAGCATCTGTGACGGGTTGAATAGGATCTGATTCATTTTCAGAACTATTTGATTGGTTTGAAGTAATGTCTACTTCACTTTCACTATCTGACTCTATATCACTAGAATCAGAAGTTTGAAAATTATGTAAGGTCCTGGTCGTAACCAAGGATAAGGTCGTGTCAAATATTTGAGGATCCTGAATAGGTAATTGTCCGCTAATGGTTCCTACATATCGGGTAGGAGGGGGAACATTATGATGTTCAATTTGATTGGTTACCTCTTTACCATGTCTTGGTAAAGGGTGTTGAAATATGTCTAAAGTTTGATTGGCATTTTGATTTTGATTTTGGGGAATGGTCTTTTGAGTATTATTAGGAGGGTTTTGTTTAGGTTGGAAGGCTTGCACTTCCATTTCATTATTGTCAATCAAATCTTGTATTTTATGTTTCAACCTCTTACAAGCATTGGTAGAATGTCCAGGTCCTCTATGGAAATCACAGTGCATATCAGCTCTATATCCGGGTATAGTTGGGTCGGGTTCCCGGATAGTTGGTAATTGGATTAAACCTCTTTCAAGCAGTTGAGGTAAAATAGTTGACAAAGGTTGGTTTAATCTAGTGAATTCTCGAGGAGGCTTGTCAGGAGGTTTCAATATGAATTTTTTTGTTGTCTTCGTTGCATTGATGTTAGCAACGTTTCTGCTGTCAGTGACTCCGTCATCGACAACCTATTTGTTTTTATATTGATTTCTAGATGTTTTCTCATCATCCTTCTTCCTAAGTTGGCCTCTCCTAATGAGGGCATCTTCTACTCTTCGAGCTAAGTCTATAGCTTGATCGAAGGTAGTTAAGGTAGCAGTTGATAGTTCATAAGATAGTTGTTCTTGTAAATTGTTGATGAAAATGTCCAACATTTCCCTATAGGGTAGCACAAAGTGCAGTTTTCCTATCAATTGCCTCCATCTAGCTAAGAAATCAGCAAAGCATTCATCCTTATCTTGTTTTAAATTGTATAGGTCTTTAATAGTTACATGCCTCTCGATGTAGGCACTAAATTGATGGACAAATGATTCAACTGTTTCTTCGAAGTTTCTCAAAGAATGAGTGGGCAATTGATAGTACCACTCTAATGCCATCCCACCTAAACTTTTGGGGAACATTTTTAGTAATAGCAAGTCGTCATGCGATATGTCATGACATGCTATCCTAAACATGCGAAGATGCTCTATGGGATCTTTGGTTCCTTTATATATAGGCAGAATAGGCATGGGAAAATGTTTAGGATATGGTTGAGCTACAACTATGGGATCCAAAGGTTGACTACAGATCTCTCGATAATTATACGAGGGATGGTAGGGATCTATTTGGTCCATACGTGAAGCCAATTGTTTCACCATAGCTTCCAAATTACTAGTTTGCCCCCCATATTGGTTTGGTAGGGCATTGACATGAGTGTTATGGGCGTAGGATGGAGGAACATGCAGATTAGATGCCATGTTACTGTTGTGTAAATTATTGGTAGGAAAAGTATTATGGAGGAATTTTGAAGTTGGATGATGTTGTATTTCGGATTGTTGAAAGTTTGTACTTGGCTTTGTTTTAGGTTTCTATTTACTTAAAGCATTTTGCTCAATAGTTTGGCGGAATAAAGTAGTGAAGGGAATTTTCTTTTGTGTGGACGTGATTTTGGGTTGAATAACAGGTTCCTTAGGAGGTTGGGTAACCTGTTGTTTTGACATGCTTTGGGCTATAGTGACCATATCCATATTGGATGGTCCACCCTTGTCACTTTCTTGATCAATGAAAGACAAGGGATTAGTCTGCATATTGCATATATATTCCATGGCTGCTTGAGTTTTACTAATTTGCCCTTTATCAAGGTGAATTGCCACATTAAGGTCATCAATGTTATCCTTGAGAAATTTCTTGAAATGCTCTACATTGTCAAAGGCAATAGTTCCATTAGGAGCTACTCTAGGGGATGAGGATCCATCCTCTTTAACACTTCCTTCTTGTTCCTTATCTTCACCTAAGTCTTCATCTGATTGACCTAGAGTTTCTCCTTCCGGATTTGTATCTCCAAGAAGGACATTTGGGTTTTAAGTTGTATCTTGTAACCAATCTTCTCCTTCCCCTAAAGTTTCTTTACCATTCCTAAGTTTAGGCATGGTGCTAAGTTTTGATTTCAGCAATATATATATATATATATATATATATATATATATATATATATATATATATGCAACAAATTAAGAGGTATATATCTACTATATACCTACTATAATATTTGAAATGAAATGTTTTAAGTTTTTGCTAAGTTTTTTGATTTTTAGTTTAGTTCTTTAGTTTTTTGAAACAATATAATAAAGACAGCAAATAACACAATAAATGCACGAAATAATAAGACTGAAATTAAATGAACTAGTCTTCTATGAAAAATTTATGAATATCATTAATAGGTTTGAGTTGTTCGAGAGTCATGAAATGTTCTTCTTCAAATTGAAAGTTTTCTTTTAAAAATTTGATGAAAAGGGCTATGGTGATGTTGTCTGTTTTAGATGCTGGTTGATAAAAGTAAAGCTCATGGCAATACTCTCGATATAACACAGCTCACGAAACTCTATTCCATCTTTCCCTATCTGTAAGAACAACCTCTTGGTCTTCTACACAACCTAGGAACTGGTGCACAATGGCTACGTTCTCGAGGTATTCCTCGAAGGTGAACAACTCTGAAGATACTAAAGCTCTCCTATAGGCTAACCATCTATGGCAGGCTCTCTGAAGTTCATGATAAAAAACTAATTGATGAGGATCCAAGATTCTATCTAGGACTAGCCTCTTGATTTTCTTGAGTTGTGTGGACCTAGATGAAATGAGACTAAGTCTCCTATCAAGTTCGTTCCACAGGAATTGATTTCTGCTTGTTTTAGGCACACTAAGGACAGAATTAACTTCTATGGCTGCCAATTGATTTTCTACGTTTATAGTAACTGCTAACCTTTTCTTAGGAGCTACCATCTAAACATGATTTCAAACTTAAAAGATTAAAATGCATCTATGTTTCAGTTGTTCTATATATTTTTTTGTTTTTGTTTTTGTTTTTGTTTTTCAAAAGGTTATGATGCATTCACGTCGGGTTCACCAAAATGTATCGCTCCAAATTTTTCGCATCCCTACCTTCAGGCTATTGGATCCGCGCCCGAAAGGAGGATGGGAAAAGGATGTCACGGTACCTCGGACTGAGAGGACTTTGCGAAGGTCCCACCTCTCAAGGGAGGTGTATTTTGGTGATTTTTCAATGGATGGTGGGTTCACCAGGAAACATTTGGTGGCAGTTTCCACGCATAGGTTTTGGAATGTGTTTAGATGAGTTCGTTTTAACCTTAAGCATTCATATCCTAGGTTTGGCCGAATGAATCTAGATTAATCTACATGAAAATGCAAATTCAATGAATACAGGAAATAGATTTAAAAAAGGCAAAAAATAGAGAATTTACAGGAGGAAAATGGGGAATACCTGATCCGGATGTCTGAAGAAGATTCTGATGTTTGAAGCAGTCTGGATCATCTGGAATTCGACAGAATCGCCTGCAATCTGACAGAATCATCTGAAACTGACAGAATCGTCTGAGATTGACAAAATCATCTAAGATCTGACGAATTTGTAAGAGACCTGCAAAACAAAAAATAGATGTAAAATACAAGAAATTCTACTGTGCTAACAGAGGCAAATTACACCAAATAGCAATATGAATACTGAACAATATTTAAGAACATAAATTAAAGCAAATTACTGTACTTTAATGGCAGATCATGAACTTAGCATGCAATCTAAGCTAAATGGGTGAACTCCAAGTGCAAAATAACATAAAAACTGAATAGATAATCTAATTTACAGAATAAAATGACAAAAATAGAGTTGAGAAAAGCAAACTTCAGGCACTGATTGCCTCGATGTGGGCTGCAGTCGAGATCATCTCGCATCAGTACGAAATCGCCTTGAATTCAACAAGATCGCCTCCGATCTGAATAGGTTCGTCGACGACGATGGGTGTTGGCTCCGGTTGAAAAATAGTGATGTACCTACAACAAAATTGCTATGGAACTAGTGTAAAAGCAAAATTAAGATGTTTTGATGCAGAGGGAATCAGTTTGTAGATAATTTCAGCCAGGGGTTGGGGAGGGAAAATTCTAGAGATTAAATAGGCTTAGGGGGAGTAGTTAGGAGGTTGGAGATCATCCCAATTTGGGAGATCTCCAACGGGGAGGGTCCCAATGGCGCAGACATGCTTCTGCCTAGATTGGAGACCCGTTGGAATAGATTCCAACTATGCAAATTCAGTTTTGCGACAAGATCGTCTGGACGTCCTAGTCTAGATGAAATCGTCAAATCTGGGGCGATATCGTCTGATCGACAACGATATCGTCAAACGGTCAAAACAACCTCTAAAATTGGTGCAAAAAAAGGAGAAACGGATTTCCCAACGGTTAACGGGTGGTTTGGGAGGTTAAATTTGAATTTAAAATTATTTACTAAGGTGAATGTAAATATTGAAATTTTACTACGCCAATTTTAGGGTGCTACAATGCCCTATCCTTACTACTCCATGTAGGTCAAATCAAAGCTTTGGGGAGTTGGATCCTCAACCTAAGTTCGATGAGGATTTAACCCTATCCTTACTACTCTGATTTTAGGCTTTAAGCTTTATGGAAGTGGTCAAAACCACTGTTTCAAGGATCATGTTGCATAATAGGATAGACATGAAAAACCTCTTTCGCCCAACCTTTTCTTTCAAGTTAGGTTTTGATCATTTTGCTCAAGATCCTTTTTAATGTGTATAAGATGTGCTTGGTTATAGACATCTCAAGACTCAGTTTCCAGCCTTAGGATTTTTATATTTATGTTATAACACAACCCTAAGAGGATTTGACACACTTTAATGGTTTGTACCTAAGATGAATATGCAACTAAGATGGAATGTATATGTAAAGTGAGATGTAACATGAATGCATTATCTCTTGAATTGCAAATGAAATATTTGTCATACAAAACTGACTACTTCATGCATCACAAAATCAAACGATATAACTTAAAATGTTTGTGCTACTTGTGGAGCTTTTACAAGATAATTCCAATATTTCATATTCTCCTAGTCTTAAGCATAAGTTGACATCTCAATTTTTTATTATTATTATTTATTTTTATTTTTTTTAATAAAAACAAAACATGTCAATTGAAATCAAACCCACAACCTAAATCCTAACTAGACTAACAATCCTAAACTATGAAAACAAAATCTGAAAATCTCCACCAAAACCGAAAAGAATAACATCAAACCCTCACAACCTAAGGGCTAAAATAATGCTTTAAAATCTGCCCATTAACCGGTAGCATAAAATCTTTCCCTTCTAAAGTTTTTAGCCTGAAGGTATTTTTCTCGAGAATTTTTGAAATTTGATAGGGGCCTAACCAAAGACAATCAAAATTTTGATGATTCCCTTTTTCCTCATGTCTTTTGTCCCATAGTAATACCAAATCTGAAATTTTGAAGGACTTAATTTTTGCCCTTCTGTCAAACCATCTCTTGATAACTTCCTGGTGTTTATTCATGTGATTCATGGCTTCTTCTCTCTTTTCATCAAGGTGCAGCAAATGACTTAACCTCGGCTTCAACTTGATCATCTCGTCCCCAAGTACTCTTGTATGAAATGCAAGGTCTGCAACTTCAAATTTGCAGGAAATATCGGGTCTTGCCCATAGACCAAATGATAGGGAGTATTCCCTATGGATTCTTTTACTCTGGTCCTATCTGCCCAAAGGTCAAACTTTAATTGGTTGTTCCAATCCCGAGGGTTCTTTTCCAGCAATTTCTTAATGGTGTTCAACAAATTTTTATTTGAAGATTTGGCCAAACCATTTCCTTGAGGGTAATAATTAGATGCAAACTTTAAGCTCACTTTGTTGTCATATGCCCAATCTGCAAATTGTGTAGAAATAAAAGCTTTACCATTGTCATTGACAATAGAATCGAGCATTCCAAATCTTGTTATAATATGGTCCTCAAGGAATTTTATTACAACTTCTGTGGTGGCATGTTTAGTAGGAATCACTTCTGTCCACCTTGTACAGTAGTCTGTAGCTGTCAATATGAATTTATGAGAATAAAAAGAATTTGGGTTAATAACCCCAATGAAATCTAGTCCCAACTGTGCAAATGGTCTCATTTCCACTACAGGTTGTAATGGCATGGCTGCATTTCTTTCTCTATTGGCAGCCACTTGACAGATATGACAAGATCGTACATGGGCATGTGCATCTTTGAAAATGTGGGGCCAGTAGTATCCTACTCTCAGGATTTGATGCGTTGTAGCATTTGCCACCCCATGACCAGTTCCATGTTTCCCATGAAATTCTTACAACACCCTGGCAGCTTCTTCTTTGTTCAAGCACCTCAGGTAGATCCCTTCATGATTCTTCCTGTAAAGAACACCAGATTTCATCAGATAATTGACAGACTTAAGCCTTAAAGCTCTTCTTTGAGTTGAATTCAGATTAGAAGGACACTTACCATTCAATAGAAATTGCACAATGTCAACATACCAGTCATCCTTAGAGATGTATTCTGCATTTGAATACTGGCATGTTATTTGCGGATTATTTTCAGCGATTGCCTTTACCAGTCCCTGTCCTCGAACTAGTTTCATAGGTTGGATTTCGAGATAAAATTCTTGGATGGTGGAAATTCATTTCCCTCTTTTCTCACCTAGTTTATTTTGTAAAAACATGGTCTTAATAGCAGGGTCAGGCATGATGGCAATAACTCTGCTGTGCACAATGTAATGTCTAAATTTTTTCACCATTTTAAAAAGTGCATACATCTGATTTTCAAGGATTGAATACCTTAATTGAGCATCTTTTAGAGGGGCACTTAAAAATGCTATGGGTTTTTTAGCACTATCCTTACCTTTCTAGGTCAAGACACTCGCAAAAGAGTGTCCTGATGCGAAAGCATAAATATAGAAAGGTTTGGAATAGTCTAGACTTATGAGGACCGGGGCTCTAGAAATGGCATCTTTGATGTTCTAAAAGGCCACCCTACTTTCCTCATTCCATCTCACCTCTACATCCTTTTTGAGAATTTTGTTCAGAGGCTTGGCTATCTCAGAAAAGCTAGAGATGAACTTCCTCACAAAATTAACCTGCCCAAAGAAAGATCTCAATTCTTTTTTACTACCTGGGAGAGGTAAGTTTTGGATATATTGTATCCTTTTTGGGTCGATGGATATGCCCTCTTTTGAAATGATGTGACCAAGCAATTTTCCTTCTGTTACTTCGAAAATGCACTTTTTGGGATTTAAGGAAATTCCATGTTCTCTACATCTTTGGAGCACTTTCTTCAAATCTTTGACATGGTCTTCTCTCTTCTTTGAGAATACTGGAATATCATCCACATACACAATGATACATTTGCCTATGATCCCTTTGAATGCATAGTCCATGGCGTGTTGAAATGTTGCACCAGCATTTAACAGTCCAAACGACATTCTCTTATATGCAAATGTCCCCCACTTGGTGGTGAAGAAGGCTGTTTTCATCTTGTCATTTGGATGTATAATAATTTGGTTGTATCCAAAATACCCATCAAGAAAGGACATCATTTCAGATCCATTTACCGTTTGTAGAATTTCATCGATTGATGGCAATGGATAATTATCCTTTTGAGAGGCTTTATTAAGATTTAAAAAATCTATGCATAGCCTAATCTCTCCACTCTTTTTTCTTACTGGAACGAGGTTAGAAACCTAGGTTGAGTGCCTAACAGGAAAAATGATTTTCGCTTCCAATAATATTTTGACCTCCTTTTTGATCAAAGGCTCCAATAGCGGGTTAACAACTTGTTGTCTTTGCCTAAAAGGCTTGGAGTATGGCTTCAAAGGGATGGTATGCATGATGATGTCTTGGTTGTATGTTTTCAGCTCATTGTAATTCCAAGCAATGCAATCTATGTAATGCTTCAATGCCTGTATTATGTTGCTCATTTCTTCATTTGTACATGCCTTTGCAATGTACACCTCCTTTGGATTGTCTGCACTCCCTAGATTAATCGAATCACATGCATCTTTGGGGATTGGGACCCTTTTTCCTTTTTTGGTCTTGTATCCCACGTCAAACATTTTCTCTAATGAAACCACGTCTTTAGGTATTTTTTTGGATTGACATGCGGTTTCAATCTCGTTTTCTATTTCATATTGCCACCTTTGCTCCTCATCAATCACCTGATTTTCAAAAATACCCGAATTCGTGACAAATTTGAAGATGTGTCTGTCATTTTCAAAAACCTGGAAATTCTTGACATTATCGGGTATTGATGGACAAGGAACCAATTCAATGGAGAACTTTTTACACCTTTTCATATCAACCGGGTTTAACATGCCCGCGAAAACTGCAAGAGAGTCTGTTATTCGATGTCCTTTTCTAGAAATAAGGGCTATATTGAATGCGTTGAATTCCTCAATGAGGTCCATAACCCTAGTTCTATAAAGGCTCAGTCTCCTATCACGGCATGTATACTGTCCTTTGATCTGCTTGACTACTAGCTCAGAATCTCCCAATACCTTCAAGCATTTAACTTGCTTGTTCAATTCTAGACGTAAACCAAAGATCAATGCTTCGTATTCTACCACATTGTTTGTGCAAGGAAATTGCAATCTATAGGCAGCCAATAATGGTTTACCTCCTGGACCAGTGAGCTCGACTCCAGCTCCTACTCCCTGTCTAGATTTTGATCCATCAAACCTGAGAAACCATGTGCAATCATTTTCCTCAGAAGAGCCACCATGACATGTTTCCTTTTTAGGCTCTTCAATAGTTTCCTCAACATCAAGTGCATAAACCCCCAGTTTTGGCTCAGAGAACTGAACTTCATTCGGATTGTTAAATTCTATTATGATTTCTTTAAGCCTCGGTTCATTTTCCACTCTGATTTGATTTGCAATTCCTTTCCAGGGTAGCCACATATGTGAGCAGTCTGTTGAAAAATAGCCATTCAGAGTTTTCATCCAATCCCTTGCAAGTAGCATTCCATATCTACTTGGGATATTAACAACCAGAATGTCGACAACCTGTTGGACCCTAGGTTTAGAATTTAATTGAATTTTGACATCGTATAGGGTCCCTACCACATTCACCTCTGATCGGTCCAATTGCAAGACCTTGCATTTGGATGAAACAGGTTGCAGACCTAGCATTTGACATATCTCTGAAGGCATGAGGTTGCTCGTGGAACCCGTGTCCACCAAAAAGTTATGCAAATTATTACCCACAATTCTCAGAGTCAATAAGAATGGCAGGACATCCCGTATCTCCTTTCGTAAGATCATATGGGACTCAACTCCTTTTCCCTTCCACATTTGATCAGGTGAGTTCAGAGCCTTTATCAACGTCTCCTTTTGGCCAGGTAATCTAGCCACATCCAAGAACGAAAGGCTAGATTTGGACTTCTTTAAATCCTCCACTATGTCATAGTTTGGTTTTTCGAATTTTAATGTATTTTGCATGTCATTAGACATTTTGATCCTCCACTATGTTGTTTTCATCTATCATCATATTGTTTTCTTCTATTATCCTATTGCTATTGTCTATCATCTATCATACTATTATCTATGTTTGTTGTATTCTTGTTTATTGTACTATCATTTAAGTGTATCGTATAACTAAGGTTGATATACAAACACATGATAGTTATGAGAAAAATAAAATAAAATAAATAAATAAAATAGAGTATAATTTGAAGATGAAGGGAGATAGATTTTGGCCTATCATATTTCACCTTCATTTCCACTGATGGAAAAAGAATAAATAGATAGTCAAAAGCCTACGATTAGTGCATGCGTAAAACAAATAAAATGATAACTAAAACATATCAAAATGAGCTGAAAACTTGACAGAGGCATGAGAACATCACCGGGAAGGCACTGCAAAAGGAACAGTCAAGAAATTCGCCATGGATTTCTAATCGCTCCGGGGTGGGACGATTAGACCTACAACAAAACGTCAGAAAGTACTGTCCTAAATGTCCCATCCGGGAGGCTCCAAATCTCCTGCAAAGTTGGGGGTTAGGTAAAATGGGGTATTTTGGAAAGACCCAGAAGGTCAGATTTTGCCAATTCGGCCTCTATCGCCCGAAATCTGATGATGCTCCCTGCATGTTAGTGAAAGCGAGAAATAACAAAAACATGATCAAAACTGCTCATAATAGCATGAAATTTGAATGACAACCTATGTAAACAACCTAGAATATAATGCAAGAAAAATAGAAATGAAACCTACTACAGATTTCTAATCGCTTCGGGGTGGGGCGATTAGGACTGCAGCAGTGCGGGGGCACCCGGGGCGGGACGCCCACCGTTTGGGGCCCAGTTTCGGCACCAATCCACTTGGGATGGGTCCAAAACCTCTTGTGGGGTATTGTCAGAAAATTTGGGTGGGATATTGTGGCCAAATGTCGGGTTTTCGGTTCAGATTGTGCTTCCAATAATCACCCAATAACCTCCCTTCCAAAAGAGAGATTAAGGATGTGAAAGGCACAAGCAAAAAGGTGAGGATGTAAATCGGCAGCACTCCGTTGCTCCAAATGCTCCTGACCTATTCTCCTTTTGGGGTGAGAAGACTCACCATTTTATAGACTTGAGGGTCTCTGTGAATGAGCATGCAGAGGTGCCACTTGGCGATCATGCCTTCTCAGGGGAGAGAAGATTCCTCCCTGATTAAGGACTCCATGACTGCCTCTATGACTGCCTCTTTGAGCTCAAAAATGCTCACTCGCACTCCATGCATTGAAGGAGGAGTTAAGTGGCGGATCTGAGCTGCCATTTGTCAAGGTTTGACCTTTTTCCCGTCAAACCTGCTATTCGCCCCACCCAGGAGTGAATACTGCTAATCGTCCCAGGGTGGGACGAATACTAGTTTGTAATCGTCCCAGGGTGGAACGAGTAAGGAGTAGAGTGCCTGAAAGGTGCCAAATTGACCTCTGACCTTCCAAAACTATTGTGAGAGTGGTTAGGACCACTGTTTAACCTCTGGGGGCTGCCCTGGGGGCTATGTGTGTCAACTCGATCAGTGTTTGTAGTCACATAATCGGATTGGTGCTATTTTGGTGTCTATAGATGCCCCTTTTTGGGATGCGCTATGCGTGGCGCAGTGTTGAGCAAAAATAGATAACCAAAGCACTAATGATTAGGGTTTCTCAGTGACCTAACCAAATTTTGATGCCCCAAGTATGGAAAGGGCATGCATTCTTGAATCCTTGCTTCTGACGAGCTAAGGAACTTAATTCAAGTGTTAACCTTTTTCGGTGAGGTGTTACTTGATCTTGGACATTGTTCAGTCATGAATAGGCAAAGGGCGCAACCTTTTGTCTATGGGAACCTTGAGCTCATGATTCACAAATGCCAAGTGTTTGATCAGCTTGTGATTATTGCTTGTTTGCTGCCCCAAGCAGGGGCATGATTATCTTTGTCAATGATTCTTTGAATGCATGCCATTTCCTTGATTGGGTGTGTATTTGTTGATTGGTGACTAAGTGTGACTACCCCCTCAAGCGACGAATCGATGAGGGAATGACCGACATGAGAAAAGCGACGAGTCGCTTGACCCAAGATGACTTATGGTAAGGGTGCCTTCAGTTGTTTTGCCTTGAATGCTTATGCAGTTTCCCAACATTTTGACCTATTTTTGGGTGGGTGTTAACCCTTTTTGGGACGTCGTTTGGGGATGAAATTCTTGAAAATCCGTCCTCCCGTGGAGCGGTCTGGCTATGGTAGCCTTCTTAGGGAGTAGGATAGTGAGGATTTGTGACCCTGACATCTATTTTGCATGCCAAGAAGTAGAGGCGCAAAGGCGCCTTGTTCGGAAATGTTATTGCTATTTTTGGGTGGGTTTGGACCCTTTTTGGGACATCATTTGGGGATGAAATTCTCGAAAATCCATCCTCCCATGGAGTGGTCCAGATATGGTAGCCTTCTTAGGGAGTAGGATAGTGAGGATTTGTGACCCCAACATCTATTTTGCATGCCAAGAAGCAGAGGCACAAAGGCACCTTGTTCGACAATGTTATTGCTATTTTTGGGTGGGTTTGGACCCTTTTTGGGATGTCGTTTGGGGATGAAATTCTCGAAAATCCATCCTCCCATGGAGCAGTCCGACTATGGTAGCCTTCTTAGGGAGTAGGATAGTGAGGATTTGTGACCCCAACGTCTATTTTGCATGCCAAGAATGTCAGTGCAAAAGCACTCTTATTGGACAATTTTATTGCTTGTTTTTGTGCATTTTGGTGCAGTTTTTGCTATTTTTGAAATTTTTGCTCTATAATCATCCCTGGGTGGGACGAATACCAATTTTGTAATCGTCCTAGGGTGGGACGAGTGCTAACTAGAGTGCTCATCCCAGGGTGGAACGATTACAGGCCTAAAAGCCTATTTAAGGGCCAAAACTAGGGTTTGGGCTCATTTGCATTCGATTTTTCTGGCGATTTGGAGCTGTGAGGAGGAGGAGGTCGAGTCTGCGAAGCGGAGCACTGCCAGATTTTCTTGAAAACCATGAGTTCACGAACCGGATCATCCAGTGGTAGAGCCGAAGCGAGACCGGTGAGTGCTCTTCCTCTTTATTTTGTTGTTTTATTTGACAGTTTAAAACCGCAATGTTTTTCTTTTGTATTTTGTTTTTCGATTTTAAAAATGAAACCCTAGTTAAAAAAAAAAAAAATTGTTTTGTTTTGTATGTGTGTGAATTTGTGCTTTGTATGGCTTCATTAGAACTTAGATTGAAACCCTAGTGGAAACCATGTTTATTTTGTTGTTGTTGTAAACTAAAAGAAACCCTAGTTTAACAAAGATCAAAAACTTAGCTTAAAAAAAACTTGTTTTTTTTTTATCGTTTAGACAAGGTGAAACCCTAGTACAAAATTTAGAAGGAAACCCTAGGTAATTTTATAAAAACCCTAGGACAAAATTTTTAGTTAAAAACCCTAGGACAAACTTTTATTTATTTTTTTTTTTTTTATTTATCATTTGATACTTAGAGTTAAAAACCCTAGGAACTGACAAATGTTTTATTTGAATTTTTTTGTTTTGTTTTTATTTATCAGTTTGAACTTAGAGTTAAAAACCCTAGGAACTGACAAATGTTTTATTTGAATTTTTTTTTTTTTTTTTATTTATCAGTTTGAACTTAGAGTTAAAAACCCTAGGAACTGACAAATGTTTTATTTGAATTTTTTTTTTTTTTATTTATCAGTTTGAACTTAGAGTTAAAAACCCTAGGAACTGACAAATTTTATTTTTTTTTTTTGTTTATTTATTAATGTACGTACTTGCATTTTGCTAATGTGTATGTTGTACATTTATGAAATGTTTTTGTATTTAGACATTGTGTATGTTTGTTTTAGTGTTGTACTATTTTTTTGTTTTTATTTTGTCATGTTTTAATGTTTTTGTTTTGTGTCCTTTGGTAGGTTGTGAAGAGCCGGTACCGTGTGCCGACGGTGTTCTCTAAAGCACAAGAGGCACTGACTGTGGCTGACTGGGAGTGGCTTGATGCCCTTGGGCTCAAGCAGGTGACGCGATTAGAGCCTGTGGTGGGGGATCGAGCCTATCTGATGACCCTGATCAACTTGTGGGATCCCCGCACCAATACCTTCCATCTCCCAACAGGGGAGATGACAGTGACTCTCGAGGACGTCTATCAGATTCTATGGATTTCGATAGACGGGCTATCGATTAGGACTACGCCACATGATCAGCGGATGGCAGTGCTGACACGATGCTTCGGGCATGGGACGGAGGTGGGTGTGGATAGCCCGGTGGAGAGGGCAGAGGGCGACTGCCAGATTGGTGGCATCTTGGTGCGGTGGTGGCTAGAGAGGGGCATGTTGGGAGTGAGGCATGCATTACTGATGACCCTCATTTCCAACATGTTGTTGCCCGACTCATCAGGTGCGAGGTTCCCTTGGAACCTGTTGGAGGTGGTCTTCAGACTGGTGGAGTGTCCGACTTTAGAGCCCCTGATTATGAGATGGGGTCAGACACTGCTGGCGTAGCTCTATGATGAGTTGTACGAGGTCCACTGCCAGAGGTGGAAGGGTATTGGTTGCAGCTATTTGTTGTAGTGCTAGGGATGGCAGCACATAGCTATGGAGAGGTCGATGGGGTTGTCATGGATGACTCGGGCAGAGATGGTTGATAGAGAGATAGGGTATGCGGCACTATGGCGACGATCTGAGGAGCAGGGGCAGAGTCGACGATGGGCAGGTGTCGTAGGGCACTATGTCGATGCCTTCGCTCGGCTTGCTCTAGGGGAGGTGTTCTGGCGCCCATACCGAGACTGTCCAGCTTGGCCTGAGGCTAGAGAGTGGCTCCGATGGGTGCATAAGGGGAGATGGCTGATCGGGTGGCATGAGACCGAGCAGGAGTATTTCTTATACATCCGAGTGACGTGATAGTTTGGGGTGCACCAGGGGTTTCCTGGTGAGCCCTTGATCTATCGACGTCGGGGTGACGAGAGGACTCTAGCCTGGCCGATCATCGCGCCGCTAGGGGAGGAGGCAGATACCATGATTGATGTCCCAGACATGGATGACATCGGGGCTACTACTGAGTACGAGCAGTGGTGGTGGCGAGGAGAGGGGCCTCTAGGAGGGGCAGATGCGCAACAGGCGAGGAGGGTGGAGAGGCACCAGGAGAGGGTTGGGGGGTTCCACTAGAGGATGCGGACATGGTAGAGGTTGACAGCTTTGGGGGGATGATTTTGGGATTCTAGAGCAGCCAGATACGTAGGACATCCCAGAGCAGTGGGAGCCGGAGCAGCCCATAGTCCCGGATATGCCTATGCACCAGGCTATCCCGGAGGGTGTGGAGGTGAGGGATCATGCTGAGATAGCATGATTGGAGGAGCTACTTTAGAGATGGGATGAGGAGCTTGGGGAGGCTTTGCAAGAGAGGGATCTCCTACGGACTCAGTTGGTTGAGCGGGAGAACGCATTTGCTACGTACCATCGATGGGATGGGGACACAGATGCTGCATGGGAGAGGGATCTCCTACGAACTCAGTTGGTGCAACGTGATGATGTAGTGGTTGCGTACCATCGATGGGAGGTGGATTGGTTTTAGCACCAGATGGATTTGGAGGGAGAGATTATCCACCTCGATGGGCGGTTACCTGAGCTCCCTGGAGGTGGGTCTTCATGCCGGATGAGAGACAATGATACTGAGCAGTCGACATCATCTCATCATAGGCGGCTGGATGAGGGGGGCGCTAGTGGGCATGATGCGGGGGCTAGCAGTAGCCCCTGAGAGGTCGCATAGGACCCACACCATGGGGGGTAGTTCCCATCACACCGATCCTGCATGATCATGGTGGTCGATGCCCTAGGCTTGGGGGTTTTTGAACTTTTGCTTTTTTGTGAGGTCAGAGGACCGGTTTATTGTAGCCTGCAAGCATTTTGATGATATATATATACATGACTTTTATTTTTGGTTATACACTTGTCATGATTTATTTTTTTTGTTTATGCACATTTATTTATGATGATGTATGCATGTGGTATTATGAATGCGATGTTTCTAATTATATGATGTATGCATATGGAATGAATGAAATGAGTTGTTGATAACTCGTTGATGGCACCATAGACTGTACAAGATTTACTGGCTTTCTGTACTTATTGCTTTATGGAATGACTTTGCATGTATGGATTTTGTTTTGGTATTTTTCATATTTTTTGATGTTGATGTAAGTAATGAAATGTACCAGTTGTTTTAAAATGTAGTTAAGGTTTTCTGAGATTCAGATGTGTTAACTAACTAGCCAAGACTGTACATTTATCTCACAAGATTTTTTGAACAAGGTACGAATCAGACTTGAGTTTGACCAAGTTATTTCACATCCTTGTGTGTGCAATTGAATTCGTTTATGTGGTATTTGTCAGGATACCGCCAGTGCTAGATAGGTTGTCAACCAAACCTGTACTGAGGATCACCTAATTAGCTCCACTAACTCCTTTGTTGTATTTAGTCAGATTAATCTACGGTGCTATCTAGGATACCATGAGCTAGCTCATCCACATGCAAACATTGATCTGCACACAAGTTAATGTGACAGATATATCATCATGTGGGAGGTTTGCCACCAATGATCGATAGGCTATCCACCAAACCAGTATTGAGGTTCACCTCATGACCTTCTGAATGCTGAGAGTTCCAGGGATTCAAGTTCGACTCCCTTCTTTTCTTCAATTGTATTGGGATACTTGCTCGTCTATAGTGATAAAAATCACTATTTATTTTTGTTTTTTTCTTTTGAGCAAGGGATTTGAATATTGAGTGATGAGAATCACTATTGCTTGTGCCTTTTGATGTATGCACTTTGGTTTTGATGTCAAATTTTGGAGTTTTGACTTTTGCAAATTTTTTGATGTTTGCAACTTTTTGAGAACTTGGGATTCTTGGGGAATTGGGTAGGGAAGATGCTTGTCCTTTTGCCAACTCTCAGCATTCTTGGGGTCATTCGCACAGGGGGATGAGCAAGATAACCTTTTCACTAGATGGTATCTTGGATTGCTTTGTAGATTTCATCTTTCGTTCACACAACTTAGGAATTTTTATGTGTTTTAACTTGTGTTGGGATGCTACGTAACAAGGTGTGATCCAAGTAGGACTCTACCTTTGTAAAATCTGTCTGACTTTGTACAGTATTTGGCTAGAAAGCTAATGACAGCTTGAATGACGAAAAACTCTAGATACATTAGGAGACAACTGACTATGATGTTGCCAAAAATATGTATGGTGTTTATGTTTGCTGCATTATTTTCAAAGTGGAAAAGTGTGGAGAATGATGGAATTGCCCGTAATTACAGTCTATGGTGCCTTTGACTTGTATGATCAACAAATGTGCAATGTATGTATGCGATGCCTGATGCAGCTATATTTTTTTTGTGTTTTGATTTGTAAGAGTATGCATGGAAGTGAGATGCAGTTTTTTTGTTATTTTTGATTATCTTTTGTTTTTGTTTGTTTTTTAATGTTCTTTATGGTTGGTTCATTCCGCGTGAGGGTGGACCAAGTGATTCTTTCGGATCCTTGGAGGTTTTGACCAAAGGGATTATGGGCACCTTTGGGGCATTTTAGGGTTGACCAAGCGATTGCGGGAATCCTTGGAGCTTTTTGGTTTGACCAAAGGGGTAATGGGCACCTTTGGGGCATTTTGGGATTGACCAAGCGATTACGGGAATCCTTGGAGCTTTTTGGTTTGACCAAAGGGGTAATGGGCACCTTTGGGGCATTTTGGGATTGACCAAGCGATAATGGGGATCCTTGGAGCTTTTTGGTTTGACCAAAGGGGTAATGGGCACCTTTGGGGCATTTTGGGATTGACCAAGCGATAATGGGAATCCTTGGAGCTTTTGGTTTACCAAATAATACCTTATTTTATTACAAATATCCTTAGCTTTTTGGTTTGACCAAAGGGGTAATGGGCACCTTTGGGGCATTTTGGGATTGACCAAGCGATAATGGGAATCCTTGGAGCTTTTTGGTTTGACCAAAGGGGTAATGGGCACCTTTGGGGCATTTTGGGATTGACCAAGCGATAATGGGGATCCTTGGAGCTTTTTGGTTTGACCAAAGGGGTAATGGGCACCTTTGGGGCATTTTGGGATTGACCAAGCGATAATGGGGATCCTTGGAGCTTTTGGTTTGGGCTATGGCTCTTTTAAATATGGAATGGCCTCAAATGACTGATGTTCAAGGGTTCTAGTTCCTTGATTCCATCAAGAGAGGCTAGCCGGTATGTTCCAGGTCCTATTTTACTATCAATCACATACGGACCTAACCAGTTTGCCATGAACTTGTCCCTTAGATGGGGCGGCAAGTTAGAGTTTTGTTGGTTCTCTTTTAAGACCAGGTCACCGACCTAAAAATCCCTCAGGTGAACTTTCATGTTGTATGCTTTCTTAAGTCGCTCTTGATAGATACGTAAATGCTCGAGAGCATTAACGCGTCATTCATCGAGTAACGTAAGCTGGTCTAATTAGGCCTACCATGCAGTGTCATCATCGATGAACTCTTGCATTGATATGCATAGGGAAGGAATTTCCAACTCGAGAGGCATGACTGCCTCGGAGCCATACACCAATGAAAATGGAGTTGCCCTAGTGGGCATCCGGATGCTAGTGCGATAAGCCCATAGAGCAAGTGGGATTTGAATGTGCCAATCCTTATGACTATCTATGACTATATTTTTGAGGATGGCAACTAGCATTTTGTTTGACGCCTCTGCTTGCCCATTTGCCTGCGGATAATAGGGTGTCAAAAAACTATGCTGAATTTTGTACTTTGTGGTCAAAGCACGCACGTCTTTGTTCTTGAATGACGTCCCATTATCCGAGATTATCTTGGATGGAATACCAAAATGACATATGATGTTATGTAAAATAAACTCCACAATGCGGGGTCCAGTCATAGAGGTTAGCGAAATTGCTTCCACCCACTTGGTGAAGTACTCTATGGTCGTTATGATGAATGTGTGATGACCCGACGATGCAGGGGAGATCTTTTCGATTAGATCTAAGCCCCACTATGAAAATGGCCAAGCTGATTGGATCGGATGCAAGGCCTGAGAAGGTACGTGTGTCAAATTAGCATGGTGTTGACACTTCACGCACTTCCTTACATATGCGCAACAATCTTGCTCTAAAGATGGCCAATAATAGCCCATGCAAAGAATGCGCTTTGCGATGGCCATACCGCTGAAGTGGCCACCGCATGTACCATCATGTGCTTGGGTGATCGCCCAAGTGGACTCCTGCTGGTCCAAGCAATGAAGGAGGATTCCTTCATAGCTGCGATGGTACAAAATGTCTCCTAGCAAGACATGTTTAGCCGCTTTCTGTTTGAATGATCATTTTGTGGCATGCGTCAATCCAAGTGGGAGGGTACCTAGCTTGAGGTAGTCTCTTATGGGTGTGTACCAATCCTGCTGATCAGAAACCTCGATAGTATGAACAACCAATCCCTCTTGAAGTTCATCCCTAGCAAAAGCTGAGCGGGAAAGAACTTGTAAGAATAGCGTTGTGTTGCTATTAAGGGGAGTAGGGGAGAACAAGGACCCCTAGTTGGCATGATTCAGACAATCGTGGATTCGAGAGAACTTGTCCAGGGATGGTTCAATCTGGATCAGGTGGATTCCTGGCGTTAAGTTAGAGCTTGCACGCTCCATCATGGATTGCGATAGTGTTTTGACTTGAATGGTTGTCATATCACCAGAAATGTCTTGCGGGATTAGTGACCCCAAGGAGGCCATAGTGTCCGCAAAATGATTCGATGATCGAGGGAGTGCCTCGATGTCGTACCATTCAAGATTTGCTAGGAATTTGTCCACAAGGGCTTTGTAGGCCTATAGAACTAGGCATTTACATTGGAATACCCCTTTGACTTGGTTGAAAATTAACAGTGAATCACCAAAGATGTTCAAGCGTTTGATGTTCATGGTGATTGTTGTCTGAAGACCTATGAGCAAGGCTTCGTATTCGGCATTGTTGTTGGTGCATGGGAAATCTAGTTTAAATGATAGAGGCATTGGAGCCCCTTGCGGTGTGAAGAATACAATTCCCATGCCACCCCCTTGCTCACATTTAGAACCATCAAAAAATAGGGTTATGTCGGCCTGTGACTCAGGCTCATCAGAATATAGCGATTCTAAGACATGGAAGACCCCATCATCAGGTAGCTCTATGGTAGAGGCTGATCATCTTCAAGAGGAGCCTCTACTAGTTGATCGATGATGACTTGACATTTGATGGATTTTTATCCAATAAACTCGATGTCAAACTCCATCAACAACATGATCCATTTCATCATGCGGCTACTATGATAAGTATGACTCATCATGTATCACAATGGATTCTCCTTAGACACAACATACATCATGTTGCTCAGCATGTAATGGCATAGCTTTTTGGTAGCAAACACCACTGCCAAGCAGAGCTTCTCAACGTATGCATAGTTAAGTTCATAACTGACCAGGGTGCGGCTAAGATAGTAAGTAGCCTGTTCTTTGTGTAGTTCATTTTTTGGGCTAGCATGGCACCCAGTGCCACCTCAATAGCTGAGATGTATAAGTAGAATGACACTCCTGGTCTAGGTGGTGCCAATACTAGTGGCGAAGCCAAGTATTGTTTAATATCATCGAAGGCTGATTAGCACTCGTCATCCCAATGAAATGCTACCCCCTTGTGCAGTAATTTATTCATGGGTCGGCACTTGTCAGATAGCTGTGCTATGAAGTGCTTGATTGACGTGACCTTTCCCTACAGGCTTTTGAGCTGCTTGATGGTAGTTGGGGGAAGCATTTCAAGGATTGCCTTGAATTTGTTTGGGTCCACCTCGATGCCACGCTTTGAGACTATGAAACCCAAGAGTTTTCTAGATGTGATGCCAAATACGCACTTCTTGGGGTTTAGTCTGACTTTGTGTTCGATGAGGCGATCGAGGATCTTGCTTAAGTCATCGAGATGATCTAGGCGCAAAAGATATTTGGCCAACAAATCATCCATGTAATCTTCCAAAGTTTTATGCATGTGATCATGGAAGATGTATGTCATGGCACGTTGGTAGGTGGTGCCAACATTTTTAAGGCCAAAGGGCATGACCTTATAACAAAATGTCCCCCAAGGCATTGTGAACGCCATTTTTAGTTGGTCCTCGAGATTGATACGAATCTGATTGTATCCCGAGAAACCATCCATGAGGGAAAGCATTTCATGGCCCATTGTAGCATCTACCAATGCGTCGATGCTAGGCAAGGGGAAATCATCCTTAGGACTCGCTTTGTTTAGATCTCAAAAATTAGTGCATATGCGAATCCTCCCATCAGGATTTTTGATGGGCACCATGTTGGACAGCCATGGTGGGTAATCCACGTAGATGACAAACTGTGCATCCAACAACTTTTGCAATTCATCTTTGACCATCAAGGCTACTGTTGGGTGCATCTTGCATAGTTTTTGCTTAACTGGCTTGACTGTCGGATCAAGCGTTAGATTATGCATGACTAGCTATGGATCTAGCCCCGACATGTCTTTGTAGGACCATGCAAAAACCTCCTTCTTTTCTTTGAGAAGGGCAATGTAGTCGGCTTGCTCTTCGGGGGATAGGCTTACCCCTAGCTTGATTATCTATGGATTCATTGGATCAGAGCCGATGTCTACGTCAGTCATCTCCTCGACTGACATGTGGGATCCATCCTCCAACTGGTGTGGAGTTGGGATCAGGTGGATATCATTTGCTGAATTTAAATCTACATTGGGAACATCGGGTTCCTCTTCAGCATGAAAGATATCCTGAGTTGGTCCTGGGGTGAAATGAAGCATCTCACCGCAAGGCCAGTACTCTGATGGGGATGGTGGTGAATTGACATGATCCCAATCTATGGCATCTATGTCTAGATACAATGACTTTGCTGGATCGGTTGGATTGTGGATGGGGGCGGTTAAGTCAATGGAGATCATGTTGATGAAATGATTTTGGTCTCCATTACCATGGGTGTGGTGACTCGGACATCCTGGATGATTTTTGTGCTCCGGATCTGGCTCTGGAGGTATTGGCATGAATGGATCGGCCCTATGTGTGGAGAGGAGGATAGGGTCTACCCTTGGCACTGATATCGCTATAGGGTCTCTGGGCGGAAGGTGCTCTCTGTATGCCCACAGTGGTGGATGCAACACTTGGTCCAATTGTGCTGGGTTTAGGTGCCACCTATGCCTTGGCCCTATGTGTAGCTATTCAAACATGTCATCAATGTCCATGGGGTATTGTTGTTGTCGCATATGATTGAGATAGGCCATCTCAGTTTCATCCTCATAATCACTATCGGAGATCCAAAGGCCTTCATTGGTTCCAACAACTATTTGCGACATGTGAGGCTCGTCCTGCTCGAGCAAATTGATATGGTCCCATCGAGGTTGTTCCGCTCTCTACGGGGGGACCTAATTTTCTTGAGGTGGTGCTTGCTCGATTGGAGCATCCAAAGGGAACATTGCCAAGAGGCTTTCTTGATAGTCATCCATGGGGGTCACTTGTGAGTGATTGCTATCTGATTCGAAAGGGTCCCATGGTGCTACCTCATACTCTGACTCATCTTTTGAAGATCCTTCCTGACCTTGTCTATTTCCCCTTTGTAGGTGAGTTCTCAAACTTTCTCCTTTCTCGATTAAAGGGAAGGGGTTGTTGGGGTCAACAAGGTTGGTCATCAACAATGGGAGGTAATCCCCCAATGTATATGTTGTGTTAGGATTGGCATATGGATCTAATGCCAGCCCATCCTTGTTGCCCATCCCTAGGCCTTGCATGTTCTCTACCAAGATGTCCAAGGGCAAGGGGTGGTTGAACCCTACTCCTGATTTGTCGTATGGCATCTGATATCTTGGTTGGCAAAGAACGCGCACTCCTTGCTCATATCTGCCTAACCCATATCCATGCCAATTGCATTGGCCAAGATATCTTAAAGCGAAGTCTAGGTTGGACAAATAGTTGACGTCCTCAATGAAAGGCTCTTCATCTTCATCTTCTTGCATGTAAGGTTCAATGCCATTATCAAGGCCCCCATATACAAAGTTTGTCTGGTTTGGCGGGTAGCCTAGAGGAACAATAGTGCCTATGGGGAGGCGAGGTCTCCCCATGTCCTGCATGGACTCCAGTGCGGGTGTTGCTACAATGTTGCGCACCAGATACTCCCCCAGGCCCGTGTTGGCCATCTCAATAGTGATTGTTGGCGGTTGAGGGGGAGGGAATGGGAGTTCTTCCTGAGTCCACTCCATGTTAGGTGAACTAGGCACCTCGACTTCCACTCGGCTAGGCATCTCTTCGGTAGAGATGGTTGAGACTGATGGCGGTGCCTCTTCCAGGGGTTTCTTCCCATTGTCCTTCGGTGTGGCCACCGTAGGTGGCATCATTGGCGAAGGACCAGATGATGAAGATGGACCCGACTGGGGATTTGATGGACTTAACAATGGGGATGCATGCGGAATCGGACCCTATTTAGATGGATTCAACTAAAAATCCAAATGTGTTGATGGAAGGGTCGATTGCGGCATCAGCTGCACCGCATTGCAATACTTGAAGGGTTCTAAGTCCACTGGGACTACATGCACTTGCCCTTCGAATGTATACTTTAAGCATTGGTGGGCTATTGAAGGGACACACTTCATGTCCCTGATCCATGGCCGGCCCAACAAAATGTTATAAGCCATCTCACCCTCCAAGATGTGGCACAATGTAGGAATAGTCTTTTGTCCCACTTGGATGGGTAGGACAATCATGCCAACTATCGAGCATATCGCATCATTGAATGCTCGTAGAGTGTAGGTGGAGGCCACGATGTGAGATGCTGGCAACTTCAAATGTTTCAATGCCACTATTGTAATGATATTACTGGATGAGCCAGTGTCCACCAACACCCTCTTATACGGAATCCCGTTGACCCATGCAATGACGTGCAGGGGTGGATCCGCCATGTCACCAATCACTGACTTCAATTCATCTTCTCTAAAGGTGATGACTGGCTCGGTGCATCGCTTGACATGCCCCACAAAGTTGTTGAAAGAATTTGCTTCATGGGGCTGCAACTCGATGGCTTTAAGTATCTCCATTAGAGCTTCCCGATGGGGCGATGATTGTTGTATGAGCTCATAGATGGAGAGCCTAGCCGACATGGTCCTCAAACTCTGGGTGAGTTTGGTCTGAATTGTGGCCACTGGTCTAGGCGGAGGAGGTTGTGTAGGGTGTTGTTGTGGTTGTGACATTGTTGGCACCTCTCCTGTAGCCATCATGGGGGCAGCTGTGCTTGGGTACCTTTTGTTTTGAGTCACTATACTGATCATCCCTACATACCCCTACATGGGGTAGTTCTGTGTCACCTCATTGACTTGTAGGGTCTTTGCCTACGCATCATGGGTAGGCAAGGGGTCTTTGAAGACCTCCATCTATTGGTTGTTTGGCACTACTGGATTATCTACCACTAGCATCTTGTTGTCAATTAGGTCTTGCACGAAGCTTTTAAACTTCCAACATGCATAGAGGTCATGTCCCTTCTATCGATGAAACTTACAGTACAAGTCTTCCCTATAACCTTTGGGTTTTGGCACGTTGGGGTCTACAGGTCGACTCTCTAGGAAGTTCATCAAGTTTACCATGGTCAAATGGTCAAACAAAGAGTCTTTAGACTCTGTGAAGGGTGTGAATTATCGCCTAGGGTGACGCTGCTGATTTTGATCTTGTCGATGATTTTCTCTTTCATAACTATCAAGAGGGACCGCCTGATAGTTAGCCTTTTGGGGTTGTGTTGCTTGTGCAGGCTTAGGTATGTTTATAGCAACCTGATTGACCATAATGGGTTTTGGTTGTGTGGTCCCTATCTTGGCATTCTTAGACCATTCTTTCTTCTTTGGCTTGGCAATCTCGCCATCCTGAATCTTGATCTCCTCAATGATTCTGGCTTGTGCCAGAGCTTCCTCTAAAGTGGCATATTGTTGTAGCTACAATAGCATGGAGATCGATCTCAAATAGCTCTTTGAGAACATTTGGGTAAGGTCGGCCATAGGAGGGAGGTAGGGCAGCTTTGAAAGCAATGTCCTCCATCGATTTCCATAGGCCGCCATGGTTTCTTCCTCATACTACTTGAGGCTGGCTAGGTCGCTTAGCGATGCCTTCTTCTTGGTGTTGAAGGTGAAGTGCTCGAGGAACGCATCCACTAGCTGATCTAAGTTACTGATGTTGTGCTTTGGCAATTGAGTGAACCAATCCGAGGTAGGGCCTATGAATGTGGTTATAAATGTTCTTAGCAACAAAGCATCATTGTCCTGAATGCCAAAGCATTGGCTCAAGAATCTAGTCACGTGCTCTTGGGCATCCTCCTCCCCTCTAAATATTGCCAACTGGGGTAGCTTAAAGTGTTCAGGGTATGGGGGTGTTGGCACTGATGGATGCACAGGGTGACTACGGAGTTGGCATAAAGTGGGCTTTTGGGGCCCAGAAGTCTTGGTCTCCATAGACTCTAAGTGCTCTAGCAGTGCTTTATATGCATCGAAAGATTTGATCTCTTCCTCCTTGGTTAGTTCCCGCTGTGGGTTGTGGGAAACTTGAGGCCTATGGAGGGGTGGCCGGATAGCACCCCCTCTACCTTGGTAGGGCATTTTGGCCTGCTCTTCTTCTTGCTCATACTCCTCATAGGCTTCTTGAGGAGTTTCTAGGTGAGACCTATAAACATGGGTGGGTCCCCACGGAGGGTGCCCATCATTGTTCCTGGGAGTGGCCTCCCGCTCAGGTCTAGGAGGTCTCGGAGGCAACACTTGGTAAGGTCATGGGGGCCTATCTTGCACCAAGGGGTTGTGCCTCTCATACAGTTCTACCTTTTGGGTGTGAGGGGTTGGAACCCTCTCAGGCATAGTGTTATGGAGCAGCTCATCTGTTTGACGTCGAATGCGCTCTTTGCTAAGGCGATACAGGTGCTCTAACTATTGTTGGTCTTGCTCAAGCTGCGTGATTTGCGCTTGGCGGGCGGCATGTTTGGCAAATGCCAAGTCAATTTGTTCCATCGTCTTAGGTCTAGGGGGCCTAGATGCCTCTCCTACGTATTTATCTCGGTCGTGATGATCCGAGATCTCTATAGGTCACTTTCCTCTATCGAGGTTGGTGGCATTCACCCGAGGTTCTAGCCTCAGTAGGTGATTCTGATAGATAGCAGGTGTGGAGGCGCATTGCTCCCATGTTGTGTATTGCTCTTGAGGAATGTAATGGTCTTCCTCGTGCTCCCTTTCGTATATGTGAAAGGGGCGGGAAGAGTTGGCTCGCCCTGTCTGAAGAGCCTTGTGCTCTGGATTTGGCTTGTTATTCCTAACAGTGATGAGGGGTAGAGGAGGGATGACATAATCATGTGGCCTCTCCTTATGGACCCTATGCTATTCTAGCACTTCATTGCATGGTGGCCACTCATACCGAGCATCTAAGGGAGCCTTCCCATTTATATTGAGTGCCACGTGTAGGGACTCCTCCTGAAAGGGTCTATGCTGAATGGGAGTGCCCCTCGAAGGGGTGCCTCTATAGTCCCATTCTGAAATGGCACGATGTGGACTATCTTGTGGGTCGGGCCACCAAGGTGGTATGACCAAGTCCTTGGGGCTATAGCGGAGGTGACTTGTGCCCCCTTGTACACTCTCTGTAGCTCCTGCCCGTGATTGGGCTTGGCTACGGGTGTACACCATGGTGGTGTCTCTCTACAATCTACGTAGGTTTTTATCTTTTTTTATGATTTTTTTTATGCTACACTAAACAAAGGGAACCACACAATCAAAGAAGTGATTATCTCATTTATAGATTAAAGGTGTGCCCTAAATCTGGTTTAGTGTGTTTTGATTTTTGTTTTGAAAGCTTTGTAAAGAACGTGTGGTTGTATATGCAATATGATGGCTCTTATGTCTCCCAAAATGGTCGCCCCTTCAATATACCACTTCCAGGCCATTATACCAAACCTCTCAATATACCCGCCCTTACGTGAGGGAAACTATTGGTATGCGAGAGCAGAATGGTACGTGGAACATAGGCGGTACGGAAGGGGGATCGCCCTATTTTTGACACCTACCATAGAAGACTTATCCTCATGCACTGGGAATCACCCCAGCTACACTTGGTCAACTTTCATCAGGATTTACGTCTAGCAATAGTAGCGATCGGGGTTATGGATGCAAAAATTCAAGCCAAGGTGGTGATGAAATCCACCGTTGGTCTTGACCAAGGGTTGGGGTTTTACGACCAACTCCTTGTTGTTTAAATTACCACGTGGTGTGTGGGGTTCTTTTTATTTATGCAAAGAAATTAAACATGCAACAACACTTTCCTACGCAAGCAAAGAAACAGAAAGCAAAAAACAGAAAATAGAAAATGACAGAGGATGCAAGGAACCCCTACCTCTTCTCTGCCCAAATCGGATACCTCTGAGTTTCTACCCTGAAAGTGCACAGAGAGCTATTCATCCCTGGGTGGGATGAATAACAAAACTGTATTCATCATAGGGTGGGATGAATGCCCATTCGTCCCTGGGTAAGATGAATTCCAGCTCTGTACTCGTCATAGACTGGAACGAACAACAGTCCAACGTTTGAAAAATTGGTACCTGCAAGCAAAAACAAACACTTTTGATCAAAAATTTGATCTTAAAATCTGGGGACAAGGTCCCACCGTGATCGCCACTGAAAGCACGAGGATACGGAAACAAAACGGAAACCCCAAGTGCGATGTATGCCAAAAGCGAAAGATAACGCTAAGTCCTACGAACTGAAATGCATGAAAAGAGGGAAACACAAACGAATTGAAACAAGATAGAAAGCAAATGTCGAATACAACCCTTTTTATTAATTTTCTTTGGAACTCGGTTACAATACGTCTCCTCCCTTTTCAGGGGCTAGGAGCGTTAAATATAACTTTATCACACCATGGATGGTCCGCTTTCTTCCGCGTGCCCACATGTAAAATGGGTGGGCCAAAACATCACCGCCGCTTGCATGGATGAGTCTTTGATTCCTTGCTGCTCCTCCGGTGTCGAGATCCTACGTTCAGAGAAACAAAAAAGGATTAGTAGCACCTGCGGATAAAATGAAACATGCGATCCCCAAAGCCTACGATTAGTGCATGCGTAAAACAAATAAAATGATAACTAAAACATATCAAAATGAGCTAAAAACTTGACAGAGGCATGAGAACATCACCAGGAAGGCACTGCAAAAGGAACAGTCAAGAAATTCGCCATGGATTTCTAATCGCTCCGGGGTGGGACGATTAGACCTGCAACAAAATGTCAGAAAGTACTGTCCTAAATGTCCCATCCGGGAGGCTCCAAATCTCCTGCAAAGTTGGGGGTTAGGTAAAATGGGGTATTTTGGAAAGACCCAGAAGGTCAGATTTTTCCAATTCGGCCTCTATCACCCGAAATCTGATGATGCTCCCTGCATGTTAGTGAAAGCGAGAAATAACAAAAACATGATCAAAACTGCTCAGAATAGCATGAAATTTGAATGACAACCTATGTAAACAACCTAGAATATAATGCAAGAAAAATAGAAATGAAACCTGCTACAAATTTCTAATCGCTCCGGGGTGGGGCGATTAGGACTGCAGCAGTGCGGGGGGCACCCGAGGGCAGGACGCCCGCCGTTTGGGGCCCAGTTTTGGCACCAATCCACTTGGGATGGGTCCAAAACCTCTTGTGGGGTATTGTCGACAAATTTGGGTGGGATATTGTGGCCAAATGTCAGGTTTTCGGTTTGGATTGTGCTTCCAATAATCACCCAATAACCTCCCTTCCAAAAGAGAGATTAAGGATGTGAAAGGCACAAGCAAAAAGGTGAGGATGTAAATCGGCAGCACTCCATTGCTCCAAATGCTCCTGACCTATTCTCCTTTTGGGGTGAGAAGACTCACCATTTTATAGACTTGAGGGTCTCTGTGAATGAGCATGCAGAGGCGCCACTTGGCGATCATGCCTTCTCAAGGGAGAGAAGATTCCTCCCTGATTAAGGACTCCATGACTGCCTCTATGACTGCCTCTTTGAGCTCAAAAATGCTCACTCGCACTCCATGCATTGAAGGAGGAGTTAAGTGGTGGATCTGAGCTGCCATTTGTCAAGGTTTGACCTTTTTCCCGTCAAACCTGCTATTCGCCCCACCCAGGAGTGAATACTGCTAATCGTCCAAAACAATCATCCCAGGGTGGGATGAATACTAGTTTGTAATCATCCCAGGGTGGAACGAGTAAGGAGGAGAATGCCTGAAAGGTGCCAAATTGACCTCTGACCTTCCAAAACTACTGTGAGAGTGGTTAGGACCATTGTTTAACCTCTAGGGGCTGCCCTGGGGGTTGTGTGTGTCAACTCGATCAGTGTTTGCAGTCACATAATCGGATTGGTGCTATTTTGGTGTCTACAATAAATATTTAGAAAATGGAGTGGGATTAAGGCTATAAAAAAGAACAATATTAATTATTCATGATTATGACTAGTAAACTGATAAGTGCTTATATAATTTTGTATAAAAGTGTATTATTAGTACCATGAGTTTTTATAACATTATATATATTATTCATAAAAATAAATCATACATTTAATAATAAATTATACCATTGAATTAATGTTTTAAACTCTTAAATATTCCAAGAAATAGAGTTAATTCATCAAAACACAATTATATTTAGTTGTAATTGATATGTTATGAATTAATTTGGATAATGGCTAAATATTATTTTGACTAATAATGGCAAAGTTAACTTATATATTTTTTATATCATGTAAGCATACCTTAGTGGGCCATATCACTATATATTCTATTATTTTGTTTGTTTCCACTTATATATGATACCTAACTTAGACCCTCTTTTCTTATCCACTCTCATATTTTGAAACTTTGACTTTCAAAGCATTAGTAAGAAAATATTATTTTAATTAAAAAACTTCTAACAAGTGCTTTATCTTAGCATTTTATTAATTAGTTAATAATATTTTCTAGCTCAAAAATAATTTGAAGTTTGAATATAGCTCCAAATATACCAAGGTGAAATGAGTGAAGTTACAAATATTATATTCCTATTATGATGCTTGGTTTTTCTAAGTGTAATTTTTTTTGCCTAGGTAGGGTTTGAACAATTCTTGTTAGTATAAATATGGTCCCCATCTCTAGAGGACCAATGAATAGCACTAGCACCATAGAAGGGAATACATGCAATAATGAATCCAATCAAGAATCCAAGGAATTTTATCCTAAAGGTGGTCCATGAGGTATCTTTTCCTCCCTCGATATTGTTATTCCTTTGCCTAAGTTTGATAATGCATGCAAATGGTTAGTCATTTACCCTAGTTGGGCATTTTTTGGGTCATATCCCCAATGAATCTTCAATATGGTCCTGGGTGAACATAGCATGGACTCCCCATGAACTCAAGGAAAAAAATGATTCAAAGTCTTATGAAGGGATTATTTCTTTTATGCTTCACAAAATAAGCCCATTCTAAGGTGATTTATGAGCATGTTCCATGGTACATGTGCAACTCGTTGCTCATCTTCTCCCCATGGACCCACAACTTTTCTATATATAAATAAAGGACTACAAAAGTCCTTATCTAGGTTGAATTTACTAATATTTACCTTCCTTGTTGGTCCTTATTGAACCACATAATGACTCCTTTGGGTTAGGTCATTCTTTTTGAGGCAAACATGTTTTTCCATGCACACCCACAAAAGCATTTTTGTGTTGAAATCGATATCTCATAGGACCTCAAGGAAATAGTAGATATTCAAGTTGGTGAATCCATTATTTAATAGAAGATCTTGTACATCAACTTGGCCAACATGTTGTTTGATTCCATTCATATAAACACAAGATCAAATATTGTCCCCTTATACCCCATAATAGGGACAAATAGAGTCCTAACCTATATAGTGTTCCTATCCCATAAAAAAAAGAGGATGGCTAGATGATAGTGGGTGGGAAAAAAAATGCATGTTCTATGGCCTCTAGGGGTCCATAGACAAAACCAACTATTATGGCTGCATCAAAGCATACGGAGAAGATAAAGGAAAAATACAAGGCTAGTCCCCCACCAGTAAAACTTTCTAGCAAATAGGCTCCTCAACCCCGATAAGTTTACATCCCAAGGGTAACAACCTTGATTAGCCCTTAGCCTACTACTTAGGTCAGTTCCACCACACAATCCCCCCTAACAAGCACTTGGCACTCTAACAACCTAAACTGAGGGGGCATAGAGGAAGATTTATTTCTAAAAAGAACACATCTATCCAACATTTAAATTTTTAATCTATGTAATATATTTCTCCAAAAATTATCGTGTGTTGGAGTACCTTGATAGTTATTATATGTAATTATATTATTTTCCTCCATGAAATTTATTTTATGGAATGTTTAGTGTATAATGGACTTCAAGTGAAGGTTATAGTTTGCAAGGTTTGACAAAATTTTCTAGATGTAATATTTTTATTAATATTTTTATGTTTGCAAGAAGTGAAAGTTATAGGTTTTTAATTGTCCTCTATGTGCCACACCATTTGGATGGATAGCCACTTTCTACATAGAAACCATGAACCAATTCAAGGTGGAATTACCACCTTCATGGAAACATGTTAGAGGCCCCATCTAATGGACCATGGCTATGACCCCACTGATAGAATATTACAAACGATGTTTAGCATAAATAACCATGCATTAGGGGTGATAATATTTTCACTTCCTATGATACCATAGAAATAAACCAACTATGGATTAATATTGTGGATTCATTATCCTCTATCACATGGGTCATATATGGCATATTTAATATGATTGAATCCACCTCAAACAAAAAGTATGGAAACTGCATGCACTAGATAATTATCAAAAGGGTTGTATGGTTCTATATGTGGAAGAAACTAGGATTTTATGATTCCAATATCCATTGATGCTAACTACACCTCCCTTGGTACACATGGTCCAATTTATAGGTTAACATTAATAGTATCTTCAAATTACTCAAGAGGATAATGTTGTTGGGGTAACCCACCTTTAATTTTAGCAACTTTTCCATCCTCCTTGTAGAACTAATGCATGAGGTTGTGCTCTCAAACCACTCCCCCATGCACTTTTATATTGAATGGAGGGATAGTGGGAGGACCTTGCTATGCAGCCAGTTCTATCTCAACACATCATAACTTTATCACAAGCCTTCTCTATCCCACATTCTCTACATTTGAAATTGGTGCTACACCCCCATATGAAAAATGGATGGATTTATTAGTGGAACAGTATGATTGAGTACACCATATTTTTTATGCACTTATGAGTGTCAGTTTGTAATTCCTTCCCCAAAATTCATATGAAGTCACCTCCTCCAAGCTAAGACAAGCCACCTTGGAATTAGAAGATCTCCATAACTCTTCAATTATAGGTGGCCAAGATTAGACACCAACAACAAATTATTGATGCCTATGTAGCTTGCAAGGTGTAACTCACAATCAATCTTCGCTAGCTCAAATAAGGGACAGAGTTTCCAAGGAGTTATTTCAATGACACATAGGTTGTGAACCTACCAAAAAAATCAAATCCATTTGTGATATCTAGAGATTTATTTCTACACTTTAGGGCATTTTCCAAGTCATTGTTCAACACTACTAGCAAGTGTTCATTGTTCAACACTACTAGGACCATGATATTTAGCGATGTACGAGTGTAGTGTGTTGCCAATTGTCTTCCTCTAAAAGGGCACTCTATGAAAATATTGTGTCTTAGGATGAGATTAAAGAATCCATTTTTTCTATGGCTAATGATAAAGATCCTAGCACAAATGGATATCCTTGCAAATTTTACAAAGCCCTTTGGGATACAATGACATCTAATCTTCATCAAGTTTACCTTGAAGCCCTTAGAACTAACTCTTTGGGCTAGTTTATAAATAGAGGAAATATCAATTTCATATCTAAATTTAGGGATCCTAATGATATCTAAAATTGGAGATCAATCACTCTTATCAATGTCTCCTAAAATATCATTGCTAAAGCTCTTGCTCTTAGGTTGTAAAATATGCTACCCCTCAACATCCAAATAGTGAAAACTAGATTCATCGAGGGCCAATACATTCTATACAACATAATTACTATATAGGAATGGATGGAATAGGAAAAAAAGTTTCAAAAAAATCTTTGTTCCTCAAAATTGATTTCACCAAGGCATATGATAGGATTTAGTGGCCCTTCATCTTATCAATTCTTTAAGCTTTAGGATTTGGCCCTACTTTCTTGTGCAAAAATGATTTTTTTTATAGATGATTTAGCTTGAATTACTACTAATGGCCAATATTCATCCTTGTTTTGCTTGTATAAATCCATTCAACAAGGCTACCCTTTATCCTCTACTTCACATGTCTTAGCAGGAGAAGGATTCCAATGTCTTATTGTTGATGTCGTTACCAAGTATTAGGTGAAAGGTATATATTTACTTGATACTTTTTAATAGTTTTATAATGGACACTTTTTCAATGAATATTTTATTACCCTTATCGAGGAAGAGGAAAATAGGAACAAACCCTTTAGTGTCTAGACACTTTATTCCTAGCATCTAGTTCCAATATTCAATGGCAAAAAAGCTACTGCTATATGCAATCCTTTCTACCAGATCCCTCATGGATCAATTGATATGATTGGAAGTGATCCAACATGGTGAAATATTATATTTCCTTGGAATCCCCTTTACTTTTTAGTCTTCTTCCTCCACCCTATAACAATATATATTTCATAGAGTTGAAATGAGACTTTAGAAATAAATTTCCAATCCAGTTTCTTTAGTAGGGAAATTCTAGGTTTTTTCTAAGATTATAGTTCCCACCCATGTTTATTAATTTTCATATTATATGCACTTCAAATCCTCTTACCAAAAGTTGGACAAACTACTATGAGATTGTATGTGGACCTCTTTAGAAGATAAAATTGAATTCCATAGAGTAGCCTAGGAATCTTCTTGTCTCTTGAAGGATTATGGTGGTTTAGGTCTTTCGAACACCTTACATTAGGTTACAACTTTGTGTGCAAAGTGGATAATTAGGGTTATTCAAGGCAATTATGCTTGGAAAATATTATTATGAAATTGCATAACCTCTAGATCCTCTTAAGGAAAAAATCTTGGAAAGATATTGACCTCCACTCCATCCTAGTGATGAAGGTTATTGTTTAAATTCAAGGCACTTTTGTTGCTAGAAATATTTGGAAAGCTTAAGAAGTTCTCTGACTCTATATTCATGGAAATATCAATTGCTTTAGCATGGGGCTTTCCATAAACCAATAATTCATCTGGTGGTCCTCCATTTGTACTCATCAAAAATAGCCACTAGCCAAAGTTCCTTGGGTTTGGGCCTTATGGTTTTACCACAAGGGCATAAAGGTTGTCTTAGACATTTTCTCCAAATAGACTAGAAATCGTCTTGCATGGGAAGAAGCCAAATCTTAGTTCCACCTCTCTAAACTAGATAGGAAGACATTTTAGGTGGTCAAAGACACCATCCCACCTGATATATCACATAAAATTGGGCTTAAGAGACTCCACCCATGGTGGAAATATTAGAAGTGGTCCCTAGACACTTTGTTTAGAATTTTCAAACCCTATGAGGGGCATTCATGGCTTTCACCCCATATTCAAATGGCTCCAAATCTGAACAAATGGTGGAAAATCTAGTCAACCAACAAAGAATGGAAGCACTACTTACACATCATTTGGGATGTAGTTCTAGAGCCCAATGTGGCTCACTTTGTCTAGTGTCTCATTTTCTAGGGGTTGATTGTATGATAATGCCTAGTTCACTTAGGAATGAATATTCCCAAGTCTCCTTTTAGTAATCATAGGGATTCCATCAAACATTTATTCTAGTATAATACTAGAGCCTAGGTAGCCTCGACATCGATTCATGATTTCTTCAAACCATTAACTCTTAGTATGTGATATTTTTTTGGGATACAACCTATATGCCAATAAGACTTAAGCACATATAGAATATTTTTCAAGTTGAAATTTTGTTTGGCATTTGGAAAAAATTTAATAGCACTATTTTTCCAAATAATAAACTTCTCCTAATTTTCTAGTTTACTCAAAAGCTCTAATATGCTCTAATATTTTACTTTAGCTTCAAGCATAGGTTAGCAAGGTTTCCCTTGAAGCCTAACATTTGCTAACTCTTTTGGATCACTAGGAAATTTCTCCTTGCATTATGGCTCGTGTCCCACTCTCTACACCCCAACAAAGGAATTCCTCATCATAGCAAAGAGTTTGAGGTTAAAATAGATCTTAGGGATGGAATCTAGCTTCACATAGTCCTAGACTCTAGGAACATTAAAATAGAGGTGGTACCAACTCCTCATAATGTCACCCTAATTCTAGGACTAGGATTCATTTTTAGGGTGGGTAAACCTCCTTAATCCCCCACTTTAGGTAATTGTAGACACTCTTGAGTAGCAATGATGTAAATCCAATTGCAAGAGGTCAAAACAAAATACCTCCCATTACATAAAAACTATGATAAATGAAAATAATATGTAAAACCCTCCATTTACATAAAAATTGCAATAAATAGAAATAACCAGTAAAACCCTCCATTCATATAAAAACTATAATACATGGAAATAAATCAATAAATATTTTTTTTTCTTATTCCTGGATTCACTTCCCATTTTACAATGCAATACCAAGGGAATATATATCCCCAAATAAACCCTAAAATAAAACCCTAAAACTTGAAGCCCTAAAAGAAACCCTAAAAGAAAACCCTAAAGCTTAAAACCCTAAAAATAAAAAAATTACTATTTTTGGCAAATTGATTTTTCCAACCAAAAATACCTTTTTAAGTAATTACTATTTTCGATAAAATATTTTTTCATAAAAATTTGCCTTTTTTAGTAATTACCATTTTCGAAAAATTATAATTTGCGTCAAATAATTTCATTTTGAGTAATAAAAAAACTACTTTAAAACTTCTTTAAGAAAACCTATAAAATATAGGCTCCTGCATCACTCTCCTTTGGTTGAAAAGAACTCTGCTCCTACGAGTTCTTCTGATCAAACTCATAATTTCTCTCCATAGAGTGCCACACATTTGCAAGTACTCCTCAAAGTACCAATCTCCTTCTGAGGTTTTATATCTCAAACCTCCTGCAAGCACTACACATAGTGCCAATTTATTCCTTCAAGGTTTTAAAATAACAAACCTCCTGCAAGCACTACACAAAGTGTCAATTCTTACCTCTAAGGTTTTTAATAAAAAAAAACCTCCTGCAAGCACTACACAGAGTGCCAATTTATTTTTTTAAGGTTTTACAAACCTTTTGCAAGAACTACACAAAGTGCCAATTCCTTCTTCTGAGGTTTTATATAAAACAACCTCCTGCAAGCACTTACACAGAGTGCCAATTTCTTTCTCCAAGGTTTTACAAACCTTCTGCAAGCACTACACAAAGTGCCAATATCTTTCTCTAAGGCTTTTACATAAAAAACATCCTGCAAGCACTTACACAGAGTGCCAATTTCTGTCTCCAAGGTTTTACAAATCTTCTACAAACACTGCACAGAGTATCAATTTTTTTTTTGAGTCTCTTTGCTCTCCTCTCCTTTTTTTTTCTTCTCTTCTCTTTTATCCTCTCAACAAGATCCAACTTTCTGTGATACCAAATGATGTAAATCCAGCTACAAGAGGTTAAAACAAAATACCTCCCATTACATAAAAACTATGATAAATAAAAATAATATGTAAAACCCTCCATTCACATAAAAACTATAATACATGGAAATAAACCAATAAATATTTCTTTTTTTATTCCTGGATTCACTTCCCCTTTTACAATGCAATACCAAGGGAATATATATCCCCAAAGAAACCCTAAAAGAAAACCCTAAAACTTGAAGCCCTAAAAGAAACCCTAAAGCTTAAAACCCTAAAAATAAAAAAATTACTATTTTCGGCAAATTTATTTTTCCAACCAAAAATACCTTTTTAAGTAATTACTATTTTCGGTAAAATATTTTTTCATAAAAAATTGCTTTTTTTAATAATTACCATTTTCGGAAAATTATATTTTGCGTCAAATAATTTCATTTTGAGTAATAAAAAAACTACTTTAAAACTTCTTTTAGAAAAACCCTCTAAAGATAGGCTCTCGCATCAAGCAAGGTGATGGTTCTAGCGGGGAATCTATTTCAACAAAACCCAACCCACGTACTCGCTAGGGAAATCCAATGGATAAGGATACCCTTGCTTCTACTAGAGCTACCCCCATGGGAACATGACTATTAACATGATTTTTCTTTTTTTTCTAATGGACTCTTAGATGCCTTGTAGTTATCCTAGGACTGGTAGGTTCTATAATAGTTTAATAGGATAGTATTTATGGAATGTACTCCCATACCACTCATTTTTTTGTGAATGGTGTACTCTTATTATTGTTCTTTTTTTTAATAATATCAAGTCACTTTCAACAAAAAAAAATACCAAGGTTATGTTTGTAAGAATAAAGATTTATAATAGTTTAGAGTGAATTTATAACTCAAAAATAATAATTTAAGTTCAAATTAATATAACTAAATATCACTAAACATAAAATAAAAAATGTCCTCCCTTTAGTACACAAATTGAATGAAAAATGGAAATTTAAATGTAAGCGAATGCTTGATGTTTTATTTTTTTATAGGAATTGAAATCAAGGGATACAACTTTGGATAAGCTTTTGGATTGGAGAGTCCTCTAATAGAGGTAAACCATGTGGTATCATTTAGCCAAGTTGGGTATTTTTCCTTAAATGTTTACAATTTAGGATTGAAATTTAAATGCATCTTCTAGTATTGCATTATAATAAGATAAGTATGGAAATAGTAGTCTTAGAGTATCTTGCAATGTTTTAGTGCCAAGTCCACTAAAAATTTGCTTGACATATACTCTATTGCTAATAATATTTTTAAATAATATGGATATTTTGAAGAATATTGGGAATCTTCTAGGGGAATTAATTCAAGAGGGGCCTCCCTAATACTAAAAAGAAAAAGCATGTTCTCTGAAGGAGCGTATTTTTGCTATGAAGTCCCTTCCCAGCGTGTCTCGTTGTTTCTTGTGTGGGCCTTCTATGCCCTTTTTATGTGCTTGGTGGTTGACTTCTGTGACCAGGTTCCTGTATTTGGATGCTTTGATGCTCATTATTGCTATTTGTTGGTGTTCTATGGCCATTGGAAGTGTCTTGTTCTAGATTTTTCTGTGTGGTCTGAGTCTGTACTTAGCTGGTATAGCGAGATTATGGGGAAAGCTAAGATCAATCTAGCTAAGCCCAAATTGTGTAAACCTCATTTGGAACCTTCGTCTATCTCCTTTGATGAAGAGGTCAAATCAATTTTAGCAAAAGGAGGTCTTCTGGATTGCATCCAAAAATTCCATGGGCATAATCCGATGCTCACAAATTGGATGGTTTCTTCTTGGAATGATGGTTGGGTCAGCATTGGCTCCTGGTCCTTTCAAGTTACAACAAATCTCATCAGCAGGACTACTGGCCTGGCTCTGGATGGTGCCTATCACAACTATGAAAGGTATTCTTTTTTGTATGAAATCACTCTTTTTCTAGACAAGGAGGAATATTTACCACAAATTCATAATGGATTTAGTGCTATGACTTTGCTTCCTCTCTAGAACAGAGTTGTTAGGGTCATTATGGATTATTTTACCCTGGATCCTTCCTATGAAATCATAAGGAGTTTTCATGCCATGTTTTTAAACCACCTTAGATGTAATGCTTGTATGAACATTCCTTTATTTATCTTTCATTCCATGCAAAAGTCCTTCCTTAATGTTCAAAGTGGTCATGGTCAAGCCCCTATCCACCAAGGTTTGGCTTTGCTAGTTTTTGAATAGGCTGCTTTGGAGCACGACCTTGATGCTAATGAATTTTTAAAGCCTTTTGCAGATCCTTCTATTCCTATAGCGAGTGATTCCAAGTTGAATGTGGATTCCCCCTCTTTTGGTGGTGGCTCTCGTTTAGATTCTGGAACAGACTCTGATGAAAGTGTGGACACTCTCTTCTTCACCTTTGGTGTTGGCCTTAAGCAGATTTCCAAAAAGATATAGGTCTCCTCCAAAGGGTTTTGGGGTTGGGATTCGAAGGCGAGTGCTTTGGTCCACTCGACAGGTCACACTTTAAAATTCGAAATGGCCCCTAAAGTGTGTTTGGATGATCTTGGTGATTCTGAGATGAATTTGGCTAGTGTCGCTGCTACTGTTCATTGTAAGTCAAAATAGTTGCGCAGTAAAATGGAGGAAGGTGATTCCCCCCTTACTACGGTCCTTTCAGATCTTGATGTTTTGCTAAGGGATATGTCTCGAGAGAAGTTTGTGGAAGAAATCTATGCTCCGAGCATGGATAAGAATATTAAAGAAGTTGTTTTCTATGATTTAAAACTTATTGACATCAACCAACACAAAATTTGGATTTTGTTGAAATACTCCCATTGATTTAACTAAAAATATTTCTCATTTTGCAACTAATGTAGCTTAGGGCATTCACAAGTTGGTGTAGAACTATCTCAGTTCTCCCTCATTTTGTGCCTTGTGGTTTGGTTTCTGTATTTTCTTTTTGTTTGCCTCTGGTTTTTTCTCAGATTCATTCCGTTATTGTTGCCCTTGTGGCTTTCTCTGTAGTGGTTGTGGGATCCTATTAAAACCTTCTTCTTTTAATAGTACCAAAAAAATAAGAAAAATCATGTTATGTATACGAGGATATGGGTTTGCATGGATGTTTAAAAACCTTTTCCACAACTTATCAAAATTGGATCTAAATCAAGAGAATGAGATCAACTAGTGGATTATAGAAATCTCACATTTTGATGCTATAAATTTTATAAGACTAGATATATGCCAAGATATTATAAAGTTAAACTAATGGAGAAATAGATGAAAAATTTTAGTCATGACAAAAAATCGAAAATGAATTAAGGATATCATAATATAGTACAAGTTAGACTAGATAAATAATTTCACATAACCCAAAAAGTGGTAATGACTAAATATTTTCAAAATAAGGGAAAATAAGTAAGGGAAACCAAGGATAGAAATAAAATTCATTTGTGTATGAGATTCAAATAACAACATAGATATTTTTCTATATGAACATACACTAGCAATTGTACGAAAAGACTAACATACATTACCCCAACCAAAGCTTAAAAAAAATGCACAAAGAACTCAAAATCTACACAATAAACTCAAAATCTATAGCATTCAGTCTTCCAAGTTTTTCAACTAAAATAACACAAAAAAATCTCATTCTAATAGAATTTATATTAGCTAAAATATAAGCAAAAATATTGATCTTGTACGTAATGATATCAAAACTCAAAATATTCAATATTCCAAGCATTTCAATAGAAATAACTAAACAACTCTTATTCTAACTAAACATGCTTGACACATATTCTCATACACTTTGAATAAGAGAAATTAAGCATATCTAAATTACTTTTGAGCAACTTAGAACTCTTAGCTTACAAAAAGGTATACCCTGAATATAACATCCTTCACAATGATGAGCAATGCTCCTTTTATAGCTTTCATAGGCTAAAATAAAGCTAACTACTATATACAATAATCAATAAAAATGGCTCTACATAATCTAGGATGATCTGGCACCAATTGGCTTCTTGAACACACTCTACACATCACCTATCAGACAATTGTGATTTAGGAGATCATTTTTTATACTTAGATGGAGTGGCCATCACTTTCCAAGTTTGATACATGCCATTTGGGCTAAACCATTTTCATCCAGGAGGGTTACTTTTTAGTGATATATTATAAGCATGTTGGGCATTGTCGATTTTGATGCAAAAGAATCTAGTTTGGGATGCTGCCCTTTTGCCTTGACTTTTGGACTGATCTTGATGCTTAATGCAATCCTTTTCACTATACCAAAAATTTTAGAAGCTTGGATGACGTCACTTGTTGAAATATTCTAGCTCACCATTTTATAGAATAGATACCATTAACCTCATACTCTTTACACTATATAAATTATTTGAAATGGTTTTTTTGACATCAATAGGGAAAATAAACTGACACACTTCTTTATCTTAGCTTAGTTTTTAGGCTTGTAAAGATAGAAGGTTGTTGACTAGCTCTTGACTTTTAACTTTATACTTGTCTAGACTTTTGAAAAGCTATGTTGATTTCACCAAAAAAGGTTCGAGCTTGCTATATTTTGAGGAGCCTAGTCTTATATAAGATTTACCTTATGAGATATTCACTTTTTCGAAGACCTTGAAGAACCTTCCTTATGTCAACAAAAAAATATTTCAGCTTGCTATCTAATGATTTTCTTCCACAAGATTTTCCCTATGCTATATATTTTGTACGTTGTTTCTAGTTTTGCTCCCTAGAAGATCCATCCACTTTCTTTTCTAGCTTGGTGCTAAGGTAATATAGATAGCATATTTTTCTTAGAAGAGTAGGCACACTTTAAAAAATTTAACACCTAAAGTATACCAGTACTTTGTGGAATAAAATACTTGAAATAATTGTACCTCCAGACTAGTCCTTCAAGATTCAATGTTCATTCTTCTCCTAATATGATAAATTCCCTTTGGTATTGATCTACTCCTTGCTTTCTCTTTGATGATTTTAAAGTCACCATGAAGTTTTGTGTTAATGATCATATGGACCAACAAGCTTTGATAGTCTTACTAAATCCTTACTTAAGTCTTTATTGCCCTATTTTCTTCCTCCATTATTCTTGGGTTTTATCCTAGGGTTTTGCTAGTATATTTTTGTTATTGCATTAGGGTATATGGTGTGCTACAAACCCAATTACCAAAATTATATGGCTCAATTTTTGAACCCACCCCTATATTTAAGGGGTGTACCTACAATTTTTGAGTACATAGAAACCTTGTTAATAGCAAAATACTTTCAATTACCATAAAAAATACTTTGATGTTCATATGTATGGTGATGTTTGGCTTAGCTACCACCAAAAAAGATGTAATTCATTATATTTTTGGTAAGGTGGGTTAGCATGGCCTCATAGTGCAAGGATTTTAAATTTACTAACTTTCTTTGAAGGCCTTCTCTTTTCAACATCTTTGGTATTTATATAGAATTAGCTACTTGATAGATCAATGGATATTTAGGTTCTCTCATCTTGTTTATCTTTGGATAAAAATTTAGCTCAAACTTTTTTTCTTGGATAGGATTTTCCCAGTGTAGTGAAATATCACTACATTTTGGCAACTCACAAGGGGCTTATTCTTGTATGAGACAAATAACCTAGAAAGAATAGTGTTGTCTATTGGGCATGGAGTCTATGGAGGCATATCCTATAATTATTGGGGGTCTAAGGGGAAGGGAGACAAAATTATTGCTTGAAGGGAAGATCTGCTTAGCTTAGGAGATGCTAAGAAGGGAAATATACTTTTATAGAACCATCCCATGAGAAAATTCATTGAAGCCACTCCTCTAATTAGCCCTTTTTATCAATTATTTTGTGGTAAGTTTGTAAAAGGAATTTTCCCACATAATTGAGACAATAAAAACATGATAATCTACTATAGTACCTTATGTTTAGAAATGGAGATTATTTCTTCATCAATTTGATAGATCTTGGGTGGTTTATGGTAGTCTAGGGAATTCTATTTATTAGTTTTTTTATTGATTCTTAGACCTCTTGATTCATGTGAACCTCCTTCAAACCTTTATGTGAACCACCTGGTGCACTTTTCCAAAAAATAGTTTCATGTGAACAACTTGATATGCTTCCCCTTTTTATGCTACTATCTAGATTAACGAATATCTATATAACAACTTAAATTTTATTAGATTTATTCTAAATATTGACTATTCACACAAAATTTGGCATGATTCCTTATGCCAATTATTTCACATGTTGCCAATTTATTGGAATTTTCAATGTCCAAACCACAGTGACTCAAACTTCTACCACTCTCAGTTGTTTGTTTCACAGAACGTGTGACTTGTTGTACCTAGGAGTTGTTGGGTTAGCTTTGGTAAATAATTATTTCTTAGGCCTATGTAGAGTATTACATTGAAATTTAGCATGGAAAACACATCTTTATCTTGTGACTCTACTATTAGTTCCTCCAACTATTTTGGATCCTCTACCATATTGATGTATTTCTCTTCAAGCTTATCTATGTGGTATGGACTAGGGTTTTCCACATAGATCTAGATACTTCCTCCCTTGTAGGAAATCACCATGTGCATGTAGTCTAGATATATATATCCCCTGAGCTTTGCAGTGAATTCCCTTGACAAGCACAACCCAAATAGTTATGGAAGATCTACCACTATTACTTCTTGGATTACTAAGATGGCTAGAACCTTAAGCAACACCATCGAAATGTCCTTCATAACTCCTACCAGATAGACTATTGTTCCATCAATTTGTAGTACATCAAAACTAGTTTGGGTGTATTCCATACCCATTGCTTTACAAATAGCCTTAGGCATGACTACTATGGTAGCTTTGAAATCTACCATACAATTGTGTAAAATCCACTCTTCCATGCATAAAGACATGTAGAAAGGAGGAGACTTAATCTTATTGATGTTGGAGTTGGATGATTCTGGGCAAGGTTCATATCCAGATAGCTAGATCCACTTGGAAACACATTCTTTAGGGAGATCTTGAGTAAATTGATATATCTAAGGATCAACGGAGCATTGTACATGTTAAATCTTGAGGGAGTTTTCTTCAGTTTTGTAATGATTTTGTAGCTAGACAAATATGATATCCTTTCTTTCATACTGGATCTTAAAAGCTCCTTTGATATTGTTGTGTGGCTTCTTCCCTTTGCTTTCTAGTAATAGAAGGGTATCAAATATTCCTTTAGGCTTGATCCCTTTTTCCTCTTGATTTAATTTTTGTACTTTTGGCTTAGTCTACTCCTTGGGTTACTCCTTGTTGGCAATTTTGACACTTTACCACATTTAAATTTTGTTGAGATTTTATTGATAATTTTTATTATAAAAGGAGTGAAATATGATTAATGAAAAATGTAGCAGTTCCTGTCAGTATATTTTAATACAAATAATTTTTTTTTAATCTCCTTATTTTAATTCTCATGCACTAGATGCCAGGAATAGTGAAGTTTAAAATGTCTAGAAATGATGCACTTATAATTAAAATAAGTTAAAATAATTTTAGATAGAAGCAGTAATCAATTTTTATGGACATCCCCAAAAAGAGTTTGAAAACCTAGAGACATGATGCACACAAAGTTTTAAAAGGCTAAGTATTTTTATCCCAAGTGAGAGGTGAAGATCTCTATCACCCCTCCTTAGGGTGAAACATCTTTATTTTTGTTAAAATTTGTAAGTGATGCCATGGTGGGATAAAGAAGAATTCAATGGTGTGTTTACCCCTAAGGAGGGGCAAAAGCTTCATTCACCCCTTTATGAGGTGAAAATATTTTAAAAGGAAGGTGCTTAAACTCAAAAGAAAATTTCTGAAGACATTGACTAGTCAAAGAGAATTTCACCCTAAAAGAGGGGCAAAAGGCCCTCTCACCCCTCAGTGGGATGAAACCACAATACAAAGCAAAGAGCGTGTAACCTGATTTCAAAATTGTGAGATGTTGGAATTGAAAGTGCTTTCACTCCAAGTGAGGGGCGAAAGCCTCATTCACCTCTCCTTGGGGAGAAAATAATTTAAAAGAGAAAAAATAATAAGGATTACCAAGATAGCATGGTTGAAAAGTCAAGAAGAGATTTTACCCAAGTGAGGGGCCACACTCTCTTTTGTTCCTCATTAGGGTGATAGCACATTGCAAAGGTGTTCAAAAGTAAATTATGGGCCTTATGTGTTAAAGAAGGTTTTAATCAAGTTTCACCCCAAAGGTGGGACGAAATCTCCACATGCCTCTCTTTGAGGGTGAATGTCATTTCAAATAAAAAATATCCCATGGTAGTCGAAGATGAAGATGATCAACAAAGCATTCACCCTAAGTGTGGGGTAAACCTCCTAGTCACCCCTCTTTGAGGTGAAAGTATAGATCAAAGGCATCTGAAGATGCAAGGTAAATACAAATTTAATGTTGTTTGGGAATATAAGAGCGCACTAGAAAAGAGTGAAAAGTTGTAAGCTATGCGATGGGAAGGTTTAAAAGAGATAAGAAATATGCTTTCACCCCTAAAAGAGGGGTGAAACTCCTTTTCACCTCTCCTTGGGGTGAAATTCCATAATTTACGAATTCTCAAAGGCAAAATATTTTCTAAAAGAAATATTCAACAATGTTTTCACCCCAGGTTAGGGGTAAAACTCCCATTCACCCCTCTTGGGGGTGAAACTATATGAAAGATGCTTCAAAAAATTAAATGTGAAAACAAAGGTGTACAACACGGTGTTTCACTCAAATTTTCTCAAAAGGATTGTTTTCACGTTATGGGGAAAATGAGTTGCAAAGAATTTATAAAATGAGTCAAGTTGCAAGTTGTGCATTCGATGAAATTATAAGAAATGATACAAAGCATGGCTCAAAGGCGCAGGTTGAATGAAACTATAAAGGTTGCTATTTTTTGGGCGTTCTCCACAAATGCTAACATGTATAAGAGGAAGTGGATATGCACTTTTGCTTGGCTTTACCTATCACTCCATTTGGGTAAAGCTATTTTCTAGCATTTCCAAAGTTGTTTTCAAAGGTGCCCAGTCTTAAAATTGGTGAGAATTTAATGATGGTGGCAAAAGGAGCTATGTTCCCAAATTTTATACTAGAAGGATGTAGGATTGAATTCCATAGGATGGTTTTCATAAAGCTACTCCACCTATTTTTGAAGCAATACTCAGGCATGGTGGACTTTATGGACAAGGGCAAATTTCCAAGGAACAATGGAGGTACTAAATCAATGATCATCTTTGTAGTTTTATATGCACCAATGCCAAAATTTGCTATTTTCCTAGGAGTTTTCCCTTAAAATATGGATCGCTATCACAAAAGGAATATTTTTAGGATTTTCAAGGAAAATATTCCTCTTGCTAGTTCTTGAACTAGGGATATTTTATTTTTTATGTATTAAATGAACAGAGGTGAAAACCTCTATAAATACTAAACATTTTGATGTAATGTAGGAGGATATAAACTCTATAGAAAAATACTTCAAGTTTTCTATGTAAATAGAAAGAACATGGCTTCTAATTCTACAAATGATTTCTATGTGTGATTTATTTCTACTTTAGGTATTTCTATTTTATATTCATGTTTGTTATCTGCTAAGTTTAAATTTTGCATCTGGATTTGAATACTTCTAGTGAGGGAGTGAGTACTAGAATGCAACTTTGGAAGCTATCCCCATAAAATTGTAAGTGTATTATTCATCTTATTTCTATTCTATGCTACTATAATGCTTGATTTGAATTCTTGTTGCTAGTCTATCTCCAATCCTACATCTTCTGGCCTATGGCTATATTTCCCATTTATTTCCATTATTTTTATTTCTTTCCCACAACTCTAAGCTTGAAATTGGTATAGGAATAGTAAGGGAGCCATCCCTCTCTAAATATTGTCCTGAAGGACATTCCTATCCTTTGATATTTCAATGTTGGCCATGTCTAGGGTGCACAAACATATATTTGTATTTTAGGTAGATATTTGACCAACAGTTTTTGGTATACCCAATGGGACATTCAAAAGTTCCACTTTCAACAGTATTGAGGTTTGATGTTCACCTTTGTATTATTAAGCTAGAACATCTAGCGACTCAACTATACCCAAAAGCCTCCGAATGTGAATTTGAAAAAAGCTATACTTCATGATCACAAGATTGAAGGCCAAAAATCTTGAAAACCCCATTGAGTTCTTTGAAATTAACACCCAAAAATTAGGATAACACCCTAGATTAGTTACACCGACTCATACATCACCCACACCATATTTGTAGTTAGTTGTATTTTTTGTTCCTTCAAGTCTGACTAGTACTGCTACTAGTGTCCCACCTCTTCAACCTCACACACTGGTTAACATGGTTCAAAATCCACCACCACAACAACCACAACCACCAAGGCAGTTTCCAACATGGAATAGCTTAGGAGCCTTGAATCTACAAGCACAAAATCCAGTCCCTCAAGTAGCATTGAAGACTTTGCCTACCTATTATGGTACAGGTAAGACTACTTACGAGCATATCCAAGATGTGGCTTCTTTTATGATAATCCACGGTATCACATATGAAGATATTATGGTGATATTACTTGTGTTATCACTCAAAGAGAAGTTGTTGTATTGGTACCGATCCTTACCACCTGCTACTATTACCACATGGGATCAATTGGTAGAATTGTTGATCAAGAAATTTCATGAGCAAGCTGATCCATTTTCCTTGTTGTACCACTTCACAAAAATCCAAAGCCATCTACAAGATAAAATAGTGGATTTCAATGTCATGTTCGCTCGAAGTTGGAAGAGAGTTCCTGATGGTTTGTAGCCCACTCATGAGCAATCCATGTTTTACTACCTTCAAGCCTTCAACTTTGACATTGGTATGGCCATATAACAAGCCAATGTCAATATGTTTCTAGACTTTTACACATAGGCACAAAAGGTTGAGGCAGACTTGATTGCCATAGGAAAGATTTTGTCGAAGGTAACAATGCCCATTCTTCCTAATCTTCCATAATATCTATACTCTAGTGCATTTTCATAGCCTATGCCTTCTATGTATCCTGTTCCTTCATGGAGTTTAGGACCACCTCAAATTGCTCCAATTATAGTTCCACAACTTTCTACTCCAAACATTCTGTAATTACTTGCACCACCTATCCCACAGTTACTAATTCTGTTCCTAGCACTACCAACTCCACTAGAACCTCTACCTTTACCAACACCTCTTGCACATTCAAATACCAATCCATACATGAAAATATTACATGAGATGTAGTCACTCAATTTTATAGTTAGGACAATGTCAAATGAAATTAAGTCCATTAATAAGAAGTAAGATGAAGCTAACTTTTGGTCAAGAATATTTTAAACACCGCCCATTACTAGAGAGCAATCAACTACTAGCAAAGGTTTTGATAGAAATACAACTGTGTTGGCAAATGAAGAAGATAGTACATCAGAATGGGAATATTGGTGTTCCACCTATAATGATCCTCATGGTGAAGACACATGTATGGTTCATTTGAACTATGTATAGACATTAACAAAAAGATATGCTAGTGGATAGATGAATATGATAACAAAATTTGATAATAATTTTATGGTTTCTTCCTTGGAGCAAGTTTCATTCCTTACGAGGGTTGGAAAGAAACTAGTGACTGTTGATCCAATAGATATGGAGCCTCTAAAAGTTCCTACTAAAAAAAAGGTACAAAATGAAAAGGCACAACCACAAAAAAATCACCTGGCGTAACTTCTAAACAACAAGATTCAATCTTGTTTAAGGATCTATTTCCCAAGCAATCTCAAGAGAAGTTGTAGGTGAAGGCATCAACTTCGCAGGCTATAGCCGCTCAAGTAAAAATTGAAGTAAAAGAACAAGCCAAAGAGTACCTCAAGTACTTATCATTAACCAAGTGACAAAGGGTAGAAGCTACTCAATAGTACCAAAACAAATATGAGCCACCTAGTGAATAAAAGGTCTCTAGTACTCTTTATTATAACATTGTTGAAGATATGAAGAAGATCCTTGCAAAGGTGAGTTTGTATAATGCATTACAATTACCTAGACAAGTTGACCTATTGTAGGAGTCTCTCAAGTTTGTGAAGGATAAAAATAAAAGCCCCACCTAGATGGTGTTAGCATAGACACTAATAATTTTTTCCACTAGTAAGAATAGACCTCCCCCATTCTACCTATCTCTTAGAATGGAAGGATGGATCGTGCATAGTTGCATGATCGATTCTAGCACTGCAACCATTATCATGCCAAAGGCAATATGCGAGGTCATGGGAATGGAATACACAAGGATAAGTCCAAGAATATTATAGTTGTATGGAAACCCAGTCTGTTAGTCTCACAATGACACTGAGAGGGGGGGTGAATCAGTGTAGCTCTTTAAAACTTAAAATCTTCAACTCTTAAAGCCAAAACAATGAAAGCTTAAAACCACATAAAGCAAATATAACAAGAGAGCATTCCACAACACACGATGTAACGAGGTTCACCAATTTGGCTACTCCTAAAAATGACTGCTTGGACTCCCGTCCAAATCCAACCTTTGCAAAATATCAATTTTACAATCAATTTACCAGCACCCACTGGAAGGAGCACCAACCCCTGATTTATCTGCACCAACAGAAAGGAGCACCAACCCCTGATTTATCTACACCAACAGAAAGGAGCACCAACCCATGATTCCAAGCACCAACTTGGACTGCAATTTTGAAACTATAAGATTGACATAAAAATGCCTTCGCTTATACAAGACCCTGACTGGTCTATTGCTAACCCAACCTCTCTCTCTATTCACCAAAACACCACACACACTTACGGCTCTGCTTGCTGCACTTTTACGGCCCTCTTATAGCCCTCTTGCTGCGCTTCTTACTGCACTCTTACAACTCTCTCGGCTCTGCTTAACGCTCTCTTACGGCACTCTTCCAACCCTCTTTTCGTAGCACTTTCACTCTATTCAGCAGCTAACTAATTCTCCATGCAGACCTCCTTTTATAACAAAGTTTTGACTTTTCTCTGTAACTGCACCTGTAACTATCGTACTGACTTCAGTTAGCTCTTCCTATTTTAGCTGCATGATTTTCTTCTATAACTGCACCTATAACTGTCATACTATCTTCAGTTAGCTCTTCGTATTTTAGCTACATGATTTTCTTCTGTAACTGCACCTGTAACTATCGTACCGACTTCAGTTAGCTCTTCGTATTTTAGCTACATGATTTTCTTCTATAACTGCACCTATAACTGTCGTACCGACTTTAGTTAACTGTCACATATCTTATTTCGGCTGGGTTCTCTTCTTAGCTCATGCCAAAATGACCTGTCACAAAATCATGACACTTTTGCCTCTTTGTCCTCTTCTCGGACTTGTACCCGCAAAAACACAACATGTCGCGATATCGCGACACTTTCACCTTCTTACTCTTCCTCTTTACTTTTGTCATGATATCATGACACTTCTGCCTTCTTACTTTCTCTCTCCTCCTTTAGTCACGAGAATGCGACATGTCGCGATATCGCGACACTTTTTCTCCTTTGCTCTTTCTCTTGCCCTTTTTGAGTCACGAAAACGCGACATGTCGCGATATCGTGACACTTTTTCTCTCAGAATCTCTCCTATAATATGTTGCGAAATCGTGACACTTTTTCTTATGTACAATCTCTCTTGCAATATGTCACGAAATCATGACACTTTTTCTTTCGGACTCTCTCTCCTGCAATATGTCACGAAATCGTGACACTTTTTCTTCCGTATAATCTCTCTTGCAATATGTCGCGAAATCGTGACACTTTTTCTTTCGGACTCTCTCTCCTGCAATATGTCATGAAATCATGACACTTTTTCTACTTGCCTTTCTCTCTTCCAACATGTCGCGAAATCATGATAGTTTTGCTTTCTTGCGCTTTCTCTCCGAACATGTCACGAAATCGTGACAGTTTTGCTTGCTTGTGCTTTCTCTTCGAACATGTCACGAAATCGCGACAGTTTTTCTTTCTTCTCAACATGTCGTGATATCGCGACAATTTTTCTTTCTTTCTCAACATGTCGCGATATCACGACAGTTTTTCTTTCTTCTCAACATGTCGCGATATCGCGACAGTTTTTCTTTCTTCTCAACATGTCGCGATATCGCGATAGTTTTTCTTTCTTCTCAACATGTCACGATATCGCGACAATTTTTCTTTCTTGCTCAACATGTCGCGATATCGCGAAAGTTTTCTTCCTTGTGATTTTCTTTTGATTTTTAGCATATGGGCCACTTCGATATTTTGGAAAATCATTGTACATACTCTGAAGAACCTCTTAACTTTTGTCCACTGCATCAGCCGATCTGTATGACTGTGTTGACAACAATGACAATACTATTGAGGCACCTTGCTCAACAATCTCCCCCTTTGGAATTGTTGGCAACACTCGTGCAATTTCCTGTAATTCTTCTCCCCCTTTGACAATAATACCAAAGGGCTGCTGCAGACTCCCCCTGAGTCCATGCACAACATTCTCAGGCACAAATTATTACAGTTAGAAAAAATTACAAACATGAGCAAAAAGATAATCAAATATATAAATGCTCCCCCTGAGAATGTGGTCTCGATAGCTAGTCAGTTCTTGGGAAGCGTGACCACTCCCAATTTATTGTGAAGGTACTCAAAAATTTCTTTGGGCAGCGGTTTTGTGAAGATATCCGCTACTTGCTCTATAGTTGGGACAAAATCCAACTTTACCTCACCTTTCGCAACTTTCTCCTTCAGAAAGTGATATTGGATAGCAATATGTTTTGTGCGAGAATGCATAACTGGATTCTTTGAGATGTTAATGGCACTGGTGTTATCACACTTAACTAAAATTGGCTCACTAAAGTTAATGCCAAGATCTTTCAGGGTTTGTTTCATCCATAAGACCTACGTACAACACGTAGTTACTACAATATATTCTGCCTTTGCTGTGGATAAAGAGACTAACTCTTGTTTCTTACTGTGCCATGCAACCAACCTATCTCCAAGATAGAATGCACCTCCACTGGTACTCTTTCTGTCATCGACACATCCTGCCCAATCTGCATCTGAATATGCAATAAGGGTGAAGTCCTTACCTTTTGGATACCATAACCCATACTCCATAGTACCCTTCAGATACCGAAGAATCCTCTTCATTGTTGTCACATGAGTCTCCTTGGGACTCGCCTGAAATCATGCTACCATGCAAACTGCCTGCAAGATATCTAGTCTGGTAGCTGTCAAATACAGTAGGCTCCCAATCATAGATCTGTACATGGTTTGATCAACATCTGGAGATTTGTCATCCTTGCTCAACTTGCAACCTATCGTCATGGGAGTGCTAACAGGCTTACAATCCTCCATTGTGAACTTTTTTAGCATCTCTTTCACATATTTAACTTGAGAAATAAATATGCCCTTCTCATTTTGATTAACTTGTAGTCCGAGAAAATATGAAAGTTCACCAATCATTGACATTTCAAATTCTTTCTGCATCTTAATTGCTAAATCTTTACACGAATCATCATTGTTGCTGCCAAAAATGATATCATCTACGTATACAACAAGGACAATGAGATGGCCATTCTCTATTTTGACATACAAATTGCTATCTACCATACCTTTTTTGAACCCTTGTTGAGTAAGATAGTTGTCTAGCCTTGCATACCATGCTCTGGGTGCCTGTTTCAAGCCATACAATGCTTTCTTCAACTTGCAGACGAAGTTGGGATTATCACCGAGTTGGAAACCATCTGGCTGCTCAATATAGACCTCTTCTTCAAGTTTTCCATTCAAAAATGTTGATTTCACGTCCATTTGATAAACTTTGAAATTCTTGTGAACTGCTAAAGCCAGAAACATTCGAATTACCTCTAGTCTATCCACTGGTGCAAAGGTTTCCTCAAAGTCAATACCTTCAACTTGTGCATAGCCTTTACTGGACCAATCTTGCTTTATTCCCGACTATCTCATCCATCTTCATTCAATTTGTTTCGAAAAACCCATTTAGTATCGATTATATTTTTATTTGCAGGTCTTGGTACTAACTCCTAGGTTTTGTTTTTCTCGATCTGATCTAATTCTTCATTTATTGCCATCATCCAACTCTCATCTTTGCTTGCTTCAGCAACGTTTTTGGGCTCAATGTTGGATAATAGAGAGTAGTTACTTACTACTCTTCTTCTTGTCTGAACACCAACTATGGGGTCTCCAATTATTTGCTCTCTAGGATGATTTTTTTGCCAGCTGCCTGTTTTGAATTTCTTGTTTTCTTCCTCTTTTGAATCACTACTTAAATCATCTGAGTCAATTTTCTATTTCTTTTTCATTTCCTTTTCCTCATCTCCTTCAATAACCTCTTCATAAATTGGGTAGTTTTCTTCATAGCTAATTTCTCGTTCCCTACCTTCATCAACTTTAACATCGGCACTCTCCACAATTTTCTTTAGCCTCTTGTTGTAGCATGTGTAGGCTTTGCTTTTTGTCGAATAGCCAAGAAAAATACCTTCATCAGCTCTATCTTCAAACTTACCAAGATTATCTTCAGTTCTTTTGATGTAACACTTGCTGCCAAAAACTTTAAAGTATCTTGTTGTTGCCTTTTTACCGAACCATAGCTCATACGGAGTTTTGCTTTCATGTGTCCTCAACATGCACCTATTTTGGATGTATACCATAGTATGGACTGCCTCTTTCCAAAATATGTCTGCTATTTTGCTCTCAGTCAACATAGTCCGTGTCATTTCCTGCACTGTCATGTTCTTTCTTTCTACCACACCATTCTGCTGAGGTGTCCTTGCTGTTGAAAACTATCTCCTAATCCCATATTTTTCACAGTACTCTGCAAACTCCTCTAAAATGAACTCTCCTCCTCTATCTGATCTTAAACATTTAATCCTTTTTCCTGTTTGATTCTCAACTTGTTTTTTGAAAATCTTGAACATCTCAAAGGCATCCGATTTAAGCTTCAAAAATAGTACCCATGTCATCCTGGAATAGTCATCTATGCACAACATAAAGTATTTGTCACCATTTATGCTTTGCGTTCTCATGGGTCCACATAAATCAGTATGTATTAGTTCTAAAGGTTTGCTTGTGAAGTACTCTTTTGTTTTAAATGTGGCTCTAGTTTGCTTCCCCTTTTGGCATGAAGCACAAATGCTATTTAATGGTTTGCCAATGGTGGGAATATCTCTCACTACCCCTTTTGAGCTGATTTTTACTAGATTGTCAAAACTGATATGACCGAGCCTCTTGTGCCACAGCCAATTTTCTTCTTCCTGTCCAATCAAGCACGCTCCTTCTAAAGTCTCTGAGAGAGTATACAGGTTGCCAGATGTCCTTGATCCAGTTGCTATCAACTTTCCATAGTTTGCTGTTCTGACTTCACAACCTTGCTTCTTGAAAATTACTTCATGACCTCTATCACAAATCTGACTTACGCTTAACAAGTTATGCTTTAGACCAATCACAAACAAGACTTCTTTTGACTTGATTTTTCCATCACTGATCTTAACTGATCCTTTGCCAACTATCTTAGCTCCATCATTATTTCCAAATTTTACAGAACCACCTTCATATTTCTGTAACTTCTCAAATTTTTGTTTGTCACCTATCATATGACTGGAGCATCCACTATCAAGTATCCATGGTGTAGATTTGTTCTGTGCTTTAAATTTTGTCTGTACGATCAAGGATTCCTTTTCTTCCTTGGGTCACTTCTTTTCTTTCCACTCTGGTTTGATTACAGTTTTGATCACTTGTTTTGACTTTTCTTTGTCAGTAGCTTGTGCATGTTTTTCGAGAAATTTTCTATTTTGTCTCAAACCATTTGGTTGAAATTTTCTTCCTTGATGTTTATTTGCTGCAAATGTACTTCGACAATTTCTTGCAATGTGCCCAAAATTATGATAGTTATAACATTCTACTGCATAATCCATCAACGGTGAAAAAACATTTCTACTGGTAAAGTTCCTTTGTCCTACATTATACTTGCAATCTGAAATCTTATGTCCATAACCATTGCATTTAAAACAATAACCAAAAAAGAAATGAGTGAACCTGGGTGATGGTCTTTGCCATTTTGTAGTGGGAGCCACAAATCTTCTTCTCCTTTGATGAGTGACATTGGTGAATCCATCATTGTCAATACTCCTCTCGTGCCTGGCATTATTGCTTTTTTTAGCATGATTCATTTCTTCTTGATCAACCCTGATCTTATCTTCATTCTTTATGGGTTCTATAGTTATGGCCTTTGATCCATTTGATGATTCTCCTTCGATGAAGCCCAAACCAAATTTGATGCCTGTAGTCCTTTGGTTATTTATAATCTTATCCAACTTTACAGAACTTTCTTCAAGTTTGTGATAACAACTAAATTTTTGATTCATCTCTTCTAGCTGCATCTTTAAACCAATAATCTCTTCTTCTAGCTTGCTGCACTCATCTATTTTCATGGTTAATTGTACTTCGATATCTTTAGATATTTTCTTAGATTCGTCTATCTATACTTTCAAGCTGGTTATGATTTCATTGGCATCCTCAAACTTTCTTGAAATTTTCTTATTCTTTTTCCTTTCTATACTCAGCTCTTTAAGTGCAGTGATCAGCTCACCTTCCAGATCTACTTCAGCCTCAGCCTCACATTCTTATTTTTCCTCTGTTTTTTCTTCTTTGAATGCCATGAAAAGAGCTTCACCTATTTCTTCTTCAGAGTCCTCACTAGAGCTATCTTCTAAAGGACTGACATTCTTGGATATGAAACTTTTCTTCTTGAAGTTGCCTTTTCTAAAATTTGGTTTCTTCTTCCAGTCACTTCTTTCTTGGTGTGAACCTTCATCACTTTTGTTTTTCTCATTAAGTGGACATTTAGCTACAAAGTGCCCAATGCCTCCACAGTTGAAACACTTAAATGGTAGCTTTCCTCTGTATTTTCCTTTTCCCCTTATTAGTTTCCGAACAAAGTTTGCTTCTATTTCATCTGATGTCTCTTCTTCCTCGGATTCTTGTTTTGCTTTTATATTTTTATGTGCTTTAAAAGCAACTTCTCTATTTGTGGGTTTAGTTTTTCCTATTCTCATCTCATATGCAGTCAAAGAACCATGCATCTCATCCATACTAAAAGTATTTAGATCTTTAGCTTCTTCTATTGCTGAAACTTTAGAATCAAATATTTGGGGAAGAGATCTTAGTACCTTTTTCATGATGATAGCATCTTCCATTTCCTCGCCGAGTCCTCTAATCGCATTAATGATTCCATTAACTCTCAGCATGTATGCCTCTATGTTTTCATCGTCATTCATTTTTAATGCTTCGAACTGAGCTCGATGCGTTTGTAACTTGGCCTCCTTGATCTTGTCGTCTCCTTCATGAATGCTCCTTAGTTTGTCCCACATGTCTTTTTCCATTTTACAACTCATAATATTTATCAGTTCGTTGTCCACTAAACCGCACATGATAGCATTCTTTGCTTTAGAGTTATTCTCAAACAGTTTCTTACCGGCAGCATCGGTTGGAGGAGTGATGGATATTGTGTATCCACTGTCTACTGACTCCCAAATGTCGTATCCCAAAGCACACAGATATGTCTGCATCCTGAGTCTCCAAAATGCGTAATTAGTTTTATCAAACAATGGTGCTTTGTTTGATGAGAATCCTTCACCACCTGCCATCGTCTCACTTCCAAGATCACCTTAGCCGATTAAGCTTGTTTAGGAACTTGGCTCTGATACCAATTGTTAGTCTCACAATGACACTGAGAGGGGGGGTGAATCAGTGTGGCTCTTTAAAACTTAAAAAATTCAACTCTTAAAGCCAAAACAATGAAATCTTAAAACCACATAAAGCAAATATAACAAGAGAGCATTCCACAACACATGATGTAACGAGGTTCACCAATTTGGCTACTCCTCAAAATGACTGCTTGGACTCCCATCCAAATCCAGCCTTTGCAAAATACCAATTTTACAATCAATTTACCAGCACCCACTGGAAGGAGCACCAACCCCTGATTTATCTACACCAATAGAAAGGAGCACCAACCCCTGATTTATCTGCACCAATAGAAAGGAGCACCAACCCCTAATTCCAAGCACCAACTTGGACTACAATTTTGAAACTATAAGATTGACATAAAAATGCCTTCGCTTATACAAGACCCTGACTGGTCTATTGCTAACCCAACCTCTCTCGCTATTCACCAAAACACCACACACACTTACGGCTCTGCTTGCTGCACTTTTACGGCCCTCTTACAACCCTCTTGTTGTGCTTCTTACTGCACTCTTACAACTCTCTCGACTCTGCTTAACGCTCTCTTATGACACTCTTCCAACCCTCTTTTCGTAGCACTTTCACTCTATTCAATAGCTAACTAATTCTCCACGTAGACCTCCTTTTATAACAAATTTTGACTTTTCTCTATAACTGCACCTGTAACTGTCGTACTGACTTCAGTTAGCTCTTCCTATTTTAGCTGCATGATTTTCTTCTATAACTGCACCTGTAACTATCATACTGTCTTCAGTTAGCTCTTTGTATTTTAGCTACATGATTTTCTTCTGTAACTGCACCTGTAATTGTCATATCGACTTCAGTTAGCTCTTCGTATTTTAGCTACATGATTTTCTTCTGAACTGCATCTGTAACTATCGTACCGACTTTAGTTAACTATCACATATCTTATTTTGGCTGGGTTCTCTTCTTAGCTCATGCCAAAATGACCTGTCATGAAATCGTGACACTTCTGCCTCTTTGTCCTCTTCTCGGACTTGTACCCATAAAAACACAACATGTCGCGATATCGTGACACTTTCTCCTTCTTACTCTTCCTCTTTACTTTTGTCGTGATATCGTGACACTTATGCCTTCTTACTTTCTCTCTCCTCATTTAGTCGCGAGAATGTGACATGTCGCATTATCATGACACTTTTTCTCTCTCTTCCTGCCTACCCTTTTTAAGTCACGAAAATGTGACATGTCGCGATATCGCGACACTTTTTCTCTCGGACTCTCTCTCTTGCAATATGTCATGAAATCATGACACTTTTTCTTCTGTACAATCTCTCTTGCAATATGTCGCAAAATCGTGACACTTTTTCTTTCGGACTCTCTCTCCTGCAATATGTCACGAAATCGTGACACTTTTTCTTTCGTACAATCTCTCTTGCAATATGTCGCGAAATTGTGACACTTTTTCTTTCGGACTCTCTCTCCTGCAATATGTTGCAAAATCATGACACTTTTTCTACTTGCCTTTCTCTCTTCCAACATGTCGCGAAATCGTGACAGTTTTGCTTGCTTGCGCTTTCTCTCCGAACATGTCATGAAATCATGAAAGTTTTGCTTGCTTGTGCTTTCTCTCCGAATATGTCACGAAATCACGTTAGTTTTTCTTTCTTCTCAACATGTCACGATATCATGATAGTTTTTCTTTCTTCTCAACATGTCACGATATCGTGACAGTTTTTCTTTCTTCTCAACATGTCATGATATCGCGACAATTTTTCTTTCTTGCTCAACATGTTGCGATATCACGACAGTTTTCTTCCTTGTGATTTTATTTTGATTTTTAGCATATGGGCCACTTCGATATTTTGGAAAATCACTGTACATTCTCTGAAGAACCTCTTAACTTTTGTCCACTGCATCAACCGATCTGTCTGACTATGTTGACAATAATGACAATACTGTTGCTGCACCTTGCTCAACACATCTCAAAATAGTGGGTGTAATTAAATATATTCCTATTGTTTTACATAGAATGTTGTAGATCATTGTTATTCAAGAAGTAGTGGTAGTCGACTTGGAGCTATATTTTAGCATGTGTATTTCGAGAGAATTCTAGGAAATCTAGGAGTATATCTTTCCCTGGATTATTCACATTTGGATATTTATTTTAAGGGAAGTATAATCTAGATCTATAATGAAAAGTCATCAACTTTTCATATAGAGAAATTGGAAGAAGAAGAAAAGCCTATAGGTGCAATCAATATGATGAGAAAGGAAATACAAGAAGTGGACTTGATGGAGGAAGATCTCGATGAGGTCCACCTAGAAGATGAGTTTTAATTGATGGATTTCAATGCAGTGGTGGAAATTGATATTGGTTGTTACACCATAACCAAACTTTAACAGATTGAAGAAGTTTTTGATTCCTTGGACCCTATTTTCAATCAACTATGGAAGTTGTATTTTGATTGTGCAAGATGCAAGAATGGTGCAGGAGCCAAGATTATTATTATTTCTTCTTCGGGGTTACAGAAGACTTATTCATATCGGTTAACTTGAATCTACATAAATAATGCCATCGAATATGAAGTATTATGCCTTGGCCTAAAGAAGGCATAAAAATTGGGAATCAAAAAGTTGCAAATATTTGGAGATTCTAAGCTCATCATCAATCAGACTACAAATAAATGCATCTTGAAGCAACATTATTTAAAGGCATACCACAATAAGGTATGGGATTTTTTTGAGTTTTTTATAGCACTGAATATTCAATTGATTTCGTGGGAATAGAATAAGCATGTAGACATCTTGGCTTCCCTTGGTGCTAATTTCTCTCTTGTAGAGCAAGTGGTCAAGAGACCAAAGACTATGAGAGTAATTTATAGACCTTCGGTCCCCAATATAAACCTCTATTGGTAGGTGTTTTATAGTGATGAATAGATAGTTAATTTTTTTATTAATAAAGCTTCTAGTGCAGAAGAAAGAATATTGGTCAAAGAGGAAATGGAAGGGATGATTCAGTTGAAAAATAACCACATTCCTAGGGGACTAATTTTTCTTGAGAGCCTGTTTGATCAAAATGATAGAGCAGAGAAACACAAGATCAAGGTCGATGAAAAGGAATATAAGGAAATGTAGTTAGAATCTGATAAAATCATCAAAGTTGAAATAGACTGTACATCAGAAGAGCTCAAGGACATTAAGAATCTATGTTACAAATTTTTTGATATTATCGCTTGGAGATATCATGACTTGAAGGGGTATGATAAGAACATAATCTAGCACACCATCGAGTTGCAAGAAAGGGTGAATCCTTTTTGGCAGAAGTAGAGACTTGTTAATAAAAAAGACCTACAATAATTCTTTGGCCAAATTAACTTCATTCAAAAATTCATTGCTGATTTTGCTCAGGTAGTAAAGCCAATGACTAAGATCCTAGAGAAGAATGTAGACTTAAAGTTGATAGAAGTAAGTATATAGGCATTCCAAGATATCAAGGAGAGAGTCATCCAAGAACCAGTATTGATTAATCCAGATTATTCAAAATATTTTATCCTTTATGCAGTAGGTGAGCAAGAAAGTTATGTCATTGTTCTTATGCAGAAGCAAGATGACGGGGATGAAAAATAGATTGCTTTTCTAATTCAAGTTATTTCACCACACCAGGTATGCTATCATGAAATCCTTAAATAAATTTTGGTATTTTATTTCACATAGCAAGATAGTTGTCTACGTTATCCATCCATATATCAAGAATTTCATCATTCAAGGAGATATGGGTGATAAAAGAGTAGGCTGGGTTTCAAATATTTAGGAATATGATGTAGAAATTTGATCGACTAAGCTAGTTCATGGTCGGGAACTCTGCCAAGAATTAGCTAAAAGCATAGCTTCTCAGTCGCTAGCAACATTACATGATGAGGCCATCAACAAAATCAAATTGTCTAATCAAGCTATAAGCGATCGTGACTAGACAGAGGACCCTATTGATTTCTTCACATCTAGAAAATTTCCATCACAGCTTGATGCCTCACAAAGGCGAAGGTTTAGGCTATAGGCTCTTAAATATGTCTTACTACCAAGTGGGTTATTTCACAAAAACATAGACAAAATACTCCTCAGATGTGTAAAAGAATCTAAGAAATAGAAAATCTTAGAGGAGTTCCACTCTAGCTTATCTGGTGGGCATTATGCAGGAAGTCCTATGGACTTGAATATCATCTGGGTTGGGTATTTTTTGCCTACCCCTTTTGTGGATGCACATAAGGTGAGCCAAAGCTATGATAACTATCAGTGATATGTTGGTAGGAATAAAAAAGCATCTATGTCCCTGCATTCAATCCAGGTAGAAGCACCATTTCAGTAGTGGGGCTTAGATTTCATTGGGGTTATTGATCATCACTGCCCTACTAAGCATAAATATATTTTGATAGTGATCTATTACTTTAATCTATGGGTAGAGAGAATTTCGACCAAGAAAGTAGACCAAGCTATAGTCATCTCCTTCCTCAAAGGATTGATTACCCATTTTAGCATACCAGATGACATTTTGATGGATAAATTTTTTTCTTTTATTGGGGTAAAAATTATTGAGTTTGCAAGAAGGTATGTGATTTATCTAAAAACCTCCTCTAATTATTACCTATAGGGAAACAGTCTAGTTGAGTCAACAAACAAGAATTTGCTTCGAATCTTGAAGAGAACACTTGGCAACAACAAAAGGAGTTGGCATCTATTATTAAATTAGGCTTTGTGGATAGATTGTATATCAATTAAGAAGTCTATTAAAACTTCTCCTTGCTACCTAGTGTATGGAAATGAGGCAGTTTTACCCACCCATATCAAGCTCCCTATCCTCTAGAATTTATAATTGTTTAAAGATGAAGATAACAAATCTGATCCCATGAGTGCAAGGTTGGCCCAACTTCTGTAGTTAGAAGAGGAGAGAGAAAAGGCATATGTTGCTTTCATCGAACATGCTAGAATGACATAGAAGTGGTTTGGAAAGAAGACAACAAAGAGAAATTTTTAGTTCAAAGATCTTGTGCTTAAATGGAATGATAACAAAGCTAAGCATGGAAAGCACCACAAGTTTGATGCAATCTGGGGGGGTCCATTTCAAGTCTCAAGGGTAAATTCGGTGAATGAATATCATCTCCAAGACATGGATGGTTGGGATATTTCAATTCTAGTTAACGACCTTCATATAAAGGCTTATTTTCAGTGATATGATCAGAGGTGCAAGTATGTAAATATGTACATATTTTATTTTCTCCAAGTATTATTATTATTTGATAACAATATAGATATGTCTGATAAAAAAAAAGATATAAAAATAAGGATGAATTTGATTCTACTAAAAGATGCTAGGGTACCCTAAAGGAAAAATTTACTTTTAAAAATGCTTCCTCTTTCTAAAATTAATTTCCCCAAAATAGTTTTTCAAAGATGTAAGGTGAAAGTATAGTAATCATTGAAAGCATGACATGTAAAGACGCATGTACCCAATTTTGAAATCATGGAGTGCAAGGACTAGAAGCATTTTCACCCCAAGTAAGGGGTAAAAATCCCTTTCACCTTTCTATGGGGCGAACACATGTTAAAAAATGGGAATATGATACGAAAGACACCAAGTCATCATTGTGGAAAAGGTAATAAGATCTTTCACCCTGCATTTCGGACTAAAGTTTTACACACCCTTTGTCGAAGTAAGCATGGTTTGAAAAAACAAGCGCACCATGGCAATCAAAGGTAAGAATAGTCAACAACACATTCGCCCTATGTGAGGGGTAAAACTCCCATTCGCCTCCCACAAGGGCGAAGAAACATGCAATATTTTCAAAGCATGAGGGTGCATTCTTGTATTTAAAGCAACTAAATACAAGAAGTTTTGGTGAAATTAGAGTTGGAGTGAATGCAAAAGAAAAAAATATAAACAACAGAAGTTTTCATTCATAACTCCATCATGAAAATATTTGGAAAAAAAAGAGCAAAAATTAAGTTTTTTTTAATTGGTTTTATTTTCTAAATATGGGTAAAAATAAAACAAAAATGAAAAAAAATCAAATTTAAAGCTACAGTTAAAAAGATTTAAATAATTTACTTTTTTTAAATTTGGGGTGAAACTAAAAAGCATTGATTTATTTTAAAAGGAGGGTTTGAGCATGGAAATTTATCACACGGGTTCAAGATATTTTTGGGAGCATAGCAAAAAAGGAGAAGTGCTCCTTTAAGGTGATTTCGTCCATTAGCACATGGTGAATTTTTTGGAGCGCTTGGTTGAAAAGGATCGCAACCGAATTTGCTTTGGAAGGCATGTTGAAGATACCAATGACTAAGATCCCACAATTGCAAAGTAAGAGTGTTCATTGGTCCTCATGTGGTGAGTTCATTTTTTGGAGTGGTCGTTGAGGCCCCAGGGTGCACTTTTTGAAGTTTGATGCAATAGGAGCGCAGTTTTCAAAAATGATATTGTGATGAATGGAGGTTGATAACCACTAAAGTCATTTTAAATAGTGTTGGTCAAGTGGAATGATGTGCACATACTTTAGAATTACCCAAGATGTGATGTCACATTTACTATGGTAGTTGGAGATGTGCCTTATAAATAGAACAGGTAAAATCATCCAAATATTAAAATTTTAAATTTGTCGGTGCATTTTCAAGATTTTGTTTGTAGAAGTTGCAAAATTCTCCCAAGGTTATCAAAATTTATACAATGAGCAAGAAAAGTGCAGAAGTCAAGGATTTCGTAGAACCCAAGCAGTCAAATAAGAAAGCAGAGGGTAGGAAAAAATCCAAGAAAGCTCGAAGAAATGAGAACGTTGACTTGGATCCATATTCTGACACCATGAAAAAATTTGAGGATTGCGTCATCACCAATAAGGTGTGGTTAAACTTTGGTAAGATGTGGAATTCATAATTAAGTAGGGGTTGATATTGGAGAGCCCTTTAACTATGTCATATTATGTGTAGTTATTCTGGTACTTATGTACGCCCGTACATGCTTACCTAGAGCTAGTGAAGATGATTGCAAAATTCTATAACCCTGCTAGCAGGGTTGTTTGAAAGGCAAATGGAGAAGTGTTGTTCACTATCTCTTCTAACGTAGTGAGTGAAGTGTTTTCTTATGGGTTAAAACCTCCCTCAGACATGATATCCAAAAAGCTACACCTCAATGAACAGGAGGAGAAATATGTGTCCATGATATCAATGCAATAATTTATGGAAATGCAATTGATTAGAGAGTTGCAACTAGAGTAGTTGTTGAATCTTTTGAAATCACTTTCAGATTTTAAGAGCCCAAATATCTTCTCAATGTTGGCATGGATTACTGGTCTCTTTGTATATTCCATAGTTCACAAGTGGCAGGCGATACTTGCATAGTGCATATCACAGGTGGATTTTTATGCTCCGACAACAATGAGGCCGAGTAAACCTAATCTATTTTGATTGGGTAGATTTAATTTCTTGGAAGATGCACATTCAGTTGTAAAATATAAATACATGAGAGGAGACATCATTCAAGAATAAATATTTCCTTGTCTATTATTTCTTTTTTCATTTGCATTAGCATTTTTCATTTATAGTGGTTAAACAAGTTGATCAGGTGAACAAGGTTTTCTCATTTTATATGTGGACTCCCACTCTATCAAGGAGAGAGTCATTCTATAATTTTAATCACTTATTTTTGAGACCCACCATTGATCTGATTTGTGGTAAGAGTGAAAGGGTGTCGCATACAATGAGAGAAGAAATTGACTCAGGGTGTAGTTGTGTGGATTTTAGGCTTCATGGGTAAGCGATTATTGCTCTCATAGTTTGTCATTGAGCATGTTTTACAATGGAGGTGGTGCACTAGAATGATTATGTGAATGATGTTTATGGAGTAGGGTGCGGTAAGAGGATAATGTGCATGATGCATTTCAAATTTGATAGCATAGAGGTGAACCAAGTTGGTTAGAATAGATTACTTGTAGAGGCTCTCCAAGACCTAGGTTTGGTGGAACTACTGTAAATATGGATATATGACCCATTGGATCATTTTTTGGAAATAATTAAGGCCAAGCAGTTTCATTGTTTCCCATAACCTAATATTTAGAAAATTGCAACAATCCTGAGGGGCATGACTTGAAGTGGCATGTTTAAGCCATGATTTCACTTCCATCATGGTATGACTTCTATGAGAAAGAGGCCAAGTATAATACCATAGTGCATAAAGATCATATTCCTCCTCTGGTACTATTTGGCCAGATAAAATATCAACTGCCTACATGGTCTGAGTAAAAGATCACAAACTGGTAGATTATGAGTGTCCACCATGGATAAATTACATCTACCTATGGGTTAAATATGGTTGAAGCATTTTTTAAGGTATATGATGAATTTTTCAATGTTTATCAACCTATCACTTTCTCCAAGATCATACCTCAAAGTTTTCAAAAATTTGATAGAGAAGAAAGTGTGGCTGAAGAAGAGTGTCTGAAAACTGAAGAAGTGGCACATAAGGAGGAAGAATAGAAGTTTGTGTTTAAAAGGATATATTAGTAGGTAAAGAAAAGTGTAGAAGAGGCATTTACTTTCCCTAAGGCTACAAATAAGCCAAGAACCAATGTTGTTTCCTCATCCACTATTACATTTTCCATGGCTACAGTTACCACATCTATAGTAAATCCTACTCCACCATTGTTAGTTGATCAGGTTAGCATATCCTAGGAACCACCATTAATTCTAGAGTAGTATTTGGACCAAAAAATGGAGATCATAGATCTCAAGGTAGAGGTAGAGAAGCAACAAGTGTAAGAGGAACATGTTTTGCAGCCACCTCCATCATTAGCTCACACAGTGCCCATGCCCAAAGGTATCTCCTCTTTTACCCTCTTCTTCCACTCAAGAGCAAGTATTGGTTGTTACTTAATTTCCTTTGGTTTATACATCTATTGTACCTCTATTTGGTATGCCTTCTATTTCCATATTACCTTCTAGATCTCACCCGCAAGTCACTACTACTTCTTTTTCCTTCTCCTTGGCCTCCATTTATTTTAGTTCATCTATGTCAGGCCTGAATCCATTTTTGCATTCCCCACATTCCATTCCTATCACTTATTCTACTGTAGTTGTAATTACACAAGCTCCTCCATGATTGAGCGTAACTACAGTCGAGCCTGGTGCTTCCATACATTCTACTATTTCGGTCCCCCCTCTGATTTCTATTTCCTCTTCTTCCTTTGAGCCTGATTGTGCATAGGCTCTTTCCCTTTCACCCCATTTTTGGAGATGCAGTCACTACCTGAGATCAAAGTGATGCCCAAACAACCAGTTGCAGAGAATATTAGTCAAGCTCATCTCAATTCGTTACAATGGTTGAAGAGTCATAGGAGAAAGGAGGCACTCACTCCAACTAAGCAGCTCAAGAAATTTACCTTTGATCCAGTTGCTATGGAGGCCCACACCACCAAGATGATTCCCATGGTATGAAAACCATAAGGAGAAATGATGCCAAACAATTACACTTACAAAATTTTGATAGACGACCTAACAAAAATTGACCCTACTAAGAAGATAGAGAACATCCAAGTTGATATGAGCTCAATTTACTTGCACGGTGAGCATTACAAGCAGATATTCTATGACACCAAGGCAAATATGTTTGAGCATGAAGAAGATCTGGTTGAGAGTAGAGCACAATATGAAAAGAGTGTGAATGAGGTAGAACATTTGTGTCAGCAAGCAGAATCCCATCAGAAAACAAGGAAATCAGTAGAGCAATAGGCACAGGCGGTGAATATACAACTAGATTCCATACAAAACTAGATGGCAAAGAAGGCTACGCAAGCTACAGGCTTCTCTCAAAAGATAATTAAGGAGGCTCACCTTTAGTTGACTAAAATTTGTGAGAATATGGTAGAGAAAGTAGTCCTAGTTCTGCAATATTTTTGAGGCCCGAATATAAATTCAATTGAGCCAACAACTAGTGGACAATATTGAGGAGATGCTAGAACCATATTTGGAGTTGGCAGTAAAAATGCAAAGACCTGGCTTAGTCTAACATGCACATTCACCCCATGAGTGATATGGATCAATCCTGGTCTACCACCAAGGTTACACTGCATAGTTATTTTCATAGGTTAGATCTGGTGAGAGAAGGTAAGAAACTCCTTAACATAATTGAATAGGAGCATTCTATTTCAATGGTTCATTTTTATGTTCTCACTGATATGGGGTTCCTAGATTTTATAGACAAATGGGATGATCCACTATCAAAGGAACAATTAAAAGTAATATGGAAGAATTTTGTGCATGACACATTAGAAATTTACAGGTGGGAAGAGCCAATTATGGAAGAACAAGTGTTACCACTCATGAAAATATTCACTCACATGAAGTCATCCTTGTTTGAGTTAGCTCAAAGATCTAAGAACCTTAACTTGGAGGATACCCAAAATATGTGGTACATTTATCAATTGCTTAGTGTTACTTACCCATTTACCACTGATGCTTGGGCTAAAGTAGTTACATTTTATGGAATCACCTGTGAGAGTTTGAAGGAATAGGAAGAATAGGCCACAAAAGAATAGGCCATAGCAAAGCAGGCAGTAGATGAACATGCATAGGGGAAGACATCTAAACTAGAAGCATCGATCAAGGAAACTCGTAAGAAGGACCACTAAGGGCCCAATGGATAAAGACCTCAGATCGCTTGTATCCATGTGAGTTGGATACCTTGAGAGATACCAAAAATATTGGCAGTTTTGACACTTTGCCACTTTTAAAATTTGTTGAAATTTTATTGATAGTTTTTATTGTAAAATGAGTGAAATATGATTAATGAAGAAAGAAATAGTTACTATCAAGATATTTTGTTGCAAATAATTTCTATTTTAATCTCATTCTTTTAATTCTCATGGACTGGGTGCCGAGAATAGTAAAGTTTAAAATGTCTAGTAATGGCACACCTGCAATTAAAATAAGTTAAAATAATTTTGGAAAGAAGTAGTAATCACTTTTGATGGACACACTCAAAAATAGTTTGAAAATCTAGAGACGTGATGTGCACAAAGTTTTAAAAGGATAAGTATTTTTTCCCAAGAGAGATGCGAAGATATTTTTTACCCCTCCTTAGGGCGAAACATATTTATTTTTGTTAAAAGTTTCAAGGGATGCCATGGTGTGCCAAAGAAGTAGTCAAGGGTGTGTTCACCCCTAAGGAGGTGCTAAAGCTCCATTTGCCCCTTTCTGAGGTGAACATCATTTAAAAGGAAGGCATAGAACTCAAAAGAAAATATCCAAAGATGTTGACTAGTCAAAGAGACTTTCATCGTAAAGAGGGGCGAAAGGCCCTCTCGCCCCTCAATGGGGCAAAACCACAATACAAAGTAAAGATCATGCAACCTAATTTCAAAATCGGGAGATATTGGAATTGAAAGTTCTTTAATCCCAAGTGAGCAGCGAAATCCTCATTCACCTCTCCTTGGGGTGAACATATTTTAAAATAAAGAAAAAAATAATAAGGATTGCAAAGATAGCATGGTTGAAAAGTCATGAAGATTTTTGTCCCAAGTGAGTGGCAACACTCTCTTTCACTCCTCCTTGAGATGACAACACATTGCAAAAGTGTTCCAAAGCACATTATGGGCCCCACACATTAAAGGATTTAATCAAGTTTTGCCCCAAAGGTGGGGGAAAGCTCCATGTGCCTCTCTTTGAGGGTGAATGGCATTTCAAAAAAAAATATCCCATGGTAGTCGAAGGTGAAGATTGTCAATGGAGTATTCATCCTAAGTATAGTATGAACCTCCTAGTCACCCCTCTTTGAGGTGAAAGTATAGATCAAAGGCATCTGAAGATGCAAGGTAAATGCAAATTTAATGTTGTTTGGGAATATAAGAGTGCACTAGAAAAGAGTGAAAAGTTGTAAGCTATGCTATGGGAAGGTTTAAAAGAGATAAGAAATATGCTTTCACCCCCAAAAGAGGGGTGAAACTCCTTTTCACCTCTCCTTGGGGTGAAATTCCATAATTTACGAATTCTCAAAGGCAAAATATTTTCTAAAATAAAGAGTCAACAATGCTTTCACCCTAGGTTAGGTTTAAAAATCCCATTCGCCCCTCCTGGGGGTGAAACTATATTAAATATGCTTCAAAAAATTAAATGTGAAAACAAAGGTGTTTGAAGATGCTAGGTAAATTCAAAGTCAATGCTATTTGGGAATAGAAGTGTGCACCAAAAAAGGGTGAAAAGTTGTAAGCTATGTGATGGGAAGGTTTAAAAGATATAAGAAAGATGCTTTCACCCCAAAAAGAGGGGAGAAACTCCTTCTCGCCCCTCCTAGGGGTGAAAGTCCATAATTTATGATTTTTTTAAGGAAAAATATTTTCTAAAAGAAAGAGCGTGCAACGCTTTTGCCCTTGGTGAGGGGCAAAACTCCCATTTGCCCCTCTTGGGGGTGAAACTATATGAAAGATGCTTTAGAATATTAAATGTGAAAACAAAGGTGCATAGCAGGGTGTTTCATTCAAATTTGCTCAAAAGGATTGTTGTCACGTTATGAGACAAATGAGACACAAAGAATTTATAAAATGAGTTAGGTTGTGAGTTGTGCATTCGATGAAATTATAAGGAATGATGTAAAGCATGACTCAAAGGTACAGGTTGAATGAAACTATAAAGGTTGCTATTTTTTGGGTATTCTCCCCAAATGCTAACATGGAGAAGAGGAAGTGGAGATGCACTTTTGCTTGGCTTTACCTGTCGCTCCATTTTGGATGAAGCTATTTTCTAGCATTCCCAAAGCTATTTTCAAAGGCACCCAGTATTAAAATTGGTGAGAATTTAATGATTGTGGCAAAAGGAGCTTTGTTCCTACATTTTATGTTGGAAGGATGCAGGATTGAATTCCACAGGATAATTTTCATAAGTTTCAAGACTTTCCAAATCTACTCCACCTCTTTTCAAAGTAATACTTATGCGTGGTAGACTTTCTAGACAAGGGAAAATTTCCAAGGAACAATGGAGGTACTAATTCAATGACCATATTTGCAGTTTTTTGTGCACCAATGCCCAAATTTGTTAGTTTCACAGGATTTTTTCCTTAAAATCTAGATTGCTATCATAGAAGAAATATTTTCGAAGATTTCTGAGGATAAGATTCCTCTTGCTAGTTCTTGATCCAGGGACATTTTGTATTTTGTGTATTAAATGAACATAGGTGAAAAACTCTATAAATACTAAGTATTTTGATGTAATGAAGCTATACACTTTGCAAAAAACACTGCAAGTTTTTTGCATAAATAGAAAGAACCTGGCTTTTGATTCTGCAAATGATTTATGTGTGTGATTTATTTCTACTTTAATCATTTCTATTTTATATTCATGTATGTTATCTGCTAATTTTAAATTTTGCATCTAGATTTGAATACTGCTGGTGAGGGAGTGAGTACTGGAATGCAACTCTAGAAGTTGTCTCCACAAAATTGTAAGTGGATTCTTTGCCTTCTTTCTATTCTATGCTACTATAATGCTTGATTTGAATTCCTACTACTAGTCTATCCCCAATCCTACATCTTATGTATTGTGGCTATATTTCCCATTTTTTTCCGTTATTTTAATTTCTTTCTTGCAAATCTAAGATTGAAATCAGTGTTGAAATAGTAAGGGAGTCAACCCTATCTAGAGATTGGCCTGAAGGACATTCTTATCCTTCGACCTTTCAATTTTGGCCGTGCCTAGGTGCACAAATTTATGTTTGTATTTTAGGCAGATATTTGACCAATAATTTTTGGCATGCACTATGGGACATTCATAAGTTCCACTTTCAATAGTATTGAGGATTGATGTTTACCTTCGTATTGTTAAGCTAGAACATCTAGTGACTCAGCTATACCCATAATCCTTTGACCATGAAGCGGATAAAATCTATACTTCATGATCACAATATTGAAGGCCAAAAATCATAAAAACCCCATTGAGTTATTTGAACTTGACACCCAAAAATTAGGAGAACACCCTAGATTATTCACACCAAATCTTACATCATCTGCAACATCTTTGTAGTTAGCTATTATATTTTCCATTTCTTCAAGTCCAGCTAGTACTACTACTAGCATCCCACCTCCTCAAACTCATACATTGATTAATATGACTCAAAATACACCACCCCAGCAACCACAACCACCAAGGTAGTTCCAAGTATGGAATAGCTCAGGAGCTTTGAATCTACAAGTGCAAAATCTAGTTCCTAAAGAAGTATTGAAGGCTTTGCCTACCTATGATGGTATAGGTAAGACTACTTAGGAGCATATCCAAGATGCGGCTTCTTTTGTGATAATCCACATCATCACAAATGAATATATTATGGTGATATTACTTATTTTATCACTCAGAGGAAATTTGTTGTATTGGTACCGGTCCTTACCACCTACTACTATTACCACATGGGATCAGTTGGTAGAATTTTTGATCAAGAAATTTCATGAGCAAGTTGATCCATTTTCCCTATTGTACAAATTTACAAACATCCAAAGACATCCATAGGAGTAAATAGTGGATTTCAATTTCAGGTTCTCTCGAAGTTGGTAGAGAGTTCTTGATGGTCTACGGCCCACTCACGAGCAAGCCACATTTTACTATCTCCGAGCCTTCAACTCCAATATTGGTATGGTCATCAAACAAGCCAATGTCAATACGTTTCTATACTTGTACACGTAGGAAAAAATAGATGAGGTAGACCTAATTTCCATAGGAAATATTTTACCAAAGGTAAAAATACCCATTCTTCCTGATCTTCCACAACATCTGTATTCTAGTTCATTTTCACAACCTATGCCTTCTATGTATCGCGTTCCTTCATGGAGTTCAGGTGCACCTCAAATTGCTCCAATCCTAGTTCTACAACTCTCTACTCCAAATATTCCACAATTACCTGCACTAGCTATCCCATAGTTACTAGCCCCAGTTCTGTTCCTAGCACTACCAGCTTCGCCAACACCTCTACCTTTTCCAACACCTCCTACACCTTTAAATATTAATCCCTACATGAAAATATTACAAGAGACACAATCACTCAACTCAACAGTGATGACAATGTCAAATGAAATTACATCCATTAAGAAGAATTAAGTTGAAGTTGACTTTCGATCAAGAATATTTCAAACACCATCCATTACTAGAGAGCAATCAACTACTAGTAAAGGTCCTCAAAGAAATACAATTGTGTTGTCAAATGAAAAAGCTAGTATATCAACATGGGCATATTGGTGTTCCACCTATAATGATCCTCATGGTGAATACACATGCATGGTCCATTTGAACTATGTATAGATATTAGTATAAAGTTATACTAGTGGAAAAATCAATATGATTACAAAAGTTGATCATAATTTTATGGTTCCTTCCTTGGAGAAAGTTTCATTCCTTACGAGGGCTAGAAAGAAACTAGTGACTATTGATCCAACAGATATGGAGCCTCTGAAAGTTCTTGTTGAACAAAAGGTATAGAATGAAAAGGCACAACCATAAACAAAAGCACCTAGCATAACTTCTAAACAATAATATTCTATCTTGTTGAAGGATCTATTTCCCAAGCAAGCTCAATAGAAGTTGTAGGTGAAGGCATCAACTTCACAACTTGTAGCTACACAAGTACAAACTGAGGTAAAAGAAAAATCCAAAGAGCACCTCAAGTACCCCTCGTTAACCAATCAGTAAAGGGTAGAAGCTACTCAATAGTACTAAAACAAATATAAGCCAGCTAGTGAAGAAAAGGTCTCTGGTACTCTTGATTATAACATCATTGAAGATATGAAGAAGATCCCTACAAAGGTGAGTTTGTATGATGCATTACAGTTACTTAGATAAGTTGACCTATTGTAGGAGTCTCTCAAGTATGTGAAGGATATAAAAAAAATTCCTGCCCAGATGGTGTTAGCATAGACACTAAAAACTTCTACCACTGGTAAGAATAGACCTCTCCCATTCTACTTGTCTCTCATAATGGAAGGATGGATCATGCATAAATGCAAGATATATTCTGGCATCACAACCACTATCATGCCAAAGGCAGTATGCGAGGTCATGGGAATGGAATACACAAGGAGTAGTCTAGGCATCTTACAGTTGGATGGGATCCTAGTAAAAATAGTGGGTGTAATTAAAGATATTCCTAGTGTTCTGTAAAGTATACTGCATATCACTATTATTCAATAAGTAGTGGCAGTTGACCTAGAGCCATATTTCAGCATGTGTCTTTAGAGGTAATTCATAGCAAAGCTAGGATGATATATTTTCCTAGATTATTCACATTTAGAGATTCATTTGAAGGGAAGAAGAATCTAGATCTATAATAAAAAATCATCCACTTTTCATATAGAGAAACTAGAAGAAGAAGAAAAGTCTACAGGTGCAGTCAATATGATGACAGAGGAAATACAAGTGGACTTGATGAAGGAAACTCTCAATGGGCTCCACCTAGAAGATTATTTTTCATTTATGGATTTCAATGCAATGGTGGAAATCATTATTGGTTGTTACACCACAACCAAACATGAATAGATTGAAGTAGAAGTTTTTGATTCCCCAGACCCTATTTTTGATTAGCTATGGAAGTTGTATTTTGATGGTGCAATATGCGAGAATGGTGTAGAATACATGATTTTTCTTTTTTATTCTTTAGGTTTATAGAAGACTTACTCATATCAGTTAACTTGGAGCTACAAAAATAATGCCATCGAATATGAAGCATTATGCCTTAGTCTAAAGAAGACAAAAAAAATGGGAATCAAATAGTTGCAGATATTTGGATATTTCAAGCTCATCATCAATCAGACTACAAACAAATACATGTCAAAGTAGCACTATTATAGGCCTATCACAATAAGGTATGGGATTTGTTTAAGTTTTTTACAACACTAAAAATTCAAGTGATTTCGTAGGAACAAAATAAGCATGCAAACATTTTGGCTTTCCTTGGTGCTAATTTCTCTCCTATAGAGCAAGTGGTCAAGAGACAAAATACTATGAGAGTAATTTATAGACCTTCAGTCCTCGATAAAAACCTCTATTGTTAGGTGTTCGATATTGATAAATAGATAGTTAATTTTTTTATTAAGAAAGTTGCTAGTGTAGAAGAAAGAATACTGGTCGAAGAGAAAATGGAAGGGATGATTTAGTTGAAGAATAACCACATTCCTAGGGGACTAATTTTGCTTGAGAGCCTATTTGATCAAAATTATAGAGTAGAGAAACATAATATCAAGGTCAATGCAAAGGAATATAAGGAAATGTAGTTGGAATCTGATAAATTCATCAAAGTCAAAATAGACTGTACATCATAAGAGCTCAAGGACATTAAGAATCTATGTTACAAATTTCTTGATATTGTCGCTTGGAGATATCATGACTTGAAGAGGTATGAAAAGAACATAATCCAGCACAACATCAAGTTGCAAGAAGGGATGAAACCTTTTTTGCAGAAATAGAGACCTGTTAATCCAAATATTGAGGTGCTTATGAAGGTAGAAATTCTAAAAATGCTAGAGGTAAAAATAATTTATCCTATCAAGAACTCGACGTGGGTGGCAAAATTAGTTCCAATTTAGAAGAAGAATGGATATATTTGCCTATGTGTGGAATTTCACAATCTAAACCAAACATATTTGAAATATCACTATCCCCTACTGCAGATTTATTAGATTCTCCACATAGTCGTTGGAGCATAAATATTTTCATTACTTGATAGTTTCTTTGGCTATAACTAGATATGGGTGAAGGATGAATACCAACACAAAATGAAGTTTACTACAAAGTAGGGCACCTTTGCCTATCAAATAATACCTTTTGGTATTTCAAATGTCAGTGCCACCTTTCAGAGAGCTATGGATTTCACTTTCGGTTAGTTGTTGAATCGAGTTATTGTAATTTATTTTGACTACATGACTATTTTATCACATCATAGGGAGGAGAATGTATCTCATCTGAGACAAGTGTTCAAAATTTTTTAGGAATTTGGAATTTTTATAAACCCCAAAAAATCCATTTTTGTTGTCAAAGAGGGAAAACTCTTGGGACATGTTATTTCATAGGAAGGGTTGGCAATTGATCCTACAAGAGCTAAAGCTCTCTTGAAGTTGCCTCTACCAGTTAATAAAAAGGACCTGCAGTCATTCTTTGGCTAAATTAACTTCATTTGGAAATTCATTGCTGATTTTGCTCAGGTTGTAAAGCCAATGACTGAGCTTCTAAAGAAGAATGCAGACTTCAAGTGGATAGAAGTAAGAAGACAAGAATTTTATGAGATCAAGGAGAGAATCACCCAAGTGCTAGTACTGATTAATCTAGATTATTCAAAATATTTTATCCTTTACATAATAGGTGAGCAGGAAAGTTATGATATTGTTCTCCGCATAAGAAAGATGACAAGGATGAACTGAAGATTGCTTTTCTAAGTCAAGTTATTTCACCACACCAGGAAAAGTATAACTTTATTGAGAAGTAGGTGTATACTTTCATGAAATCCTTAAATAAATTCTAGCATTTTATTTCACATATCAATATAATCATCTACGTTATCCATCTAGATGTTAGGAATTTCAACATTCAAGGAGATGTGGGTGATAAAAGAGCAAGTTGGGTTTCAAATATTTAGGAATACAATGTGGAAATTCAATAAATTAAGTTGGTTTGTGGTTGGGTATTTTTCCAAGAATTGGCTAAAAGTGCAGCTTCTTAGTTGCTAGAAATATTAAATGATGAGGCCATCATAGAAAGCAATCTTGCTAATCAAGCTATAGGTGATCGTGATTGGATAGAGGACCTTGTCGAATTCTTCACATTTGGAAAATGTCCATCATAGCTTGATGCCTCACAAAGGTGAAGGTTTATGTTGCATGCTCTTAAATATGTGTTATTACCAAGTGGGTTGTTTCATAAAAACATAGATGGAGTACTCCTTAGATATGTGAAATAATATGAGAAATAAAAGAACTTAGAGGAGTTCCACTCTAGCTTATCTAGTGGGCATTATGCAGGAAGGCCTATGGCCTTGAAGATCATATAGGATGTGTATTTTTGGCTACCCTTTGTGTGGATGCACATAAGGTGCGCCAAAGTTATTATAATTGTCAATGGTATGTTGGAAGGAATAAGAAAGCATATCTACCCCTGCATTCGATCCAGGTATAAGCACCATTTCAGTAGTGGGGATTAGATTTCATTGGAGTTATTGATCCTCACTCATACACTGAGCATAAATATATTTTAACAGTGATCAATTACTTTACTCGGTGGGTAGAGGCCATTCTAACCAAGAAAGTAGACTAGGCTACATTCATCTCCTTCCTCAAAGGATTGATTACCCATTTTGAAATACCAGATGCCATTGTGACTTATAACAAGACTCCATTTATTGGGGTAAAAATTATCGAGTTTACAAGCAAGTATGGGATTTATTTGAAAACCTCATCCAATTATTACCCACAGGGAAACGGTCTGGCTGAGTCCACAAACAAGAATTTGCTTTAAATCTTGAAGAGAACACTTGGCAATAACAAAAGGAGTTGGCATCTACTATTAAATTAGTCTCTATGGGTGGATCATATATCAGTTAAGAAGTCTATTAAAACTTCTCCTTACTCCCTGGTGTATGGAAAGGAGGCATTTTTACCCACCCATATCAATATTCCTATCCTTTAGAATTTGCAATTGTTCAAATATGAAGATAACAAATCCAACCCCATTAGTGCAAGGTTCGCCCAATTTATGTAGATAGAAGAGGAGAGAGAAAAGACATATGATACTTTCATTGAACATGCTAGAATGACACAGAAGTGGTTCAACAAGAAGACAATAGAGAGAAAATTTTAGGTCAAATATATTGTGC